>JAOTOL010001179.1:0-342446 GCA_034440575.1 Imbricaverruca yamaguchii
GAAAGAAAACTGGTATGGGGATCAAACAACTCGCCGTTAAGACGCCGAAGTTCGCGCCCATTGCCCCCACCCCAAAAAAATCGTGCCGAGGCCTCTAAAAGTTTAGCTGAAGCCCGAAAAAAAAATTCACGTAAAAGAATGGTCCGACAACTTCACGTCAGGAGCGGAATAAGAACTTCGCGTGGGGACCAAATAAATAAATTAGAGCTTTAAAGTATATATATACAGGGGTGTCGATTAAAAAAAAAAAAGCATCGGGGGCGAACGTGAGCCTCCCGCCCAACCAAAACTTATCGGTTTCCCCCACTACATTTTCACACCTCAATCATTCTGATTTAGTTGACGATGTGTGTGTTGATGATTATCCAGCATCCTGAAGTTATATAAGTCATCAGTAAGTCACATAAAGCAAAGAGTAGTGCACCGTACGTGTCAACTTAAAATCTGAATTGTAGCATGCGACTACAGTATCATACGGTGTACTCATACAGTGATGACGTCGTCATCGTCGACGTCATCGTCATCGTCATCGTGATCGTCAATGTCAACGTCAACGTCACCGTCACCGTCACCGTCACCCCTCCCCTCACTCCAAACACCAACAAACACACAACGGCTTAAATAAAATATGTATGCGTCCATATGCAGGCTAAAACAAACCGGCATTGATGGAGCATCCGAGCACAGCCGGCCTGAACTGTGATGACCGATGGGCAAAGGTATTTCCTTGGTGCCTAGCATTACGGAGGGACGAAGCCAACGTTTTGGTGGGGCGACTTCAGGGTCGGGAAGTCCACTATCTAAACTTAGTCTGTCTCTTTACAGCACAACATTTGCTGTTCAACATCAACCAAGTTTTCTATGTAGCATGGTGTTTTTATTTTTTCTTCCTTTAGCTTTCTTATCAGCATAAAACAGCATAGGTTATTGGGGGGGGGGGCAAATCAACGTTGGGGGGCCAAAATCAACATTGGTGGGGCCATGGCCCTTACAAAAGGATACATTTCGACACCCCTGTATATATATATATATATATATATATATATATATATATATATATATATATATAATCACCTAGGTATATATGTATATATATATATATATATATATATATATATATATATATATATATACATATATGTATATACCTAGGTGATTTGCATAAAGGCTTCGTCGGTGCAGTGAAGCAGTGGTGCGGTGAAGCAGCCGATCACGACCTCATTTGACCCCAGAGATCTAGGGTCATGAATTGTGTACTCAAGCGAGTTCACTACGTCCGTAATCTACCCTCCAAATTGTGTGGTTATAGCTTCAGTGGTTTCTGAATAGGGATTGAAGCCGACTCCCCACCTCCTCCCCCACCTCCTCGTGTGCGTGTTGTGTGAGAGGCCCTCCGGCGCTCCTGTTAATCGATCCTGTCTTCAATTATGTTTGCGCGCTAGATTTAGGCCGCTTAATATACCGATGGGATGAATTTGCAATTGATGGGATGCTCAAGATAAAGGCAAAAATTAAACCACACGTCTATAAGATCAGGTTATTATTTAAGAGGTAGAAAGATAGTAGGGGAGGTAAGTTGATAAGGTTCTCGATGTGAAGATGGAAAGGTGGTAATGCCAAATATTTCGTGTACCTTAGCGAGACATGGCTACTGACATACGATACCCAATATCAGGATTATCCTGTTATAGTAAATACAACGAACTCTCTCTATGTTACCTGTTCTAAAATGAGACAGCTCGAGAAATATGAACATGCATACTCGAGAAATGCAACAATAAAGTCCCATACATAACTGCTACTGGATTTGCAACACATTGACCTAAGGATGACTTGCAATTGAATTTCTGCCGTCTCTCGGACCAGCATCTGGGGAACGCTTTTCACCGATGGGCTTCCACAGCTAGTGTTGTAGCTTTCAGTGCACTGAAGTCCCATTGCATTTGTATCTTACCACCTTTTCCTTTTGACATTCGAAAATGCTATTAACCAAATCTTACCTTGCATGAAGTAAAATACCCACAATGCCTCACGATATCTATCAAGTATTTACAGGAAGTATTTACAATGTTTGCCCAAGGGCCAATGATCCAACAAGCTTGGTAGGATGGCATGCTATGGAGGGGGGGGGAGTAGTTATGTGTAAGGTACTCGCTTCCTAGCGGAAAGGTTATGATTGGATTGGAGATTGGAGTTCCACCCTTTTAGGGGTAGCGGCAGCTACTCTTTGCCCGCGACCAATGGACGCGAGAGGTTGACGCTATCTGAAGACAGTCGACGCGTCATGACACCGATGACCACCACCGCCATTAGCATGCTGTGATGTGGCTGAATGTGTCGATGAGTACGTCGGACAGCACTGCACTTTTGCCGAGTTTCCAGGGCTCCTCTTATAGTTCGGAGTTCAGTGTGGGTGCTAATGTGTGGAAGGGGGGACGACTTCAACGAATCGCGTCGTGTCTGGTCTAAGCACTCACGGGCGGCGAATGAATACGATGCGGAGGAGTCGAGGGCTTCTGGCACCCCAGGGCACCTTGTTGCCGGCTGATAGCTGGTCATATCTCGGTTGCTGTGATGGCTTCTATCGAATGAGCTGCTGCTAAGCTTCGCTATCTGAAGTGAACTTAGTTCAACTTAACCAAACGGCAAAATTATCGGCGCGCTGTCGCTCGCTCCGGTCGGTGTCAGCGGCTGGCCCTGACTGTGCGAGCCGGGGAAGGGAGACTCATTCGATAACAACCGAGTAGGCACTTCCAGCTGATAAAACAGCAGCAGACAGACATCACGTGATCACGTGACATAGTACAACAACCTGGGCACTGTACACAGCTGTCTGCACTGTCGGCGCCGGCTGGTTGGAGGGAGCAAAGACGTAGGAAACGTCTCGAAAAGTGTGCGCGTGTGGGGCAGGGGGATGGAGACAGAAACCCTTTTGAAATTCATTCTTACTATGCATAGCCATAACAATAATGTTCAACTTCAAGAAAAATGCGGGAGAGGGGCTGGCCCCACTAGACCCCCTGTTTCTGCACTTATAGGAGGGAGGCAGTGTTTTCGCCCTAAACGGGGGTCCGAGACAGAGACCCAACGAGTCAGAAATACCCACTCTCAGGCATGGCTATTGTTTCACATTGATTTGTTACTGAAGCCAAAGGCATAATTACCTAATGTATTAATATATGACAAATGTACGTACGGCAGATGTACATAAGCAAACGTATGAAAGCAAAGATACATATGCGCAAAAGTGCGCATGAAAGATGTACGCAAGCTCAGAAATACGAGAGTGCAAAAATGCATATGGAAATTGTCATGCATATGCGTAAGAGATGCACGTATGGCAAAAGTACGCAAACAAATGTACGTAAGCGGATATGTATGTAAACGCAAAAACACACGAAGTGCTGATGTCCGTATGTGCAAATGTGTAGGGGGGAATACGTATTCGCAAATCTATATAAGCGCAAACGTACGTGAGCGCGAATGTGCGTAAGCGTAAATCTACTTAAGCGCAAATATACGTATGGGCAAATACACGAATGCGCAAATGTACGCGAGCACAAAAGCATGTCCAAAAAAATGTACGTAGGTACAGATGTACGTAAAAACAAGAGTACGTAAGCGCAACTACACGCATAAGTTAGTGCGAATGTATGTACCTTGAAAAGTACGTAAGAGCAAATGTGCGTCAATGCGAATGTACGTAAGCGAAAATACGTACGCATAGCAAATATAAACAACTGTAAGGGTACGTAATCACACATGTACATAAGCACAGTAGCACGTCAGAGAAAATTTAGGTATATGCTAATGCACTTAAAACAAATGCAAGTGTACGCATGACATTTACTAAGGAAATGCAAAATATTTATGTACTACTGCGCTTGCGCACATTTACGCTTATGTACATTGGTCGACACGTAAATTTACGTTTACGCACATCTGCGCTTAAGTACATCTGCAAATGCATACATTTGCACTCACGAACATGTGTGCTTATGTACATTTGCACATATGTACGTTTGCGCTTACGTAAATTTACTCAAACATACTTTTGGCATACGTACCTTCCCGTACAAATGCCCACACGTACGCTTGTCCAAGCGCTTACGTACATGTGTCCATCCGTACTTCTGCGCTTACGTACTTTGCGCATACATACATTTGCCATTCGTATATTTGCACATACGCACTTTTACGCTTATGTACATTTGTGCTTACGTGCTTTTACGCATACACACTTCGGCGCTTACGTAAATTGGCGCATACGTACATTTGTCATGCGTGTATTTAATTGCGCTTACATACATTTGCTTACGCACATCTGCCATGCGTACATTTGCTTTACGTACATTTTTCCGGTTACCTATTATTATATATCACTGGGCATGGTCGGATATCTCTGATTTACATTTCAAGGACATTTTGAAACCTACTAGATTGCGACGGAAGTCTTCTGCCAGTGTCGTTGCTCTTGCATCCATCCACGATATTCACGGTAATACAATGACCACAAACATAACATGTATCAGGTTACATCAATTACAAACATCAATTACAAAATCACATACGAGCTAAGTGTTGCGGAAAAGGACGGTGTACTGGGATAAATTGTGTATAGATATTTAGCGGTTGCTTCTGAGCGTATATTTCAACAGTTTTTATCAAATAAGTATTTTTGACCAGCAAATTAGGCTATATTAACCCAGGGAGGCTGCCCAGCGCCATTTTGTTAAGTTCTAAGGGTGTTGGCTGTGTCAATTTGGTGTTTAAGTTTAAGATAGATTTTAAGACTAAGATAGTGGCATAGCATTACACTAGGTATATCTTCACATCCTAGTGTAACTGCAGGATTGTTGGGTGTTGTGGACGGGTACTACAGTGTTTGATTCAGTGGTGCATATTTGTGTGGTGTGAGCTCTGTAGTGTGTAATTCTAGAGTGTATAATTCATAGTGTAGGCTTCTGTAGTGAATAAGTTTGTGTCAAATTGGTGTGTAAGTTTAAGATAGATTTTAGGACTAAAATAGTGGGCATAAATTACATAGGTATCTTCATATCTAGTGTAATTATACGGGATTATAGTGTATTGTAGATACTTATAGGCTATATTACTGTATTACTGTAGATATATTACAGTAGATACTTGTAGGCTTACAAGCTTACAGTAACTAGACTTAGTACTAAGAGTAGAAAAAAAAAAATGGAAGGAGACTGTGGGAATTGTAAGTGTGTGGGAATCATTGGGGACTTGAGTAAGAGGTTAGATATGTTAACGGGGGAGGTGGAGCGCTTGAAGTGTTTGGTGGCGGGACCCATCATGGAGGTGCCAGCCAGGCAACTCGGGTGCCCGAGCGGAGGACTGATGGGAGTTCGGATGGCTTGGTCCGGGATGGTGGCAGTTGGAAGGTAGCAAGGCGCCATAGCGCCCGACTGGCGCTAAGGAAGGTGGACATGGGCGTCCCAATTAAAAATAGGTTTGATGCACTGGAGGAGAGGGAAGGTAATGATGAGAGGGACGGAGGTGGGGGGATGACCAGATGGCTGAAGATAGAGATGGAGAGAGAGAGGTTTTAGTCATAGGGGATTCCAGGGTTCGGTACATGGATCGAACATTTTGTAGCAAGAACCCCAGCAGACGGATGCGTGTTTGCTACCCGGGAGCGCAGGTGAAAGATGTTAGGGATAGGCTGGAGGGAGTAATGAGGGGAAGTGGAGAGGGTGCAACGGTAATTGTGCAGGTTGGAGTTAACGATGTAGGAAAAAATAATACAGAGGAAACAATGAAAGCCTATAGGGCTTTGATAGGTAGTTTAGCAGGAAGTAGGAAAAGAGGAGTGGTGACATCCATCCTCCCTATGGTCCATGCAAGCATGGAGTGGTATTCGAGGGCCATTGGGCTCAATACCAGGGTGGCCAACATTTGTAAGGAGCTTGGGGTGCAGTTCTTGGATTTGTGGGGGAGTTTTGGGGGAGGACGGAGATGTTTGCTTTAGATGGATTACATCTGAGCAAGAGAGGAGTGGAATTGCTCAGCAATAGGTATGAGGAGGCTCTCAACAGGAAAACAGGGAAACTAGGCAGGACATGGGGGGATGTAGCTGATAAAGAGAGAAGCATAGCAAGCAATGGAAGGAATAATTTATCATGTTTTTATGTCAATGCCAGAAGTGTTAGGAACAAAATCGGGGAACTGCATGCATATATGTTGTCTGAACAGCTAGATTTGGTGTGCATAACAGAAGCATGGGTTAACGAAAGCATGTTTGGAGACAACTTGCAAGAATTTGAATTGACAGGCTACAACATGCATGCCTATCAAAGAGAGGCAAGGATAGGAGGTGGCATTCTCTTGTATGTTAGGCAAGTAATGAAATGTCATTCCATAGAGGATGGAGTACATAGTGCAGGAGTAGAATCTTTGTGGTTAGATATAATTCTGAAGAATGGAACAAAATTTAGGATTGGGGCATTCTATAGACCTCCAGACCAGAATGAAAACACTGACAGGCTGATGCAGGAAGAGATAAGTAGGAGAGTACAGGAGAGAACTATTTTGTTGGGGGGATTTCAACATAGCAGGATTGGGAAACAAAACAATAGGTGTAAGCAAATCAGAAAGATGTTTCATGGCTTGTTTTGAGGACAATTTCTTCTTTCAAATGATACACGAGCCTACAAGGGAAAATAAAATATTAGATCTAGTGCTTACTAATGAGGAAAATTTTGTGCAAAATGTTAACGTAGGAGAGACCTTTGGTAATAGTGATCACAACATTATACGCTTCTCATTGTATGTTGGAAGGGTAGCAACCAACAGAACATTGATTCCGAATTTTACAAAAGGGAATTACAGTGAGTTCAGGAGCTTCCTAAGTGAAATTAATTGGGAAGTCATATTGAATGGCTTAGATGCTTATGAAATGTGGACAATGATAAAAGATAAGCTATTTCAGGGTCAGGATAGGTTCATTCCCAGTAGGCAAATTAGATCAAACAGGGTTAAGCACCCTTCGTGGCTGACTAGGGAAGTTAAGCAATTACTGGACTCAAAGAAACAAGCATTCAAGAAACTAAAAGATACTAACTCTGGGTTAAACCTAGAATCATATAGAATAGCTAGAAATAAAGTTAGGAGGTGTGTTAGAGCATCTAAAAGACTTGCTGAAATCAACTTTGCTCGAGAATGTTCAGCAGGTAATGCTAAGAGATTCTTTAGCTTCTATAAATTTAAGGCTAAAAAGTGTAGTGTAGGACCACTGGAGGTAGATGGGGAAATAGTGGTTGATGATTGCGACATTGTGGAATCCCTAAGCAAGCAATTCTCATCAGTCTTCACTAAAGATAATTCTGGTACAATAGGAACATCTGTAGGCCATGCCATGGCAGGTGATATGCTGGAGGATCTTACAATAACTACAGAAGCCGTAGAGAAGCAGTTGCAGAATATAAAACCTAATAAAGCTTCCGGACCAGATGAAATATATGCTAGGATCTTAGTAGAGTGTGCTAAAGCTTTAGCAACTCCCCTAGGTATCATTTTCAGGCGATCTATGGAGTATTCAGAAGTACCTGAAGATTGGAGAAATGCAAGTGTAGTACCAATTTTCAAAAAGGGAAATAGGAAGAGTGTAGGAAACTACAGGCCAGTCAGTTTGACCTCATTAGTTTGCAAAGTACTAGAAAAGCTGGTTAAACAGAATGTTCAGATTCATCTTGATAGGCACAACCTTTTAAGGGATACTCAACATGGATTTCGATCTCAAAGGTCTTGTTTAACTAACCTATTGGAGTTCATTGAGTATGTTACCAAAGAAGTAGACAATGAAAGCAGGATGGATGTTGTGTACTTGGACTTTAGCAAAGCTTTTGATAAAGTTCCACATGGAAGGTTAATTCATCAATTACAACAACATGGGATTGTAGGAAAAGTTCTACATTGGATTGAAGCATGGTTGCAGGGAAGGAAACAAAGGGTAGTATTGAATGGATGTAAATCTGGTTGGAAAGATGTTCTGAGTGGAGTGCCACAGGGCTCTGTTCTAGGGCCCCTCCTCTTTATCATCTTTGTGAACAACATTGAAGTAGGGCTGAGGAATAGAGTGTTCAAATTTGCTGATGACATCAAGCTGGTAGGAGTGGCTAACAGCAGAGATCAATCTAGTAATATTCAACTAGATTTGGACGACCTAAAAGAGTGGGCTGATCAATGGCAGATGACTTTCAACTATGATAAGTGTAAGGTTATGCATATAGGGTCTGCAGGCGAGACATTCAGTTATAAAATGGGAGGGAGGGAACTGGATGTTATTGAAGAGGAAAGGGACTTAGGTGTGTTGGTCTCAAAAGACCTTAAAGCAGAAAAACAATGTATCTCAGCTAGAAATAGGGCACTCAGAATGCTGGGACTCATTAATAGAAGTGTGAAATATAAGAGCAGGGAAGTCATGAAAAAGCTGTACTTAGCATATGTGCGGCCCCACTTGAGTACTCTGTACAAGCATGGAGCCCCTACCTAGAAAAGGATATAGATATGTTAGAAAGAGTCCAGCGCAAAGCCACTAGACTCGTCAGTGGATTAAGTAACTTAGAATATGGAGAAAGGCTTAATGCATTAGATATGTACTCACTCAAGTATAGGAGATTAAGGGGAGACATGATTGAAATGTACAAAATTGTTAGAGGGCTAGATCAGGTCAATTTGAATGATGCTCTGCAGTTTAGAGTATCCCATAGGGTCATCAATTCAGGTTAGACAAAATGAGGTGCAGGACAGTTAAACGACAACAGGTCTTCAGTCAAAGGGTTGTTGACCAATGGAATAGGCTGCCTGCTGATGCAGTGGGGAGTCCCTCATTGAATGTCTTTAAAAGTAGGGTGGATAATTTTTTAGACAGGAAAATGTTGTTTTTGAATTCTAACTTGTGATGCATGGGATATTGAGTATTTTCACTAGCTATATAGGGTATAACATTATGCTAGTATTATGTTGTACTATATGGGGTGTACCTAGCAGTGGATTTGGCAACTTCCTTTGCGATGTCATACTGATGAGATTGGCTGTGGGGGCACAGGGGGAGGGGATTGCATGGGTTTGGAATTGTTAGGTGTGAACATGTACTTTCTAATATCATCTAGACAGGCTTGACCCAGATGGGCCCTTGTGGCCCTACTTATGGGCCCTTGTGGCCCCTTTTAAACCCTAACACCTTTATAATTTTTCATTACAAACCGTGATTAATCTACTTGTAGGAATAATTGGTGTCATTTTTGCATAGCACAGCGATTACTAGATCAGCTACGGGCGAGTGAGCGCGTGCGTCACATCGCAGGTGGTTCAGTTACGGGCTTAATGTAGCCGAAGCAGCTGGCACGTCAAAATATCCCAACTACACACCATGAATATAGCTTTATATGCTTCTGGGAGGGCACTTACCCCTATGTTGGCTATGTCACCCATATTTTCAAGTTGTAACATGGGACCGTATGTGCCCAATTCATTTGGGAATAAATTATAGCACAGTACTCCAATCCATTTGGGCCCGGCCATTGTATACATGCATTGTACCCACCCAATGACTTTCAGAAGCCTGCACCTTACCACAAACACACACGCACACACACACACACACACACACACACACACACACACACACACACACACACACACACACACACACACACACACACACACACACACACACACACACACACACACACACACACACACACACACACACTGCAGGTGACGACTCGGCTGTCGGTGCGTGATGCTAGAGGCGCCAGCAGCGGTGTTGGTGGCGTCGAGTAGCGGGTCTATCACTCGAATCAGGTGCCGGCCGTGGCACTACCGGAACGCGCCCGCTGAACTCGAATTCCCCCGCGGTTGTTGATGGTGGCAGGTCACCGCCGTGTGAAGCGATGGATGTGAGCATTCGTGAGTGTTGCTGATTGATTTGAGGACTGATTTGGGATCTGCAGAAATAAGCCACTACAATTCTCGTTTTGCGTTTCTTCAGTATGAAAATCGCGGCCAGTGTGGCCACTGCTGCAGCGGTGAAGATGGAAACGTTATCCGGTAGGCGTTCGGAAAGCCTATATGGTTGACGGACGAATCAAATCGGGGTGACCAATTCAGTGGAGGCAGACACTCCGCGATTCATTCACCGGGGATGCCGCTCGACACTTCGCCACTAGCGTGTTACCATCGACGTGTAGAGTTGTGGACGACGTCTTTTATTGCACGGGGGCAGATCCACAGACATTGTGGAATGATACACATTGGCATTTACATATGAGACCACGCGGGCTGCCGTGAAGAGGCGCTGTAGCGATGCGCTCTATGATCCTATGCGCTCTATCGGTGAGGAAATCCCATGCGCTCTATCGTTATTTTTTATGTTCCTCCGGCGTGCAGCTGGAGCTGACGGCTGGACAAACAACGACGACACGTCTGCTCGCCGATGATATCTTGAAAAACTCAATAGTGGCGCACCCGCGCGCCGACGATGTGACAGTCGGCTGCAGCGCGGACCGCTGCTGCTGCGCGTACATATGGCATATATATATATACACACACACACACATATTTATACATACATATATGTACATATATATATATATATATATATATATATATATATATATATATATATATGTATATATATATATATAGTACGTTGCAAGCCTAAGATCTGGTCCATGGACGCAGATGCTTCCGTTGGCCTCTTGCTGTAGCCCATCCGTGCACGAATGTTTGGTAGTGGTCGATCCTTGGGAGCAAGCTCCCACCCCTTTAATGTGGTAGGAAATGCTCCCAAGCCAGTTCTTGTATCTGTCAGGCCGAAAGCATCGCTGTGCCGGACAGAGGTCTCTCCTTAGGCAGGCTCGTTGAAGAGAGGTCACACGCCCCACATCAAGAGCGACACCAGCAAGCACAAAAAGTCGGAGAAACTCAAGGAGGAAGAAGACAAGAAGAGGAAGAAGCGAGACGTTTGGTACTTCTACATTTCGGCACCGAATTTGTGTGGTTGTTTATTTCCAACCCTAGCAAAGAAGGAATTCGTGCCGGCATATTCATTTCAAAACCATCCGATCGTCTCTCTGGGAACCTCCTGGGCTAACCTTGTCGGACTCCTTGGTCGTGACCAGAGAAGCATGTACCTAGTATGTCCCATTCTTGCTCTTGGCTGCGCCATGGAGTACTGATGGAGTTTTCAGATTGTTGAAAAAATAGCAAAAGGCGCAAAGGCTCCACTGATCGTATGTGATCCGTCTGCGTGTGTAATCTGTTGTGCATTTTAAGTTACTTGGTGTCGTGTGTGGTGACCGACTAGACTGGGCGATCGCGATGACTGTAGCAATGCAAATGATTCATAAGAGGGCATTGGTTTTGATTTATATGTTTTTGTGCAAGCTGTGCCCCATTTCCGACCCTGTACTCACTCCCACCACAACTTTTGCTTCACCTCTCCCTAACGTTTTGCACCAAGGAAACACCTTCATCCATCGTCATCACAGTTCAGGTCTACTGAACTGTGCTGCGGTGCTCTGTCAATGCCAATATGTTCTTGCCTGCATATGCGACGCTGAAACATTTTATTTAAGCAGGTGTATGTTTTCTTGGTGTGTGTAGTGAGGGGATGAGGGTGACAGTGACGAGGTGACGGCGATGATGAACCCGATCTTTCTATGACAATGTAGTCGTATGCTATTACTCAGAATGTTTTTGTTGACATGCACTCTGCACTGCTCTTGTACTTTTCACTTGACCTGTTCTTGGACGATTTTTCCCATGGTGAGGATGCTGAATAAAGATAGACATGCACATCATCCCAAAAATCAGAATTTCTGAGATCTCACAGTGCAGTTGGCGAAATCGGAAGAATTTGTTGGTGGTGGAGTGGTGAGGCTGGGTCTAGTGCATGAACACTTCGCAACCTCCTAACAGCTATTTAATTTACCCCCTGCTATAAATAACCTCTTGCACTGCATTCGGTGTAATTTTCTCCCTCTTTTTAGCAAATGTACACATGCGCAAAAGTACGAAAGCGTAAATGTACGTGAGCGCAAATGTACGTATACGCAAAGGTATGCAAGCGAAAATTTACGTTGGCGCAAATGTGCGTAAGTGCATATGTACATAAGTGGAAAAGTACGTAGGCGCAAATGTACGCAAGCGTAAATGACGTATGGATAAATATACGTAAGCGCAAACGTACGTGAACGTTAATGTATGTATGCGCAAATGTACGTCAGGGCAAATATACGTAAGAACAAATGTACGTATCCGTAAATGTACGTAATTGCAAATGTGCGCAAAGGCAAAAGTATGTCAGCGCAAATGTACGTATGCAGATACGGACATAACCGCATACGTATGGTAGATGCACGTAAGCTCAGATATACGAAAGCTCAAAAGTACCTATGGTAAATGTACTGAATACAAATTTATGTAAGAGCAACTGCGCGTACGGAAA
The DNA here is from genome assembly GCA_034440575.1 of Imbricaverruca yamaguchii. Classification (NCBI taxonomy): domain Eukaryota; kingdom Metazoa; phylum Arthropoda; class Thecostraca; family Neoverrucidae; genus Imbricaverruca; species Imbricaverruca yamaguchii. Next base: position 12,479 of record JAOTOL010001179.1, read on the forward strand.
ATGTACGTATGACATATGTACGCAAAAACCAAATGCCAAAAACCAAAAACCAAAAACCAAAAAAGCCAAGCTAACCAAATGTACGCAAACGCAAAGGTACGCATGCGTAAATATCCGTACAATTGTGCATGCGTATATTTGCGCATACACACTTTTGCGCATAGGTACATTTGCGCTTTAGAACTTCAACGTATACGTTCATTTGTGCTCAGGTAAATTTGCACTTACGTACATTATGGAATACGTACTTTTGAGCTTACGTACATTTGCGCTTAGGTACATTTGTGCTTACGTACATTTGCGCTTACGTACATGAGCCATACGTACATCTGTGCTTACGTACATTTACCTACGTATAATTACCCACGTACATTAATATCATACATTAATTAAGTTTTTAAAGAAAGAAAACGAAAGGTCTCGGCGCATGCGCATAAGTCGACCGTCATATGATCGCGTGGACATACTTCAATCTAATACCTTAGATGTGGTATATCTATGTATTAGTGAGACATCTTCGTCTACTTTTTAACGAACATGAAGTCCACATGAGTGATATTTTAATTGAAAGCAGTAATATACACTTCATAATTACGCATGGGAACAACTTAAAGATAACCATTCCGCATGGTTGTACTTCAATTAGGAATCAGCTGGCTTGTTCTCTTGTGACAAAACTGGCATCATTGAGCTGTGGCGGTGCCGAGTCGTATTTCGATTATAGGGAAAGCACGGAATTGAGGAAAATTTTGTCCTTCTAAAGCCTGAGATATAGCTGGGCTGTCCGCTGAGGTAGTGTCTGTGTATTTTGCGGGTACGACAAAACAAACTGAGAAATGTCGTCCAAAATAGAAGCTGTTGATGTCAACAAGCAGGTAGGTTCCTGCCACCTAACTCAATTGTCTTCCCACCAATTTTCCGCGTGGGAAACTTGTGCTCTGAAATGTTGTGCTATTGTGTTGGTGAAACAAAGATTTGTCAGTTAATTTGGTACGGTCACCATGTCTGTTTTACTGTCCCAAGCCGTCAGTGAGTGCGTTTAGCCTGTATATAGGACCTATCTGAATTTACTCTGGCAAAGTTTCTGATGCCCCTGACTATAGGCAGTTTTACAGTAGCTTTTTGTTCCCTGGTCATGAGCTCAGGAACATGATAGAGCAAGGAGACATTTGCCAGTTTTGCAGCTGAAATTCGCTCCCAGGTCACATGGTCTAAGGAACAAGATAGAGGGTGAAAACCTCTATTTTGTTATGAAAACTGTCATAATGATCTGTGCAAATTAAAAGAGACCTCTTGACGTCACACACCTAACAAAAAACCAATATTTTAACCCTGATGTGGCAAGGAGTAATAACCAGGTGTCAGCACCCTACAGCTTATAGGCCATTACACATCTGTCATCTGCTATCATGCTGTGCTTGTTTAACTGCTTTACTGTCTAGCAAGCTCTGAGAGATCTGATCTGGTTCCAAGCTAACTGCCAGTATGTGCATTCTAATGGTGACCATTGGTTGCATTTGACAGATTAAGCATATGATGGCCTTCATAGAGCAGGAGGCAAATGAAAAAGTGGAAGAGATTGATGCCAAAGCAGAGGAGGAATTCAATATTGAAAAGGGTCGCCTTGTACATCAGCAGCGCATCAAAATCCAGGAGTACTATGACAAACGTCTGAAGCAGGTCAACCTGCAGAAAAAAATGTGAGTACTGTCTTGATTTCCCATGTCTGTTTTTCAGCTTATCTCGTCAACCCACATAATCATTGTTAGATTATGATCTATAGCTGTAGGTGGAAAATATTATTGCAGGTGCTGCAGCTCTATATGACCTATGCAGTTGATGCACCCATAAACTTCAGGTGTTGCACCTGCTACAGCAACTTTCATTCCTGCAACACCATTATCCTTTTAATTCAAATTGCATATTTGCTGTGCAACAGCAAACTATTCACCTATAAGACACACATGATACCAAGATGAATCCAGCCAACAGCAGGCTTATTGTTTGTTTGTTTATTGGTTGGTTCATAACACACTTTATGCACATTCACGGCTAATGGCGCCGCCCACACTGTTTCGCCGGTGGGCCGCAGGATTGGGAAATGTCCTGAGTGGCACCAGAGTCGAACCTGGGACCTTTGGTACCCATAGGCCGACACCTTAACCACTCGGCCATCCCCGCCCCAACAGCAGGCTTAGAAATAGGTGATAGAGGTGTTGATGATATTTGGGTTTTAACATGGTGCCCCAGCAGCTATGACCATCTTTCTATCAGATGAGGAAAGTGACCATAGTTACAAAGGTAATATGTGATGGGAGGTGATGGGGGTGGTGATATTGGGGTTTTAGCATGGCTCTGCAGCAGCTAAGGCCATTTCATGGTCCTGTGAACAAAGGAACAATTGCAAAGCTGAGAAGGTGAATAGCATGTTCTTTGCTTGTGGAAAAGCATGAATGTTTGCTACCAAGGGATAATATGGGGCCCAAATGTATGCCCAGAGTGCAATGCTCACTTAGATAATCATAAAGACAAAGACATAAACTATCAGTGCAACTATGAGTCACAAGGGCCCTTTTTGGTTGCACTTCACTTCATTAGATTCAAATAACTTCATTAGATTAAAGAATGGTGATCATAACTTAGATCATGACTGCAATACCCAGGTCAGAGTCATGTCCTGATTCTAGATCCATGTCAAGATGACAGGTTGTCAAGGTTTCTCTGACTTTATTTCTGCTATTGTCATCCACTGTTTTTTTTTTTGCTGGTCACACTTGTCAGTAGTGTTCCAAAAGTTCCAAATTGTGGTGACAATGATACCCAACTGAGAAATATTTTGCCTTCACTCCAGATGTCATAAATAATGGTCCGCACACAACCATTTTTGTCACTTGCTCAAAATATCCATGCAACTGAAAACTTCCAAAGGTGATGGCATGACTGTTTGCCAGTCCAGCAATCTAAGCAGCTAGGGACATATTGACTTGCTTGCCCCTCTATCCATATGGAATTGAACCCCTTACCTCTGGCTACCCAGGCATCTGATTTAGCCACTGAGCTACCACCCTACCTGTTCTAAGCTAAGGGAATCATAATTTGTTGCCTCAGTGTATTTTACAGTATGCCATGTTTTGGCCAGATAACCACATTTATTTTTTAATACTTCCTTAAATTATTCTTCTATTTCAGGTTTCATTCTTTTCTACATGTTTAATGGATATTTTAACATTGCATAGTATTCCACTGACACCCCAGCTCAAAATGTTTGTTGTTGTTGTTGTTGTTGTTGGGGACGGGGGCTGCAACTCATTTTATGCAGGGTTGTATGGCATTCATGAAAGACGATGGTCAAGCCTGAGTGAGTTTTTTTTTCTCCCATGTAAATACAAAAAGACTCATGTGATCGATTCTTTGAACTTTTCCAGCCCCTTTTTCTTCACGTGCCATGAAACCTATTATGTAGTTTGTTTTTGCCAGCTTCATTGCAATGCTTTCTCTGAGATACTCTGATTCCGTAGTGCACCGCACTGCGTCACGTCCATCGCCTCTATAGTCGCCGGGTGTCCATGTCTACATGGGCTACCGCCAGTAGTCGGCTGTGGTCCGTCCACCACTTCTGCACTTCGATGCCCAATCCTTGCCTGCAACACAGGCGCGGTAGAGGCTGGCTTTAGTTCCCACTCGTACGGCATGCCTCGTGTCGTTTCTTCGTAAGGTTATTATATTCAATTCCAGCATATAGTTATGGTAGCTAATGTTCAGCATAACAATGTTAAGCCAACATTGTTATTATCAGTTTGTCACATTGTGCTCCTTGACCTTTCTGTGAAGATTTTTGTCTTGGAAAATAGTGCATCTTGATGCATTAAGATGTGGTTTGCCCATATTAGACTGAACTGGTGCAGTATAAAGTGCAAACAAGATCCTCCGTGGCTTAGCTTCTCTTCATATACACGGGTTTACTTTCTTGTATGCTTGACACAGTAGTGAACTTCATCATTGTTTCTCATGCGGTGCATGCCATTTGTGTGACAGGCAATGCCACAAGTGACCACCTGGCGCACCAGTGCGACCTTCACATGCGCCGCTTGCTCCCGCCCACAGCCAGCACTCGAACCTGCAGAACCAGGCGCGTCTGAAGGTGCTCAAGGCGCGCGAGGACCACGTGTACGGCGTGGTGGACGAGGCGCGCCGCCGGCTGGGCCAGATCACCGCCGACTCGGCGCGCTACGCCACCGTGCTGCAGGCGCTCATCATGCAGGGCCTGTTCCAGGTAGGCCGCCGGGCGGGTGCCGGCCAATGTCCCGGTGGTTGTGAAGAAGAAGAGCCTTGTGTTCTTTTATGACGCATTCAACCGCTAGGTTATTCGGCGTCGCCAACCTCACACGCCGATTGGTCGCGGGTGGACTCGGTAAATTCCGTCGGCTGCGTGATTCGAACCCGCAGTCTTGTGATCGAAAGTCCGACGTTCTACTAACTGAGCTACCGCGGCGCCCATGGTGGTTGTGACTCTACGACGCACTCAGAAGCTGAGGCCATGTGGCGTCGCCTGCCTCTCACCCTGACAGGAAGCGCGGGCATCGCGTGGAATCGAACTCGGTACCTCTGGCTTGCCAGACGCTCACCTTAACCACGGAGCTGCCGGGGCCCCGGCAAACCTCCCGGGAGACCGCCCCGGCGGCACGGTCGGATCGCCGCCGCAGCAGCAGTTCACGGGAGTGCTCTGCTCTCTGTGCCGTGCTCTCTTGGCTGGCTGCGGTCCACACGTAATCTGAGTACATGCTTGCTTGACTGCGATCTGAGATTCCGCAACCGATGCCGATAACGGATTTGCTGCACGTGTGAAGGGGCAGGACTGCGCTTCCTTCCTGGCTGATAGGATGTTCGGTGGCACGTGGAGAGCTGCGTGCCACCGAACGTGCTTGTGTGTGTGTGTGGGGGGGGGAGGGGCGACGCGACGCGACGTGTGCTGACGACGCGGCCCGGTCGGCAGCTGCTGGAGGCGCAGGTGACCATCCGGTGCCGGCAAGCCGACGTCAGCATCGTGCAGAGCGTGCTGCCGGCGGCCATCGCTCAGTACCGGGAGGCCACCAAGGGCAGAGCGGTCAATCTGAAGATAGACGACGTGTTCCTGCCGGCCGGCACGTGAGTGTGACCACGTGGGGGCGAGTAGTCTAGGGGTGAGTTGCTTGTCTCGTAATCGAAAGGTTGTGGGCTCGAGTCTCGCCTGTCGCTTGTCTCTGCCCGCGACCAATCGGCGTGAGAGATTGGCGACGCTACATGACTCAACGGTCGACGTGTCGTAAAACCAACAACCACCAGTCTGACCTGTTCCAGTTTCAGACTGGCGTGTAGGCGGGCTCCAGCGTGTCAACGTTTTCCAGGTCCATGTGCCAAGTGGCACCTAGCTGGTAATACCTATTCGCCGCTATGTTCTAATATCATCAATGACTTTCCAGTGGTATGTTTTCTACTCATGCACGCTAAATAGCGATCAAGCTGACCACACCCAACAACATCAGGAAACAACATATTGATACCACCACTGGTTTTACAACCAATAAGATGCACTAGACCTTAGCTAGAAAGTTTTTTATCCCGTTTTTTTCTTCACTTTTCGCTATCTTTTCAAGAAAATGTAGCATGTTAGCACACAACCTCAAGAAGGGTTTCGGGTCATGGATAGCCGCTCGATAAGAATGGAACTCATTACCGCTCGAAAACGGTTTTTAATCATCTGATAGTTAGAAGTGGCCGAAACCTCGCCATATTTTATCTTATCTCCAGTTTGTCGTGAAGAGATGTGTGAGAGCCAAATCTGGCACTTGCCAAATTCCATTTTCTACCTTGTTTTGAGAAATAGTTGCAAAATATGTACCGTATTCGATATTTTGCCATTTTTCAAGTTATTACAAATATGCTCTTTGCCTTTCTGTACTTCACCCATTCCTGTGTGTCCCAAGCAGTCCTTTAGAAGTACATAATTTACACTTGTATGTACTCAATGCAATTTTTGGTGTCACAAAATACTTTTCGTTTTTATGCAGAACTCAATTCGCGCGAAGCAATTGAAATACGCCATTGTGCAACCGTAGCGCCGACTAGTGGTTAGAGCCGGTACTAACAATAGTTTCGCTGTCTGTGGTTAAAATATACCGCGAAGATGGCAGATGTCGTAATCTTTCATTCAGATATGCTTGGCAACTATACCAGCGTCAATATGAACACTCAACTTCCAGTTTCCGTTTTACTTATTCAGTGCAGTGCGCTATATGACGTACGCTGTGGATGTTCCCATGAATTACAAGTATGTACAGCTTGCCTATATTTATAGGAATGCGTTTGTAGTGCCTCCACGTCCTTCGCTTGGCATTCACTTCACTGATATCGCACCCTCACGTGTCTTCATAGTTGTTTCACCGGTGTCTTCATAGTTGCTTGCGACGGAGTTGAACTGGTCTGAGCTGCAGCAGCAGTGCTGGGCGGAGTTTGCGGTACCTGCAGATGGGTGGCCGGCCTGACCTCTTAACCCTGTCGCTGCCAGGTGCGGCGGTGTTGAACTGCACACCAAGGGCAACCGCATCAAGGTGACCAACACGCTCGAGTCGCGGCTGGGCCTGCTCAGCAGCCAGATGCTGCCGGAGGTGCGCACTGCCCTCTTCGGACGCAACGTGAACCGCAAGTTCGACGATTAGGGCCGAAGAGAACCGTGTCTTCCGCATTTCGGTACGCGCTGCCGCCAGGCTTCCTTGTCTGGAATGGTCTCTGGCGGGGCTCTGCATGCACCACCGCCTGTCGATTGGTAGTTTCAGTTTATGTGTGTCGGCAGTAGGTCGGCCAGGTAGGTCGTGCGATTTACAGAGGATAACCTGATGGGTGAGTGATTCAAGTTCCACGGATGCAGCTGTTTCTCCCGCATTCAATTTCAGTCGATGCACCCGGCTAGCACGCGGCTGAAATATCGGGGGAAATCCTGAAATTGTCGTAGCTGCACCGACTTGACACGGTGAAAGAACTCTGGCATCGTTGTTATCACAATGGTGTGTTGTCTAGTGAGCTATGCAGACACATCGCTGTTGTCCATACGGTGTAGCATCGTAGTTTTTTTTCTTCAACTGACGGGTGCAGTTTGTTTTGTGTGCACCAGTGCTTTGTATTAGGTGGAACCAAATGGCATCTAATTTTACTGTAACAAACTGGCTGAATGACAACTATCATATATATTTTGAACATGAAACTGATTAAATATAGCAGTGTGTTATGATTAATTTGTTCATAACAATCACTTCAATAACAATCATTTAATGGCCTCAAATGATCAACGCTGTATGTGGTAGCGTGATGACAGCGCTAACCGAACAGAATTCGTCACTCGGATCATTAACCTATTAAGTCATAATTAGCTTTTTGATCATTAACTCAATGGTCAATGATCATTAACTAAATGGTCAATGATCATTAACTCAATGATCATCAACCCAATCTCAGATAACCAGGTCATCTTTGGACTTGTGAGTCACTCTTGTGTGGATATGAATATGGAAGCTGATTTTTCTGTCTGTCTTCCCCTGGTTATAAAATGTGCTCAATGAAACACATCGAATATATATATACATATATATATATATATATATATATATATATATATATATATATATATATATATATATATATATATATATATATATATATATAGATGTACATATCTAATATATATTATAAAATACATGAAATGAGCAAAACATGAAATGGCGTTCTCACACTGTACTTCTGTATTTTATCTCTGTACTTATGTGTTATTGCATGTTTTGCTTGTTATCTGATTGCCGCTATTGATAATTAATTTTGCAATTACATTATTACATTTTCAAATATAAATCACCACCAATTGTGTACATCAGTCAGGGGTGCGGCCGGCGTGGTGTGTCGTGGGCACACCCAGCAGGTGCGGCTGCTGACGCGAGGCGGTCCGACTCTGTTCGGCAGCATCACCGAGTGCTGCGGAGATGGCGGCGGCGCGGCCGGAGCCGTCTGCAGTGCGTCGGCGGCACGTGTCTCTCGCCGGTGTGGGCGGCACGTGTCTCTCGCCGGTGTGGGCGAGCACGTGTCTCACCACGGCACGCGCCCGTCGGGAGACAGCCCGCCTAACTGTGTGTGTGTGTGTGTGTGTATGTTGTGGTGGCGGCAGACGACCGCGCGTCGGCAGTTATACCCTGAAGGTGCATTCCAAGTGGACGGCATGAGGTGCTTCTGACCGATGTATGTGGATGGACGAATGCGCAGTATGTGCAATTAAATATGTGTATCGGTAATATGTCTCGTGCACGAAATATATCGTTAAATAGGTGCGAGTTCTCCTGAGCCGTGGGTGAACTACCGCATGGTTCCAGCACTGCGTAGACGGTGGGGATCTCGCGGAAACCGCGCCTCTGTTTTAAAGCTGATGACTGACCGTCGCTTGGTGTCTGCGCGATCGCTGCACTCTGGCCGGTTTCGTGTCACCGATTAAAACTAGCCCGATATTGACTAGCTTCTCGACCGAGCACTCGTTCCTTCCTTCCCAATCCCGCGGCCCACCGGCGGAACAGTGTGGGCGACGCCAATAGCCGTGAATGTGCAGAAAGTGCGTCGTGAACCACCCAATAAACAAACAAACCCGTTTCTTCCTAACGAGTGTGGCACAGAGCGAGGATTTGCAACCGCACGATTTTGCGCTAAAGATTACACCCGGATCAACTGTCAAAATTTGGAAAGGTCAATGTATGAAGCTGGTAGCTTCATACATTGACTTGACACATTCCAATATTCTACCTGGTGATATGGGGAATATTTCTTCCGCTAATTTACTTTAAAGGGATCTCCGTAGCCGGATTGTCACGTCGCGAAAACGCACGTGTATTCCTACCCACTTGTGGGTTCACATCACGAGTATCCCAGCTCACAGGTTCTCGGAATCGTGAATCCTAAAACTGCCAGATAACTCACAATTTACGGGGGCGAGGTGGACTTACAGGAACCCCAGCTTAAAAGTATCCCGGTTCGTAAATACTGAGGATAGTTCTAGATCATACCGCTGGATAACACCATCAACGCTCGAGGGCACCAAAGCTTACCTGCGTGCCAACAGGTGGCGAAGAATGTGAAAACTGCATTGTTCCAATAAGAAACTGAATACCCACGCTAAGTTGAACTAATCTGATCGGACCTGGCCTAACAACCTAACCTTTTTTTTTCTAAAAAGAGATCTGGCTCTCGATGAAATGATTGGATCTGCCGTAAATAGTTACAAGTTTTAAAATAGGATCGTGTGGATTGTACCCCCAATATACTTTGACCCGCCCATTGCCTTCATTGTATTGTGAAACCAAATAATTTTCAGAAAGCGCCGGTGATAATGCCTAAAAATGTAAAAATATCCGAAGGAATTGTCCCGTCCCACCGCCCCCTATCCGAAGTGCGGGCTGACGCCCACTGGTGTTGAGTTCTGAAAACTATTTGGGGGCGGAGGCAAAATGAATGAAGGCATTGGCCAGCCACAAATTGATTGGGGGGGGGGGACACTCCACAGAGCCCAATGTTAAAATCTGACATTACCTGGGAAGCCAACATTGAGGGGGCATGTGCCCCCCCCCCAAACATGAAAAGCAACAACCCTACTGACACCTCCGATTCACACGTGACTGCTCTTCATATTTGAAAGCGGTATCCGGTGCGTTGATGCCGCAGTAATCCGGCGTGCATCATATTCCATCATCTTCAATTTTCATGTGCGAGACCATGGGATGGTGACATAGCCCCAAGTACCTCGTGAGTCTCCACCAGGGTATAGCGATATTAGGGATAACGGATAAGTCATTTCGAACTTTTCACTGGTGAGAACAACGGCGACAACATGGAACATATGTTTGTCCCGTGCAACGTACCCTATCATCAAGCCGCAATGACGTATACCTCACATGGGGTCTTCAACAAACGATATATGAAGCAAACTCTTCTACGCGCCATAATCGTCGAATGAACGTCATCGGCGTCTCTCCAGGACAGTCGCCGTTTGGTTTCGTGAGGATTGTTCCTGCGTTTTTATGCGGCAAGATACTTGTATGAGTTGTTGAATATCTCCATTCGTCGTAAGGTACGTGATCGCTCCGCAAGTTTTTCGATGAGCTCATCTGTGATCATGCAATGGTGGGTCAACTAGGGCAACTTACAGAATATGGGATCTTTTATTCTCGTCGGGCCCCTCCCACATTTGGTTCTCGAGGTGTGGACGCCGTATTTTCGACATTCTTGTGGGAAAACAAATTCACTGGTGACAACACTTTCACACTTTCAAAACAATTTCTTTAATGCAATGTTTATGAATGTGTTTAAATTGATGTGACCACACATTTCCAAGAAGTGTGGCTTGTGGCTCTTAGTTGCATTAATCTTTTTTGTCTATGTCTTTACATTTGCTCTCCAAATGCGTACATACTTCTTAGTTAGCAGGAAAATTACTTTAAAAGGATATTTATTGGACGTTTTTTCTAACAAATGTTCAAATTCCAAACAGCATAATCCAATCTCACTTGAACTAGCCAAAACTAACTGTCCCCATCTTCTTAAAATATTTATCTAGTTGAACATGAAGCTTAACCTAACCTAATCCAATACAATCAAACTTAATGCCATTGTTTGTATCATTGCAGTGAAATGTGTGCAAAGCTTGTGTCATGGATACTTACATCATTTGGATAAGTTTCATACATAATACCATTTTGCATACATGATGATGACAACCTCCATCAGCATATTTATTATAGAGGATGAGCAGCAGACAGGGTTGGAAGTAAGTAGGTGGGTAGGTACCTACCTACCTACAGTGAAGTTGCATTTTAGGCCATTGTTTGATGTTGAGAAAACAAGATTAGAATGCCATGTTTGCTACATGACTTGTAGTCAAAGCACTGCTAAACCCCCAAAAACTGAATGCCATGTTTATTAATGGGATTAATACATAGCCTCTCATTTCCATCAGAAATGAATTTAAAGTTGAAAACAGACTAGGTGTTGCATCATCCATCATCACACAGTGCCAAATGTTTGTCTACACAGGTTTGTGTAGTCAAAGCTGGAAACACTGCATCACTTAATTTGACAGTCTTGGTTGTACACAATTGGTATCCCTATCAAACCAGGGCAAATAGTGTTTAATTAAATTGGAGGTATGTTTAATTTACTGTTTATCATGTTCAGGAAATACCAAATATGGATATCTATAAACTGTGGTGCAAATGATATCAGCTGTAATAATATCAGGAATATTATAATTTTCTGGATGTGCTATTCAAAGTAGCTGGATAATCATCACATGCCACCACTCAACTTGCTTGTTAAGCCCTGTGACCAGGGAGCCCTGAGGTGACAGCACCAAGTTATTGGTTGACCAAGCCATACCATGCAAAACAAGCCTCTATTTATCATGCAATGCTGACAATTGGCATACCAATAACATGGCTCTCAAGCAAAATTCTGGTGCAGTTCTTCCTGAACTGAATGATAGTTGCTGCTGGTGTAAAACCAGAAGCTGGCATCTTTTTCAAACTTTGCTGTGCAGACCAGTGGGCATGCCCCACATCAGTAATAATACAACATGCATTAATTTCATTGCCACAGACACTCATATGTCACAATATTATAATACAATTTAGCTGTTCATTGCAATATTATGACATGCTTTAGCTGCTTACACATGAAATAACTTAGTTAGCATGAATAGGAACTTGGTTTCTGTCAAGAATGACCTGAGACCTGGAGAGAAAGCACAATTTCCTCTGTAAGCTAGTTCATTAGTGACCATTGGACCACCACCTGATGCAACCAGATTGCCCCCCAGTAAGATTGAAGCAAGTGGAATTGTAAACAAAAAATCCAGAGAGGATATGTTCTTCAAACCTGTGATAGAAGAACTGTGGTTTCCCAAGTGAACAACCTGCATGCACACAGGGTTATTAAGGCTCAATTTCTTGTCAGATTGTATCCAAATCCTATGGCAGTGTTGTGTATTGATTGAGTGACACAAATATTGATGAACATGCACCCCAATAAATGCAAGTCAAGCTGGAAACAGCTGGGTATTGACGTCCAAATGTGACTGCGGTGATTGCGATCGATGTTGAATGTGAATACATGCTACATTCAAACATCAATGTCTGTGAATGGCAAGTTGCCACTCACAGGCTGTGCACCAATTTCTGCTGACTATCATGATTTCACTCAATATTTGCATTAAAATATTCTGGTGGTTCTCAAAACAAAGTTCGCGAGTGGTGGTCATGTATTTTCTTTTAGACATGACCTCGCAGATAAACAACAGTATTTTGCGGACTGTCATGACTCCGCTGAAAAAAACATGCCTACAAACAGATGACACCATGCTTCCTGAACAATAGCGAAACGAACACCATTTTCAGAGCGATTGTCGACAGTGGCTCTGCTGTAGGTTTAGATTTGGAGGGGAAGGGGGACGAGATATGGTTCACTTTATCACTGCCATAAGATATACGTGCGCATGCTCACATATAGGAAAGCACCGATAACCGAGCTCGCCGCCGGCCACCCACAGAAGTTCTTAAAATGCTTCGGAAAAAAGTGACACCCGTGATAATGAGTCCCACAGTCCATTTAAATATCTCGATTGGACCCTGATATGTAAATTTTATATTGATATGTTTCTTGTGGAGTATTTGCTGGAAGTATGCTTTTGGTTATTTAACTCAATCTGAGCAAAGGTATCGTAAGCACAAGGATAAAAATAGGTAAGGGCTAGTGTTTTATCTACGAAAAAATGCCGATTTTTGTCAAATAATGTTTCACCTCTGTTGTGCCTCATCGAGCGGACTGTCGTACTTCTTAATCTGAGTGAGCTTATAGCTGAACGTAAGCAGCCAAACAATTTTCCCTTTGCTTTAGCATCATCTTATGCCGCTGGTGTGACAAGAAACACAACACTAGAGATGTGTTAGCAATAGATGGCGGTAATGCCAGAAAATATTTCATGTCTATGGACAGATTCACACCCCGGTTATCAAAAGTGACAGTAATAATTCGAGAGAGAGAGAGAGAGAGAAATAGCGAAACGAACACCATTTTCAGAGCGATTGTCGACAGTGGCTCTGCTGTAGGTTTAGATTTGGAGGGGAAGGGGGACGAGATATGGTTCACTTTATCACTGCCATAAGATATACGTGCGCATGCTCACATATAGGAAAGCACCGATAACCGAGGTCGCCGCCGGCCACCCCCGGAAGTTCTTAAAATGCTTCGGAAAAAGTGACACCCCTGATGATGAGTCCCACAGTTCATTTAAATATCTCGATTGGACCCTAATATGTAAATTTTATATTGATATGTTTCTTGTGGAGTATTTGCTGGAAGTATGCTTTTGGTTATTTAACTCAATCTGAGCAAAGGTATCCTAAGCACAAGGATAAAAATAGGTAAAGGCTAGTGTTTTATCTACGAAAAAAAGCCGATTTTTGTCAAATAATGTTTCACCTCTGTTGTGCCTCATAGAGCGGACTGTCCTACTTCTTAATCTGAGTGAGCTTATAGCTGAACGTAAGCAGCCAAACAATTTTCCCTCTGCTTTAGCATCATCTTATGCCGCTGGTGTGACAAGAAACAAAACACTAGAGATGTGTTAGCAATAGATGGCGGTAATGCCAGACAATTTCATGTCTATGGACAGATTCACACCCCGGTTATCAAAAGTGACAGTAATAATTCGAAAGAGAGAGAGAGAGAGAGAGAGAGAGAGAGAGAGAGAGAGAGAGAGAGAGAGAGAGAGAGAGAGAGAGAGAGAGAGAGAGAGACGAGAGAGAGAGGAGAGACGGAGAGACGGAGAGAGAGAGAGAGAGAGACGGAGAGAGAGAGAGAGAGACGGAGAGACGGAGAGACGGAGAGACGGAGAGACGGAGAGACGGAGAGACGTAGAGACGGAGAGACGGAGAGACGGAGAGACGGAGAGACGGAGAGACGGAGAGACGGAGAGACGGAGAGACGGAGAGACGGAGAGACGGAGAGATAAATACTGTGAGTGTATAATCATAGTGGGATTTTCTGTTCATTTTAAAAATGGTTCCCCAGAGTCCCCCAATTGGCATGCCCAAACTCTGAATCAGTCCTATGATGCAGGCTGAAGTAAGCCTGCAAATAGCGCATGACAAACTCAGCTGATCATGTTCATACATGAGCAGATTCATGTGGAGATGTGGATAATTGATGCTCAGTTTCCATTACATCCCAAACTATACCCCCACAAACTACAGTTTCAGGTCTAGGTTCTTGGGCCCCAAGATTGTAGCTAGTTTTAGCGCATTCGAAATCTTCTAGCGTAAATCATTATGTTGATGTCGGCATTTGATCACCGTGATGATTGACATACCACGCATTGTGTATACGGTGGGCGGAGTCGTAATCCTAGGATTCGATGATGACTTGGCCATTCAAGTCCGTCGCTGGCGGTGTGCATATAACTGGAGGTCAAAGTTGAACAATGTAACGAAAACCAGCGTCACAATAATAAATCAAGATCAGAGAACTAGCCTTGAACAGAGTTTATTCACAATGGTGCTCTAACGGTACGTGTAACTGTAATGATGCCTGGAGAACAGAACTTTTGGTCATTAAAGCATCGATGTGATTATTGTGACGATTTACTTTGACGACTACGAATGCGCAGACTTTGATCTAAATTGGTGTGATTCTGGTGACGTTGACCTGGGACTGCATTGACCTCTGAAAGCCACAGCCACACTTGCCAACACTGACACACCACCAGGATGTGATATAAACCGATACTACCGTGGTGGACCGCCCAGAGCTTTGCGCGAACAAAGTTCGGCTTTAGCAGCCATGGTGACATCAGCGCTGTATTTGTATTGACACGATGGAATACCAACTTGGCCGCGATTGTCTGCTTTTCAAAGGCTATGCATTAACCGTGGTTCGTCGCAATCATCAGTGCCAAGGCACGACAATCAATGCATTACCTGCACGTTTCATATGGCCACCATCTGCAGCTTCGATGCCCTCTCCAGGGTTCTCGTCGATTTAACGGAAAACCTAACGAACCTACCTGCGCCTGCACCGCCCCGCTGCAACGAACCCACCACCGCCCCTTTGTGACGAGCCCACCTGCGTCTGTGCCGCCCCTTTGTGACGAACTCACCTGTGCACATCTCCTCATGACTCGGGCATGTGAGTAGAACCATGGAATCGGTCTTGTCTCTAGTCTCTCGACGCCAACTCGTATCGTTTGCCGTCTGATTTAGTGAAAAGTTGAATACAACGTATTGATAAGATATTGAAACTTTCCACTATATATGAAACTCTGCATTCCAGCTTCAAGCTAGTTAAAAGTGACCTCAAATGTATTCTGACACAAAACTGGGACGTAAGCGGCAGTATTTCTGACACGACTACACAGACCACCCGTACACTGGTGCTGCTCACATCTCGCGAATATATCCAACAAGTAAAAGTTATCTGCCCGCCTTTAAGGTCACTTTTTACATTGGTACGAAGTTGAATAGCTAAGTGTATGCCGGCTTTGAGGCCGCGAGCCAGTTGCAATTTTCTCCGCCTTTCTTCCCTACTGCCAAAGTAAAACACGGCCAGGGGTACTGGACGTGCTGTGGCTACATATGGACTTACCTGCCGTAGGCACAGGATTGTGCACAGTGCACAGGAACAGGAAGCCGATGAGCACCGATTGTCTTGGGAACTGCTTTGTCTTAGCTGTTGCGGTCGACTTGCGCTTATTGTGTCCACTTTTGGCGGAAGTACACAAATTTCCCAAATAAGTAAAGCATATTTTAGCAGTTGGATACCGTGCATTTTAATGTCGAACAGGCGCTCCATATTCGACAGAGGAGCTCGATAGTGGAAAGAATGCCGAAATGTAGGCAAGAACAATCGAATTGAACTAAAATTTGCTAATATTTTGCCGAAATTGGGCTGATGTTTCGAGCGCCGTGTGCGTGTCTCAAACGTCAATGCGGTATGCCCAATTTTCTGATGAGCATAGGTGCCACTCTGGATCACGGTCCGTTTGTCCCACTGTCTTCCTGCTCACTTTATGGCGCATGCAATCGTTCGGCGCGGCACCCTCCGTCGGACTGAGTGGCCGCGCAATCGCTCGGCTTCGGGGCGCACAGGTCGCGCGGTGGCTACGCTGCGGTCACGCGACGGCCACGGCCACGGGACACATGTCACGTGTTTATTGCAGCGTCTGAGTCAGCCCCTCCTGGGGGGGGGCGGCAAGGGCCCAACATTGAGAGGGGTCTTGGCTCAGCCCTACATGGCTGCTGCATGGAAAACAAGGATTATAACGCCCCCTAAACCCCATCCATAACGCCCCCTCCACAGCACACACTGATGTACGGGGAATGCGGGGACGAGTAGCCTAGGGGTAAGTCGCTCGTCTCACAATCGAAAAGTTGTGGGTTCGAATCTCACCTGTCGCTACTTTTGCCCGCGGTCAATCGGCGTGCAGTTGGCCGCTACCCAGCGGTCGATGTGTCGTAAAACAATAACCACCAACCGCTGATGTACTCCATGTGTGTTTGCAATTGTGTGGGCATTTTACTGTTGCATTTTTTTAGCCTGTCTTACGCGCTTATTCGCGCGGTCCTTAACCCAGTGGTTTTGCGATCACCCGCCCCGATTTGGAATCATCGACTCGTTCCGCCCGCCGTCACTCCCCTGCGAGGATTGGTGGAGTATGTTCCGTGGCTAGCTTCCGGCCTCAGATCGTGTGTTGGCGCCCAGGGGTGGGGCGGTGCACCACAGGCCGCTGCCGGCCGGCTCCCCAGCGGAACACATGCATGTTTAGTGTGCGACGCGCCCGACGGGCCGGCGACTGGCGGCCAGGCGGCGGCGACGCGACGAGACGCCACGGCGGGCGTCGGCTCCGGCTCTATCGACCGTCCGCCGACCCGGCGCACACTCGCTGACATCGCGTCCGGGCGTGTGGTGGGCGGCCGGGCCGCGCGGCGCGCTGCCAGCGACTGTGCACAGCTGCCGACGGCGGCGCGCGGCGGACGCTCGGCCGGCCGGCGGAGGGCGTAACCGCACCCAGCCGAGTCCGCTGCCGCCGCACGGTGGGTGCCGCGGCCGCGCCTGCCGCTCCCTGTGAATCAGCGACAGAAATAGCAGCCGGCCGCCAGTCGGTGAAGAAGTGGGTGAGTTTTCGCCGGGGTGGCCGCTCCGCACCGTCGTGAGTGAGTCGTGTGTCGTGCGTCGCCGCCGCCGACTGTGACCGTCGTGCGGCGCGCGTGACGCGTGACGGCCGTGCCGAGTGGGTGCGGTCAGGCGGCGAGCCGCGAGCGGGCAGCGTGCGATCGCCGGCTCGATTCCACCCGCGCATCCAGAGGAGGATCACACGGAGGTAAAGCCGGCGGCCGGCCGGCGGGCGTGCCCGCCCGCCGGTGTGGACGTATCGATTTCACTGGCGTGGCGTGCACGGCGAGCGGCGGCCGCGGCGCGTCCGATGGCGGCTGTTTTGTGGACGGGACGATCCGCCGCCGCCGCCGCGGGCGCCGTCTGGCTGGGAGTGGCCCGGGTCCGAGCGTCGGCCGCGCGGACCAGCGCGGCACGGCTCGGGGGCTGTCGCCGTGGCGGTGGACCCGCAACGCGGTGATGCGGCCGGCGGCGGCAAATACGGCGTCGGCGGTCGTGAATTATTCACGGACTCGCTCTGGCGACCGGAGGTGTGGTGTGGGCCGGCCCGCGCCGGGCGTCTGGCGGCGCCTGAGGGCGGGGCTGTGTTTAAATGCCGGCCCCGGCGTGGGTGGCGCCTCGAGACGGCTGCATCTGTCTGTGGTTGTGGTCGGCCGACAAATTAAAGTGCCACGAATTGCTGACGAATGTGTCGCGATAGTTTTCGTCCATACTGATGTATCAAGCAATTCGGGGATGTTATCACAGACACATCTGAAGGAGCAAGCGTTGAGCTGGTAATTTGTTCCAGAAAACCACTCAGCATTTATATGGTATTCCAGCCGATGCGATGGCTCAACGCATAGGATAATTAAATCACTGGGTACTTGCACACCAAACATCTCCTCAGGCTCACGTTCGTAACTAATAGCTCAAGTTAATCCGGGCAAAGCCGAATTGTGTCTTTAGCAAAGACTGACAGCACTTGATTAGTTTTGGGAAGGTGATGCCACAAGTTACCATTGAGTCACCATGAATCAACGAGACTCAGACGAAAAGCATGGTTGGCAGGTTCAGCCGAAGGCGTTATTGCTTGCTCACCGCATACACCACGCCAAAGATGCCAGAAAACCAATCAGCACTTATGTGGTATTCCAGCCGATGCGATGGCTCAACGCATCGGATAATTAAATCACTGGGTGCTTTCACACCTGGAGTACTGACATCACAGGTGATTGACTTATCCATGTTTGTAGGAATGGTCTTGGTCAGTTGCGTACCTGGCAGCGGCAAAAGTGTCATACTCCTAAAATATTTCACCTCGTAGTGGACATGGACTTAGTTGTGTATTGTCTTTCGACCCTGGCCCTATATGTTGTTGGGCTGCTTTTATTAGAAATTATATGGCGTCTATTAAATGTTCCAGTATATGTTTTTTTTTACATGGGCTCCCTACTTCTCATTTGATGCCGTGGGCCCCTCCGAAGTCTTGCGCTCGTCCATGATTTGAAGCGCCTTGGTCACAGCCATTCGGAAGTAGTTTCTTTCACAGCAACGCTATGGGGTTGTTTTTCAAGCATGTAGAAGTTCAAATGTGGATTAATCAATGACAGATGGATCCACACCATGCATCTGGCGCATGCTGCCACACCCACGGAACTATTGACGTGACAGTCTGTTCGCTTGTGCTCCTCACGTTTCTTCGTCTCGTGCTCCCAAGCGTTGATCATCAAGATTCTAGCCAAATGGGCAGCTGGGATGTCGGTTAGGTCCACGCAACTATTGAAAACTGATGTTTCTATGATATTTCCACGTTTCGAAAATATGGATAAGGAATGACGTCTCTGAAATTTTCATTTTACCCAGGCACATACGAATATGTTCTTTAGGCGTGTGCAGTCCTTTTGGTTATCGGTTTTAAAGAAACCCGAAAACAGCTGTACATTGAACATGGCACCAGAAAATGTGGAGCCTAGATGCATCCACACTCATCAGCAACCGCGCAAATGCTGATGGTTTTCGATAGCCATGGGTGGAGGGTTTAGCATGGTAGAATTTGTAGATCCAACACCGACTGTGGCTCCTGCAACTCGAGCTTTCGCTAAACTTGCATTGTTTGGCCTAATGTGCAACGCCAACGGCTAAGCATGGAAACAATGCCTAGCCTGGCCTGACAATTTGCAACGGAAACCTGACTATGGGCGCTGCATGACCTCTGCAGTCGATGCGCCCCTAAACCCCAATAACCAACCAACGGAAAACCGACTGGCGATCGTTCTCCAACCATGCATAGTCCGTCCCGACCCGTGCGTGTGTGTGTGGGGGGTGGGGGAGGGGGAGGTGCCGCCGCCGTCGTGGTTGCGTGAACAACGTGCCTGAAGCGGCCGGTGAACGACCCGCAGCGGCCACCTGTCTAACTGGGCCAGCCGGCGCGCGCGTCTCGCGGCACGCCCGGGGGCGGGGGGGGGGGAGGGGCGTTCTCTGCCGACCGGCAAGCCCATGGGTACTGCGCCGGGCTTTATCGATGATTGCCGGCGATATGCAGGCGCCTTGTTGTCACCCCGTTATCGACTGCAGAGTCCGCTCTGACCCGCCGTGCCGGTGCCGGCCGGTCGCCGCTCGTGGCGCCCCGCGGCGGCAAATGGCCGGCGCCGCGTCAGTCTGGATGGATGCCGGGCACGGCCTATTCATGCGTGAGTTGGCGGCGGACGATGCATCATGCTGCATGGCATGCGCCTGCCGAGACAAGTTACGGTAGTTATCCGAGGGCATCAGCGGAGGAGACGCCTGTCTGCTGGGGAGTTGCGGGCATTATCCAGAGGGAGCCAGCTAGAGAGGATACCTGTCTGCTGGGGGAGTTGCGGTCATTCTCCTGAAGGAGCCAGCTGCAGACGCCTGTCTGCTGGGGTAATTTGTGGTTGTTATTCTGGAAGGGAAGGGGAGGGGGGGGGGGGGGGGCGACGCGCCACCGGATAGTGCCGATATGGATGCTGATATAAGCAGCCGTGCGGCCGCCGTCGATAACGCTGCTGATTGATTTCATCGCCGATGCGTCGATCGTGGCCGGAGCCGTTCTCTCCAGAGACAGGGTCGGAAAAATAGGCCGATGGCTGTCATACAGCCGGATGACACCGGGTGGCTGTTGTTGGATGAGGCTGGAGCCGGATGACACCGGGTGGCTGTTGTTGGATGAGGCTGGAGCCGGATGACACCGGGTGGCTGTTGTTGGATGAGGCTGGAGCCGGATGACACCGGGTGGCTGTTGTTGGATGAGGCTGGAGCCGGATGACACCGGGTGGTTTTGGGAGGGAGCCGGATGACACCGGGTGGCTGTTGTTGGATGAGGCTGGAGCCGGATGACACCGGGTGGCTGTTGCCGGATGAGGCCGGGCCTGGCAGAGTGCTGCCGACGCGGCACCGCCGCGCTGGCCGCAGCCAGCCAGGGCGGCTCCAGTCGGCTGAAGCATCACATTCCAGCGGACGTGGAGGAGGAGGGGGCGGGGCATCTGGCAGCCAGCGGTGACATCAGCCGCGTGGGCGGGGCGGGACGGGACGCTGCAGGCGGCGGCCAGCGCACTGGTGCCGCGTCGGGAGCACTCTGCAGGGCCCAGCCTCATCCGGCAACAACCACCCGGTGTCATCCGTCACCAGCCTCATCCGGCAACAGCCACGAGGTATCATCCGGCTCCAGCCTCATCCGGCAACAGCCACGCGGTGTCATCCGGCCCCAGCCTCATCCGGCAACAACCCGTCACCAGCTCATCCGGAACCCAGCCTCATCCGGCAACAGCCACGCGGTGTCATCCGGCCCCAGCCTCATCCGGCAACAACCATCCGGTGCCATCCGGCCCCAGCTGTTGTTGGACGTCTGGCAAGTCCGTGCGTCTGACAAGCCAGACGTACGGAGTTCGATTCTCCGTGATGCCCCCTTCCTGCCTGGGTGAGAGGCAGGCGACGTCATATGGCCTAACTGCTGAGTGCGTCGTAAAGCCACAATCCAATCCAACTTGGCTGTCCCAAGCGTCAACTTTAAAATAAAACAACTTTTTTGTAGGATATTCCCCATGTTCTCAAAGCGAACAATGAGGGCACCTCGTTTTCATTGTGTTGGTTTTCATTAACATTGGTATTTATTCGCGTCATCTGTGGTTAAACAATCCCTTTATCGTATGTTCTAACTTATTGGCCGATCATTTATGCAACGTCACAGTCCCCATGCTAAATTTCCACAAGATAGCTTGCATCTGAGCGTCCCATGTTAACATCAGTACTCCACTTTTGTGTCGCGGTCTGGCGCCATGCGCAGGGGCCCTTAGCTGCCAACAGCCGCAGACTCCACCCATGACTCCGCACATGGCGCAAACTCCGCCCGCAAACTCTACCCGTGACTCTGGTCGTAAACCCCGCCTACTGGGCGTGTCAGACGGACATTGACAGTGGTCAATCGGACAGAGAGTACGTCTCAGGTAATGGTGTAACCGCGGGACTGCACATGAACACAATTTCTGACATTTTATGGTCGCGGACATCTCATGTGTAAGAATAGATTCAGTTGGCGCCTTCAGCATTGTTAATGTCGGTAATATGTAAGTACGCGAACCCTGATGGTTACGTTCAATTTATTGGCGTATTCAGCCGCACGTATTACATGCATATATAAAACATGCTGAAGCCATACAATATTGCATCCTCTAGTGTTTACATCGGTCATGTTCGCATGTTCGAATTGTGTATAGATGTCTTACACCTGCTATGTACCCCTCCCCTTGATTGTTTCAGGCTAGTAAGCTTGCCCTTGCATTTCAAGATCATCTGGAATTTGTCTTTTTTGCCTTTTCCGACCAAGGATGAAGTTGTCCTGACAATATGCTGTAGTTTAAAGGAATGAACACAATCGTTTTGGAAGGAAACACACAGGAATGCAGGGCATAACGTATCCCCCGGCATGTCTTGCTATTTTTTGACGGGGTAACTATGGTATGTTCAGCGTTCAGAACATATCATCACGTCATCATTTGCAGTTTGCAGATCCGTTCCTCACGTTTGCGAAATTCCTTCGTTTTTTTTTCTAGCGGTTTGCATCTCGAGGCAAGCCAGGTGTTTTGCACCTCAGCAAACCATATCTCGGAGTAGCCTGCAGTAGCTGGGTAGCTGTGATAGCTGACCATGCTCTGGGCTGCCCGTCGCTCTCCGTGACCCTCTTAGCGACATGCGTGGCCATTGGCCACTCACGTGGCTTGCCGGCTTTGTCCCGGGGGAGGCAAGGGCAGCTCTGCCGACTCCAGGGCAATTTCGGTCGTGTGATGGACTCGTCCTACGTGACCTGTGTCGGTGTCAGACGACCGGTGGCAGTGCGGGCGCAGGGGGAGGGGTGAGGGAGCGCACACCGCGTGGCCCGGCCCGGCCCGGTCTCGGCACGGCGTCAATTGCTCTCATCCGGCTACTTGCGGCGGCCGGCGGAGGAGTCGAGCTGAACGCTGTTTGTCAGTCTGCCGACCGACGCCGGCCGCTACCCCTGCCGCTACCCGGACCTCTACCGCTACCCCGGCCACTGCCTCGGTCGCTACTCCGGACGCTAACACGGACGCTACCACGGCCGCTACTACGGCCGCTACTATGGCCGCTACCTCTGCCGCTACCTCTGCCGCTACCCCTGTCGCTGCCCCGACCGCTACCCCTGCCGCTACCCCTGCCGCTACCCCTGCCACTACCCCTGCCGCTACCACCGCCGCTGCCCCGACCGCTGCCCCCAGCCGCTCCCGGGCAGCTACCCGGGCAGCTACCCGGACCGCTACCTCTGCTGCTACCCCGGCTGCTACGCCGGCCGCTATTCCGGCGGGTAGCTAGGCCGCTTCCCCGGGCCGCTACCCAGGTCGCTACCCGGTCGCTACCTGGGCCCGCTCCGCTGTGGTGCAACACCAACACGGCTCGCAGACAGGGATCGTAAGGGTGATTTCCGATGGTGGAGGGGATTTCTTTGGTTGTCTGGGGGAACGGGGGTATGCGCTACAGCTGGTGGTGGGCGGAAAGTTATCCAGCCTCCGCGCCCGCTCTCCCTTGGGACGGACGGTGGGAGGCTTCCCAGGCAGCCAGTGGGATGACGTGGCACTGCCGGCCCAGCTAGCGGGGTGACATGGTAGCGCCGGCCCAGCTAGCGGGGTGACATGGTACTGCCGGCCCAGCTAGCGGGGTGACATGGTACTGCCGGCCCAGCTAGCGGGGTGACATGGTACCGCCGGCCCAGCTAGCGGGGTGACATGGTACCGCCGGCCCAGCTAGCGGGGTGACATGGTACTGCCGGCCCAGCTAGCGGGGTGACATGGTACCGCCGGCCCAGCTAGCGGGGTGACATGGTACTGCCGGCCCAGCTAGCGGGGTGACATGGTAACGCTGTCCCCAGCAGCGGACCGGCGTGGTGCTGCTGGCGCCGTCAGGACGGCCGGTGGCGGTCTGACAGGGCGCCGGGCTTCGTTTACACGCTGACCACTGCACAAACATGGCCGATACGTAGCCTCGGTGGAAGCGCGAGGCTCACACCGCTGACATCGGTCGGCGCACCCAATTCGTCAGCGTTGTTCCCGATTTGGAGTGTGGTGTTTCAATTGGCGGTACACTCCGGGCTGTGGGAACTATATCGTACCGCGTGAGCTGCATCTAATCTCCGGGCGACGACACCGGCTGCTTTGAATGCATGCATACTGTGGATTTACGACGCCCTGTAATGAGACGAGATGGGGCTCATTAGTGATTCAGCATGCGGGAAACGTGCTATGGATTGAACACGAACGGTTCGCGTGCAGAGGACGGCTCCCTGCACCCGGAGAGTGGAGGCTACTGGCATTGCGGATCCGCGATCTGGCCGACGATGCGTCGACTTGGCCAGAGCTTGGCTTATTCCAGCCGGCGCTGGCGTCGACTTTGGTCTCGCACTAGTTGTGGCCGCCACGCAGGCACCGCCCGTCCCCCAGACACCGGCCAGCCCCGAGGGCACCGCCCCGCTAGTACTGACCCGCCCAGCCAATACCGTCCGCCCCGTCCCTCTATACCCTCTATATCTGACCGCCGTCCGCCCCACCCCGTATATGTATCTGACCGCCGTTCGCCCAACACCATGTACTCTCTATATCTGACCGACGTGCGGCCGACCGTACAGGTTCCGGCCCAACACTATGCTATACCGTCCGTCCGACCCCTTGCGCCCTCTATATCTGACCGCCGGTGGGTCTCGGCCTTGAACCACGCTGTTGATGCAGTGATCCTGCGCCGTCGGTTTGATCTGACGTCTCACACCTGCCTGTCTGACGGCTGGCCGCCTGCAGGGTGGCCTGTAGTGATTGTCGGCGGTTTGCGCAGGTCCGTGGTGGTCTGTGATGGGTATGTTACGGGTCTCGGGGCTCTGTAGTGGTCCGGAGAGGTATGTGGAAGTGTGTGGAGTTTTGCGGAGGGTCGTGCGGTCTGTGATGATCTGTGGTGGTC
Organism: Imbricaverruca yamaguchii; assembly: GCA_034440575.1. Taxonomy (NCBI): domain Eukaryota; kingdom Metazoa; phylum Arthropoda; class Thecostraca; family Neoverrucidae; genus Imbricaverruca; species Imbricaverruca yamaguchii. The sequence goes on from JAOTOL010001179.1 coordinate 37,157, forward strand.
TGCGGTAATCTGCGCTGATCTGCGGTTATCTCGTGTGTCCGCTGTTTGTGGCCTGTTGTCCGACGCGCCGAGCTTGTTCTCAAGCGGTCCCGATAACGCTCGACTGACGTCCGGAGATGACGCGGCGCGGTGGAGCCGTCCCGAAGGTTGGGGGCTGATCTGGCGCCGTCCGTCGGGTGGACGTCGGGCGGCGGCGCTGGCGTGGTGCCCGGCACGTGACCGTACTCGTCACGCCGGCGCCGGTGGGGGTAGCTCGGCCGATCCGTGGTGCCTGGGCACGTGAGGTGGCCACTGACTGCACACTGCACCACTCGGGCCTCCGTGGTGCCTGGACACGTGAGGTGACCACTGACTGCACACTGCACCACTCGGGCCTCCGTGGTGCCTGGACACGTGAGGTGACCACTGACTGCACACTGCACACTGCACCACTCGGGCCTCCGTGGTGCCTGGACACGTGAGGTGACCACTGACTGCACACTGCACCACTCGGGCCTCCGTGGTGCCTGGACACGTGAGGTGACCACTGACCGCACACTGCACCACTCGAGCCTCCGTGGTGCCGGGATACGTGAGGTGACCACTGACCGCACACTATACCACTCGGGCCGCCGTGGTGCCTGGACACGTGAGGTGACCACTGACTGCACACTGCACCACTCGAGCCGCCGTGGTGCCTGGACACGTGAGGTGACCACTGACTGCACACTGCACCACTCGGGCCGCCGTGGTGCCTGGACACGTGAGGTGACCACTGACTGCACACTGCACCACTCGGGCCTCCGTGGTGCCTGGACACGTGAGGTGACCACTGACTGCACACTGCACCACTCGAGCCGCCGTGGTGCCTGGACACGTGAGGTGACCACTGACCGCACACTGCACCACTCGAGCCGCCGTGGTGCCTGGACACGTGAGGTGACCACTGACCACACACTGCACCACTCGGGCCCCGTGGTGCCTGGACACGTGAGGTGACCACTGACTGTACACTGCACACTGCACCACTCGGGCCTCCGTGGTGCCTACGTGGTGCCGGGACACGTGAGGTGACCACTGACCACACACTGCACCACTCGGGCCTCCGTGGTGCCTGGACACGTGAGGTGACCACTGACCGCACACTGCACCACTCGGGCCGCCGTGGTGCCTGGACACGTGAGGTGACCACTGACTGCACACTGCACCACTAGAGCCGCCGTGGTGCCTGGACACGTGAGGTGACCACTGACTGCACACTGCACCACTCGAGCCGCCGTGGTGCCTGGACACGTGAGGTGACCACTGACTGCACACTGCACCACTCGAGCCTCCGTGGTGCCTGGACACGTGAGGTGACCACTGACTGCACACTGCACCACTCGAGCCGCCGTGGTGCCTGGACACGTGAGGTGACCACTGACTGCACACTGCACCACTCGGGCCTCCGTGGTGCCTGGACACGTGAGGTGACCACTGACTGCACACTGCACCACTCGAGCCGCCGTGGTGCCTGGACACGTGAGGTGACCACTGACCGCACACTGCACCACTCGGGCCTCCGTGGTGCCTGGCCACGTGAGGCGACCACTGTGACTGTGAATCATTGCAGTTTGTATAGTTGCATATTGTTGCATATTGTATGCAACTATCGCATGATTATAAGTCTGCGTACAGCCTAGCATCATTTCAAAGCCTGTACACAACAACTAAATGTTATTGATGTCAGCTGTGATTTATTATAATAAATCACAGCTGACATGAATAACATTACCTGATAACTATCAGGTACCAATTTATTGGGTGCACTGATACACTGATGCTGCAGACATATTGAAGATGTCAGTAAGAAGCTAAACATCTGACTTAATATGTTAATACGTAAATCATTGTCCTGTCAGGCGTTGTTTTTCACTCAACATTCAACCTTTGAACACACCGTATTGACGTCACAGGAGGCCAGTCGTTGCCATGGGGACGGGCACTGGGGAATTGGCTCGTCAGCGGACCGTGTATGAACGGCGTGAGATGGACTCAACCTCCTGGCGTGGGTGCGGTGGGGGATTGCCAAGAGGACTCGCTCGCTGGTGCGGCGAGTCGGAGGGACCCACTCACCTGGGCGAGGAGCCAGCAAAAACCCACTGACCGTGGGAGGAAGCTGGAATAACCCACTCATCTGGGCCTGCCAGCCAGACGTTGTGTTGTGCTTGGCGGTGCTGTCTGTGGCTTTAGTACGATCTTTAGCACAGTAAAAGCTGCTGTTTAGTGTCAAAGCTGTAGCTATAGCATGGCAAGAAAGACGCGTAAAATGACCTTGTTCTCATGTTACAACAAAGAAATAGGTCCTAATTCGCTCTGTGTTTATTTCGGCCACGTGCCTTCCTGTTGAGGAAGGCCCATGGCCCAAATATATACCGTGCGAATTTGGTTGCGCGTTTTTTTTACTCGTAGTCATGTTCAGCACAGCACTGCACCTAATCAAACAAGGCGATTCACCAGCTTTAGCACTGAATTAAACAGCGACAGTATCAACATGGGCGCAATATGATCAATGAAATGGTCGACGTGCCCTTAAGCCACAAGACTAAAGAAACAAAACGTAAAGTAAGTTTTTATTTTTTTCGTTTATGAAATTCGCCGTATGTTTCTTTTTTTTCGAAATGGCTGACCTGATCATCCAAAACAAAACCTTTCTAGCCGGTTAACCTAACCACAATAAAAATATACTTTCCTCCTGAAGTTCCTACATTCTTCCTTTTACCTGAAGCTCATTTTTCGTAGAATAGAGTGTAGGACGAAAAGCAAAAACCAACAGCGGCGTCAATAAATATGGAGAGGTTGTCGGGTGGAAATGAGGGTGAAAGTCGTCGGAACAATAAAACGTCGTTGAAATATCGAAAGTAACGCGAACAAGAAATAACTAACGCATATAGTCCATAGCAATACGTGTGTCTGCGTTTATTAGCGTGTCGTGTCCACTCTTGTGTGTTAATTTTCGCATCAAAATCAGCGGCAGTTCAAGACCAAGTGTGCCATAGAATAGTGCGCATGCGCGCGTACAGTCTAGGTATTGTGGCACGGTAATCGATGCATCAATGCAGTTACTGTCGCAATTCAGTTGAAACATCGTAGCTAATGCTTTTGTGTTTAGGGTAATGTATAATATTGATCACATTAAACCACTATGCTTCAGTAGCTACCCCGTCGAAGCGTTGTATAAAATCCATGGTTGGCTGACACCCATAAAACTAGCTTTTCATATGCCGGTGGGCAAATCTGGACAGAGAAACGCTGCCGAGGAATCATTCATGTGTATCTGAAATGAAAATTCCATTTGTGAAGTAACATGCTGAAGTTATATTAAGCACACATGTGAGGAAATATCGGAGTTTGTGTATCTTGTCACTTCTACATGACACAGTGAGCACAATCGCGAACATGATACAGTTGTAGAAAGTTCTAGCTGCCATATAGGTCAAACTAGTTATATACTGCCTGCTTTCGGCATGCTTTTCGGCGGCATGGACTACACAGTGTTGTACACTCCTAATATAAACCCGGCTGTGCTTTCCATCACAATCGCCGTCACAGAAGTCACAGCACTATCGTTCCTGCTCGCCATTTGTTCTTATCGCAGTGTGCTACCGAGCTCTGCGTATCTTTACTATGCGCTTCCCAGCGAATGGTTCACTGGGGCGAGTATATCTTACTCGCTACCACCCGTATGGCGGCAGCATATCTGGTGGATTCGCCGAGTTCGTGTCACTCGTGCCAGTCCGCACTTCACGTGACCGATTCCACTTGTTCGCAGTTTCGTCCTGGAGGGCGTGGGCTCCCACCTGTGCGACTTGGCACGGATCGCAGGCCGGCCAGCTCGGGAATGCCACGCACGCTCCAGCCCACCTGTTCTGTCAGTCTGGCGCGCCGCCGCATTATCACCCCCCCCCCCGCCCCCCAATCCGTCATCTGTGATCGCTACTTAGCAGACGCACCGATGGTATTGATCTACGGCTGCATCTAACAGACACACCGATGGTATTGATCTACGGCTGCACCTAACAGACACACCGATGGTATTGATCTACGGCTGCATCTAACAGACACACCGATGGTATTGATCTACGGCTGCATCTAACAGACACACCGATGGTATTGATCTACGGCTGCACCTAACAGACACACCGATGGTATTGATCTACGGCTGCACCTAACAGACACACCGATGGTATTGATCTACGGCTCACTAAGTATACAGATGGCACGACGATGGTGTTGTAGCTACGGTTCTAACAGACACACCGAGTGGTATTGATCTCGGCCGCACCAACCGGGACATACCTGCGATTGAATAGGTTCGTTGCACACACGTATGTTAATGATCTGCGCTGCCCTAACGACACACCGTAGTGGTATTGATACGGCTGACCTACGACGCCGATTGGATTGAAATTTACGGCTACCTAACAGGACACACCGATGGTATTGATCTACGGCTGCACCTAACAGACCACCGATGGTATATTATAAAAATGTCCTAATATTGATCTACGGCTGCACCTAACAGACACACCGATGGTATTGATCTACGGCTGCACCTAACAGACACACCGATGGTATTGATCTACGGCTGCACCTAACAGACGCACCGATGGTATTGATCTACGGTCGGGCTTAACAAACATACCGACGGTATTGGCCTCGGCCTAGTTTAACAGACATACCGACGGTATTGGCCTCGGTCGGACCTAACAGACGCACCGACGGTGTAGACCTACGGCCGGGCTTAACAGGCACACTTATGGTGTTGGTCTACGGCGAACTCGATTATATCTCGTTGCGTACATCACAAGGACGTAGTATATTAAAACCCGTCCAGGCAGGTGGTCTCTGCGCGTGCCGATGACCAGAGTCTGTGCCGGCTCCGATGACCGGGCGCTCCGCCACCGACGGCGACCTCGCGATAGCCGTCGACGGCGGAGAGGGGGGGGGGTGCTCGGGCTCGGGCTGCACTGCAGCTGCACGGATGGCCGCTGGACTGGCGCTCCCAGTCACCGCCCGTGTGTACGGCACTGGTCGCGGTGCTGAGTCACGCGCGTATGGGTGCCGCTGTCGGCGCGGCGTGTTTGCCTGCTGACGCGGCGTCCGACTGGCCGCTGCTCGTCCCGCCGCCGTCCGGCCGGGGATTCAGCTGAGCTGTCCAGCACTGTTGCCACAGGCGTGGGCGGTGGACGTGTGTAGACTCGGTATATGTTGGCCAGGTATGGAGCCGCGGTACAGGTTGGCCAGGTGAGCCGCGGTACAGGTTGGCCAGGTGTGAGGTCGGGGTACAGGTTGGCCAGGTGTGAGGCCGCGGTACAGGTTGGCCAGGTGTGAGGTCGGGGTACAGGTTGGCCAGGTGTGAGGCTGCGGTACAGGCTGGCCAGGTGTGAGGACGCGGTACAGGTTGGCCAGGTGTGAGGCCGCGGTACAGGTTGGCCAGGTGTGAGGCCGCGGTACAGGCTGGCCAGGTGTGAGGCCGCAGCATAGGTTGGCCAGGTGTGAGGCCACGGTACAGGTTGGCCAGGTGTGAGGCCACGGTACAGGCTGGCCAGGTGTGAGGCCGCAGTACAGGTTGGCCAGGTGTCAGGCCGCGGTACAGGCTGGCCAGGTGTGAGACCGCTGCAGTTCGCAGGTTTCCGGCGTGAGCCATTATGACTACTTCTACTGGCGGTATCGTTAATCCTTGTCAGTCCGGAGATGCTACTTGAAAACTGGTTTCGCGCCGCCATAACTGGTGGATAACGTGCTGGACAACTACCTCCTTGTCCACACGGTAAAGACCCCTCGGTGCCCTTCGACAAGAGTAGGCTAATGCCGGCACCCTGGCAGAATCAACTTACTTGCCACTCTCAACATCACCCCCCCCCCCACTCCCACCATCCAAACTACAAATTATCTTGCGGGGCAGTAAAGTAAAACTAAAGCCATTTAGAAATCCGGTAGATGTTCCCCCCCAAGCACTCGCCTTCAGCACGTAAAGCATCACACACACAATAAGGTACAACTCCCTTAACGTAAATGTACACTTGCCTTTGCTTTGCTTGCAAAACGCTCGCTTTAAAGGCGGCGCAAATAACCGTTATGGTCTGGCACGCCTTAAGAAATGCCTTTCCCTTCGCCATAACTGTTATGGTTTCGTCATTTTTGGAGGGCTCCCACAGAACGGTCCAGGCCTGGTATGTCCCATCCGTGGTATGTTGCATGCGGTGTATGATACAAATCCGTGACATATGTTTTACTATAAGGACGTCGACCTTTGATTTCATGTTGTACGGCTCGGTAACGCCCGGAGTCTCCACCATGGTCTTCGTAAAAATATTCAAACGACCTTGTAAGACCATATCGTCGCAATTTGATATGTCGTAACTACTTCCTTATCCCTTTTTTTCAACGTATCCCGACGCCCCGATGTCTAGTTAATATATAATGTGTCCGAACCATTTCTGGTATGGGTGTCCGATGACTGCGTGCAGTCGGTTCACCCCAAATCACCAACATTCAATCAATGAGCACAGTTTTGTCCTTCCTACTATTTTACTATCATTCCTTAGATTCCTTAATCTCTCGTGTCGCACCGAGTGAATGCCGGGTGGCGCCCGGGTAGCGTGTTGGGCGAGACGGCGGCGCCGACGGCATTGCGTCACCAGTGGCTTGTCTGTGTGTTGCAGGCGTGCTGAGGCGGCCACAGCGTCGGCGGCACTGCTGTCACCATGACGACGGACATCGGCGTGCCGCGATGGGACCCGGTCACCAACCAGGACATGGGCGACGAGATTGAGTACGACGGCGGCAACTCGTCGTCGCGCCTCTTCGAGCGCTCGCGCATCAAGGCGCTCGCAGGTAGGCGAGCCGGCGCTGTCGCGGGGTGGCGCGGGGCGGGGCTGGGGGAGGGGGAGGGGCACGACGCAGCGCCTGACCGTGCGGGTGGCCGCGCCGGGCCGGCTGTGGAGCCGAGCCGCTGATGCCGCCAAGTGGCGGCGCGTCTGTCTGCTGTCAGACGGGGCAGTGGTGGCGTCTGGTCGGCATCGAAAGCGGACGAATGTGGGGGGTCGGCCGGTCTCTGTAAACAACGCACGCGTCGAGACGCTTCGGGCGCTGCTCCGTTAGTCGCTCGTCTCATAATCGAGGTTGTGGTTCGAGTCCCGCGTCGCTACTCGTCGCCCGCGACCAGTCGGCGGTGGCGCGGGGTAACCAAACCACCAACCAACCAGTTGCTGCTACGCTGACCGCCGGCGGGCAACCGCTGCTGCGCCTCGCGCTGGCTGGGCGCGAATGATCCGAGACTGGTCGAAGCGCCCTAAGGTTTAAATCGCAAACTGTTCGCGCTACTGGCGCTGGTGGTCGGCCTGCGGGTACTGCTGCGCTGGTGGTCGGCCTGCAGCTGCTGCTGCGGTGGTGGTCGGTCTGCAGTTGGTGGTCGGTCTGCAGCTGCTGCTGCGCTGGTGGTCGGTCGGCAGTTGGTGGTCGGCCTGCGGCTGCTGCTGCGCTGGTGATCGGTCTGCAGTTGGTGGTCGGCCTGCAGCTGCTGCTGCGCTGGTGGTCGGTCTGCAGTTGGTGATCGGTCTGCAGCTGGTGGTCGGTCTGCAGCTGGTGGTCGGCCTGCGGCTGCTGCTGCGGGGGCCGACAGTCCGGCCCGGCGGGGATTAGCAGGCGCCGATGCGTCAGTCGGCCGGTATCGCCGGTTTGTTTGCCGTATCGGACTGACTGTACTCGACCCGCCGATTGCCGCCCACTAGAGGGGCCGCCGCTAAGCCGTCTCACCGCCGGCCGACGTGGAGCCGACACCGTGTCGCGTGTGCTGCCATTTCGTGCCGGACGGGTGACGTCACCGCCAGCCGAACTGCGTCAGCTCCCGAACGATGCCGTCGCTCATCTCTGCACGGTCGCGTCGCTCCTTTCCGGATGATCCCATCAGCCATTTCTGGATGATTGCATCTCATTTTGGACGCTCCATCGGTTATTTTCGCATGGGTGTTTGTCATTTCTGGATGGTCGTGTCGGTCGTTTGCCATTTCTTGATGGCGGTGTCGGTCGTTTGTAACCCAGGTGCGCCAACTAGGCTCGTGTCCGGAAAATCGATAGAGTAGCCGTTTGCGACAACAGTGGTGTTTTTCCCACCGGTGGCGAACGAAGGGGCACGCCAGTGATCGGCAAGTATCTGTGCAAATTTCGTGGCGTTTGCAGGTTGCAGCAGCATTAAAACAATGGTTTTTCGTTAAGTGTGAGATGTCGAAACGAGAACAGTAGGATGTCGAAATTCGCTATAGAAGCGATGTTGCTTAGAATATCTTTTGCGTGTTCGAAACTCATTTATCATCCAATTGAGTACTTCTTCGCGTACTAAAACGATGCATATATCTATGATATCAAGTGGCAGTTTATGACGGACCATGTCATAGACAATCCGCTTCGCTGAAACGTTGCGACGAGATGTTCGTTTATCATGGTCCGTAATGGTGAGCATAATCATGGTGATTTTAAATACTGTTAAAAATCAAGCATGAAGACTTTGCAAACATTGATCAAAAGGCACTATATCCATAATTCTTCGGAAGGGATGTTTATTCAGTGTTCGGAAATTGGTATATTCCACCATATTTCATGAATAATTTCTCACTGGGTTGCAGACTTGCCCTCTGCTTGGCACTTTGCCCGACACTTTTCACGACACTATTCCACGTGCGTTTGGAGATACGGCAGCCCTGATGTGGCCATACGGAGCTCGGATCTCATCTGGACTTCGAAATGGACTGGAAAAGGTTCAGCGCTGGCGTCTGGCTCTGCAGGATTTCGCGCCGTGTCAGTACGCTGTGCAGAGCTGGTTGTGCCCAAGTGCTGACATCGCGTGGAGTGGTCGTGAGACGTCCTCCCACGATTGGTCGACATTGGCCTGCGGGGCGCGGGGTGAGTCGGCGTCTTGGCCGGCAGCTATGACGTCAGCAGATTGCTGGTGTTAAACAGCTGTGCTAAGCAGAAACAACAGACACTCGGTCCGCATAGCCCGGTATCGCATGCTACGCCTGGTATCGCCTGGTATCGCCTGGTATCGCCTGGTATCGCCTGGTACCTCCTGGCGTCGCCTGGTATTACCTGGTATCAGCGTTAAAATATTGTTTTTTCGTTAGGTGTGAGATGTTGAACGAGTCCACTAAGATGTCGAAATTCCCCATGAAAGCGATGTCGTTTATGATATCCTTCAAATTCAACTTTGAGTCCATAGTTTGCTCATATTTGCATTTTTTACATTTATCTTGGGAGATGCCTAATATGAGGATACTTACGTTAATGAGCATGATAACAATGACGTACTATCAGCAAATTTAATTGAATTGAACAGTAGACCATAGCATGAATACTCCCTTTACTTGAAATCGCATACGCCATGTTTACAAGACAAGAGGTACAAGATGTTTCTGTATCACAATATGTAATGATGGGCATAACCATGATACTTACACACAAACCACCGTTAGAAACGAGACTTGGAAACGGCATAAACACACAACAAGAAGCACGATGTCGATATTTCTTTGGGAAGGAAGTCTCATCGTTGCTCAGTAGGTGGTATATTCCACCCTATTTCACGAATAATTATAACTGCCTGGCATCGCCTGATATCGCCTGGCGTCGCTCAGGATCGCCTGATATCACCTGGTGACTGGTATCGTCTGGTATCGTCTGGTATCGTCTGGTATCGTCTGGTATCGTCTGGTATCGTCTGATATCGTCTGGTATCGTCTGGTCTGCGCCACGGCACCACGGTGTGCAGTTGATTATGCTGACACGAGCATGCATGGCTCCTTCCTCTTGCCGGATTCGCATTCAGTTCAACACAAACAGATAAAGCGTTATATTTGAGCTGCCTAGTGAATGCGGTCAACGTGGTGTTGAAATGACGATTTTTTTGGGGTGAAAAGTGTAAAAGAGAATAAAGGAAGATGAAAAAAGTCGTTTTTGTTGTGAACCCCCCTTTTTATAAAAAAAGAATAATAAAACACCCCCACAAAAAAAAAAACAAATTTCAAATAAAATACGTTGAAACCCCCCCTCATCCATAAAAAAAAAAAAAAAAAAAAAAAAAAAAAAAAAATAAAAAAAAAAAAAAAAAAAAAAAAGAAACCCCCCACAAAGGGGGGGGGGGTTGTTGGTATTAATATTAAGGTTTTTGGGTTTTTTTGGGGGGGCCGAGGCGTGGTTGGCGGTCGGTGTAACAGGGGTATGGGGAGTGACCCGGGCAATATGTTGGTAGCCCCACCAGCGCTGTGGCCGATGTGTGTTGTGACTCAGAGTGATAATACTTCCGGAATCCAGGTGCGGACAAGTTGGCTGTGTCCACATTGTTAACGGTGACAGGTGTTCGGCGATAGGACTAGCTGCGGTGTTGATGTTATTTTCAGTGCTACATCCACTTTGTCTCACATTTGCAACGTTATCGGGGACCATTCAGATCTGCAACGAACGTCAGACCGTGTAACCAGCACAGATAGCTGTATGGAAGTCTGGCTCTGTATGCCAATGACTTCGTTATTCAGAGCATCCATAAGCGAAATGGCTAAGAGAATACGTCCGCTGATTATCTGATCGAGTTAACCGGATCAGATGATCCGGTTAGCCTGATTATCCGATCAAATTAACCGGACCATCTGATCCGGTTAACTGGCAGGTATGCGTTCATCTTTACTGGGTACACAACGTTCCCACCAATGCCGTATTATATGCCTACCTTGTCCGTCGATTTGCACGGTGCACGAAGTCGATATTCTGCGTGCCGTGCCTGTTTGACTCCGTGCTGTGATCGCGATCGAGCTTGCCCGTGCCATATCTGGACCTGGATGTCGTCATATCGCATCGAGACGGTGATCTTCTGTTCAGCACGTACTCCGTCGGCCGGCCACGGCTGGTGGCGCACACGTCGGGCCGGTCAGCCTCGCAGGTGCGTGGAGCACTGTGCGAGCGGAGCTCAGTACCGTGTGTCGGCACCCGGACCCATTGGGAGAACACCCATCCGGTAATGCACCCATGGACACGTCGGGGCGCCAGTCGAGTATCAATTTCAAAGTATGGTCCAACTAACCTGACGGCCGTGCATCAAATTGCGATGAGCCACGCTATTTGCGGTTTGACAAACAACACCGGCACGGCGATAGTGATTCAGCGGCGCCGACCCACAAACAGCGCGCCGCCAGTCGAGCTGTGTCAGCCGAAACGGTGCGCTGTTTTGCGTGATAAAGACTGCCGCGTGCCCGGTATGTGGACCGCGTCCTGTGACGGCGACACCCTGCTGAGTCGAACCGACGACTTCACCACAGTGACCGCTCTCTCCCGGAAGAAAACACACGCAGGCTTCCCGGAAACAGTTGAAGCAGCTGGCACCACGCGGCGGCCGTTGTTTGCTGTGGTTCTTGAAGTTTCTCTTTGATGTCCACGCCGGCAGCGCGTCATTATTTAATTTCCGCCCTCTAGTTGTGATCGCGACATCATGGTTTCTTCTGACTAGTTCGGGCGTGACGCGCTGGACAATGGCGGCATCCAGCAAATGTTCATAGTTTGCATTTCCCTTTGTTTTTTTTTGCGTCTACGTGCTCTTGTTTTGTACCGATCGGAAAATGATCTGTCCTTCAGGCTTACAGGCTTATCCGCCAGTACGTGGCCGTTATCATTCGGTGTCAGGACGGCGAGGATGTTGTGAGTTTTCGGTGGTGTACACGTATTGCGCGTTGAGCACGCAGCGCCTATTGCCAGGCAACAGAGCCCGCAGCGTGCGGCACAGACGGGCGTGCGGCACGGAGGGCGAGCGTGCGGCACGAGGGGACGGGCGTGCGGCACGAGAGGACGGAAGTGCGGCGCAGACGGGCGTGCGGCGTGCGCCGCGCCACTGCTGTTGCACGGTGACCTCCTGCGCGTGCCACCCTCGACAGGTCCCGGCCTCGCGTCGCCACTGTGTCACAGTGCGACGCCTGTGTGCCTGTTTGGCCAGGTTGTATCAGCGTCTGAGCGGCTATCGCGGCGGCCGGGCGTGTCGAGTGGGGGCCCCAGTGTGCCGCCGGGTCGCGCTGAGCCGCCGCCGCCGACCCTGCCGTCGCGCCCGCCATGTGGCTGGACGACGACGACGACGTCAACAACGTCAACGTCGACGTCGGCCGCACCTATGAGTGGATCGTCGGCACTCGGCGAGGTAGTGTGCGGCGGCCGGTGTGTTGATCGGGCGGCGGATGGTGTGTTGGTCGGGCGGCGGCCGGTGTGGAGTGGTCGGTGTGCTGGTCAGGCGGACGTCGGTGTGCTGGTCGGGCGGAGGTCGGTGTGCTGGTCAGGCGGACGTCGGTGTGCTGGTCAGGCGGCGACCGGTGTGCTGGTCAGGCGGGCGGACCGGTGTGCTGGTTGGACGGACGTCGGTGTGCTGGTTGTACAGCGGCCGGTGTGGGACGTTCTGTGTGCTGGCATTGCGACGACCGGTGTGCTGGTCAGGCGGCGGTCGATATGCTGGTCAGGCGGCAGTCGGTGTGGATCGGTTGGTGTGGAGGCCAGGTGACGGCGAGGTAGTGTGGAGAAGCCCAAGACAGCTCTGCAGTGGCTTCTGCAATATCTGCTCCGACGTGGCTCTGAAGTGGCCGTTGGGCCGGGGGTGGCTGGTGGCGGCCGTTGCATTGGTCGGCCCAGAGGTGGGCGTCGGCCCGCCTTGAGGTGATTGCTGGTCCGATGGTGGCTATTGGGCCCGAGGTGGCTGTTGGGTCCGAGGTGGCTATTGACTGGCTCTGAGGTGGTCATTTGGTCGAAGGTGACTGCTGGTCAGCCCGGAGGTGGTCATTGGCTGGCCTTGAGGTGACTGTTGACCCGGGGGCGGCCGCTGGAGTGGCTGTTGACCCTGAAACAGCTGTTAAAGTGGCTGTTGGTCTAGAGGCTGCTGCTAAAGTTGGTGTTGGTCTGGTAGCAACTATTAGAGTGGCTGTTGGTATGGAGTGGCTGTTTGCCTGGAGGGAGCTATTAGAGTTGCTATTGGCTCGGAGTGGCTGTTGACCCGGAGGCAGTTATTAGAGTGGCTGTTGACCCAGAGGCAGTTATTAGAGTGGCTGTTGACCCGGGTGCGGTTGTTGGTCCACCATGGGTGGGGGGGGGGCGGCCGGTCGGCCGGCCGACTCTGCATTGCCGCCGCTGAGGCCGCCGTGTCGCCAGGCGCCGCCCACCTAGACGGTCGATCGTCGCTCAGCCGCCCGCTCTCCACGAGAAACTGGAGCGTCGGCGCCGACGATCTTTTGCGATGCCGACAGCCTGCCCCCGAGCATTTCCCCAATGCCACTGGTGGTGGTGGTAGGCCGATCGGTGTGATGAGTGGTCCTGTTGGTTTGTGTCCTGACGAGCCCCCGGCGATCGTGTGACCTTGGCAGTTTCTCGCCATCGTTGTCCGAGGAGTGTTCACCTAGCTGGTGTACTGCGTTCTCGACAAAGGAAGGCGGGGTGGACTGTAGACGTCGGGCGTCATACTATCGAGTTTTGATGTTGGTCCAAAGCCATCGGACATTTCACGGCTTTCCGTGTTCGATCCGTGGTGGTGGTTATTGGTTGTACGACACGCCGACCGCTGAGTCATGCAGCGTCGCCAATCTCTCACGCCGATTGGTTGCGGGCAAAGAGTGGTGACAGGTGGGGCTCGAACCAACAATCTTTCGATTGTAGGACGTGCAACTTACCCCTAGACTACTCCCCGTGTTCGATCCGTGCTGGTGAAGTCATGGCGAGCCGAGCACACTGGTATGACGTCATCCACTGACGCCACAAGGGCGTTGACCAAAGCCGGTGTGGGGCGAACGGTCACATCGATCCAGCTTGCGGCAATCTGTCTGTCTCCCGATATCACTGTTTTGGAGACCTCCAAATGAATTCACTCACGGCCCTATGTATCCGCTTGTGCGGAAAATCTCTCCCAGCTGGGACTGGTCTTGCACCCTCACCTCCCAATGGCATCAAACATTTTGTCCGCTGTAATCTTGTCCAGCTCCTATACTTGAAGTCAAACTGAAGACATTAAATAACCGGGAAATGACAGGCTGAAGATATGTGTTGCGGCCATTAATTTCGAGGGCCACTAAATGATTCATAGGAAATCGTACTTTGTGGTGAAAACCGGTAGTCTCTTTTTTTTTACTTTGGTCACTCTTGTGGATTCCACATCTTTTCAATGGTGGTCTTCCACTCACCCAAGCTGAACTGTTGCAACTCCCGAGCTGAACTGTTCGGACATAGCTTGACTGCAGCTTGAGCGCCGTGCCATTGTTTCAGTTGAACGAGAGAATGTCCAGAAGAAGACGTTCACCAAATGGGTGAACTCTCACCTGGTCCGTGTGCAGTGTCGCACGGCCGACCTCTACGCTGACCTGCGTGATGGACGCTACCTGATCAAGCTGCTCGAGGTGCTCTCCGGCGAACGATTGGTATGTGCCAATTTTCATCGCAGTCACGGCGCCTCGTGTGTACTTTATTCATAGCACTCACTTCCTGATGGTTCTTGTCTTGGTTTACAGGCCGTGATAGATGCCATTCTTGCCATTGTATCCTTCAATGAGTGCTGGCGAACGACTCTGTCAATGGAAAATGCAAAATGAATTTTTTGAGGTTACAGAACAGCAAATTGCTCTCCGATCTAAACGACCCCCTCACAGAAAAGTTTCTCAATCCGGGACTGCAAAATATATTCCAACCGTGTCGGTGCATCATGTTATGGTCACCGACATATTTCCGAAATTTCTCCGGTATCACATGGTGACGCCGTTCTACAAACGGCGGTCCATTTCGGCATTTTGTGTTTATCCCCAGCGCCGCCGGAAGGGGGTTGGCTCAGCGGCCCGGCCAACGGGGCTGCTAATATTAGGTGCCGCTATTTCCGACCGTGTGCGTGCCCAACTATGCATCGCCATCGTTTGGCCGAGACGTAGCGTGTTTGCATTCCACCGGGACCGTCAAGGTGCAATGCATCAGCCTCTCAGTAGAGGTCGATGTGGTCCCACCGTCGCCGCACAGTCAACACGCTCTTCAATATCCACGGAGGGGAGGTCGATTGGGCTGGCTGCTGCTTTGGGAAAGATTGTACCCCCTGTCTATTAATTGGAAGGGAGGAGTTAGTGTACTTTCATGCCCATGTGACATTATTACGCTGCCTTTCGGGTGAGGAAGGTTAAGGTTGCAAAGCATGCTAGATCACATCACTCGTCGCTGTTTTTTTTTCGAGACAGCGTTCGCCATCTTGTGTTAATATAAAGGCCGTCCTGAAAGTCCCATTGAACAATTATAAAAGTTCATGGCATCTTGTGGCATGCCAGATCTGACTATGATTATGTACTTGAAATATAACTAGCTTGTAAGCACATAGTAACACCAGTAATATAAGCGGAGTGTGTTGGAATATCGACAAAGAAGGCACTCCGTTTTTACTTGCTATGTTTGCATGTTTGCGGGTGACGTTTTATTTTCGCTCGTGAAGACCCCTCTCCTCCAGTGCACTTGAAGCGAAATTATGCTACTCCGTCGTGAGTACATTGTGCACAAATATGAATTGTAACAATACAATAATTGGTCTGTACAGGTTTCATGCATGTGTGATAGGCAGCATCCAAGCCACACTCTCAAATAAACCATGCTTCCTCATATGCACGTCAGAAGTATTCCAACCCACACGAGGCAGTATGTATTCCAAGTTGTGCGCTATCCTGCTTCACAAGCTCAGAAATATCACCTGAAGCGGTGACACTGTTTGGTGGTCACCGGACGAGCGCGTGCCAAGGCCCTCCGTCGTCGCCTGACTTCCATCTCGCCGTGCTGCGTAACATGTGCACGTTCTGTCTTCAGCCGCGCCCGACCAAGGGCAAGATGCGCATCCACTGCCTGGAGAACGTCGAGAAGGCGCTGCAGTTTTTGCGCGAGCAGCGCGTCCACCTGGAGAACTTGGGCGCACACGACGTGGTGGACGGGAATCCCCGGCTCACGCTGGGCCTCATCTGGACCATCATCCTGCGGTTCCAGGTAGCGTAGTCGCACCGGGTGCAGTGCCGTGCGGTACTGGGTGCTGTACCGTTTGGTGCTGGGTGCACTGCCGTGCGGTGCTGGGTGCTGTACCGTTTGGTGCTGGGTGCACTGCCGTGTGGTCCTGGGCGCAGTATCGTGTGACGGTGGGTGCAGTACCTTGCGGCATTGGGACGCCGGCCGAGCCGGTCTTGTTGCCGCCGGGCAGCCGCTTAATGAAATCCAATCAATCCCGCGATGGAGGTAAAAAGACCGGCCGGTTGCAGACCGGCGTAGTCCGCACGGTCCCGCTGCGTCCGCCTGAGCCGTTGGTGTCTCTCGGTGTGTGACGTGTGTGGACCGTCGGTCGGGACGGAATGACGCCCCGACAGTCGTCTCACGCGGTGTATATGGGGGTGGCGACGGAAAACTTAACCCTATAAGTTGAGGGGCGCAGTCCGTCTTTGTATTTTTCGTCCATTCGTTCCGTGCAGAACCATGGATGTAATGTTAACTTCGAAAATGTTGAAGGGCATCCGCCATCTTCAATTTAAATTGTAGTCTGGCCTGTTGTAGTGTAGTATGTGCGTGTTGACCTTTCAGTCTCGCCTGGCCGGTGGCCGCTCAGCTTCACCCGGTCACGACGCCTCCGTTTCCCCGCCCCCAGATCCAAGATATCACTATCGAGGAGACGGACAGCAAGGAGACACGTTCGGCCAAGGACGCGCTGCTGCTCTGGTGCCAGATGAAGACTGCCGGCTACCACAACGTCAACATCAGGAACTTCACCACCTCCTGGAGGGACGGCCTCGCCTTCAACGCGCTCATTCACAAACACCGCGCCGATCTCATCCAGTACGAAAAACTGAGCAAGGCCAACCCCATGTACAACCTCAACAATGCCTTCAATGTGGCGGAGTCGCAGCTGGGCCTGGCCAACCTGCTGGACGCCGAGGGTGAGCTGGCTCGATCCGCGGTGAATCCGACAGACAGGCGACTGCCATGATGCAAACGACAGGCTAATCGCTTTTCACCTGAAGCTCGTCAGGCATTTGTGTATGCGTCGTATGTGCTGTAGATGAATCAGTGCTTGTCCACAAATTCCACGTATCCTCGTGCCAATGATTGGTATGTGTTTGTAGGTGCGTGCATGCGAGCATTTGTGGTGTTAAATTTACACTGGGACGGCCGAGAAGTCGCATGCCTTAGATATGTGAAAACCAAAATGTATTCATATAAAGGTAAACCTAGAATGCATATGGACCTGGACTTACTAAAACTAGCATATAATCATGGGCGCTGTATGACCGAAGCAGTCTATGCGTCCCTAAGTCCAAATAACCAACCAACTCGCATATAATCACTCTAACGTATCAGATATCGCATAACACAATCACCTTGCGTATCGTTCACTACCATAAGGTGTCTGCCTGTCCCCCGCAGATGTGTGCGTGGAGCAGCCGGACGAGAAGTCCATCATCACTTACGTCGTCACCTACTACCACTACTTCTCCAAGATGCGCGCCGAGACGATCCAGTCGAAGCGCGTCGGCAAAGTGGTGGGCACGCTGATGGACAACGACCACATGGTGTACGAGTACGAAACGCTAACGTCCGACCTGCTCGCCTGGATCCGCGACATGATCGCGCAGCTGGGCCAGCGCCAGTTCGCCAACTCGCTGCGCGGCGTCCAGGAGCAGCTGATCCAGTTTAACTCGTACCGCACCGTCGAGAAGCCGCCCAAGTGAGTGATCCGCCGGCGGCCGCCGCCTGGCCACGCCACCTGACGGGCCTCGTGGCGATCTGTGGTACTTTATTTGCCCAGAAGGTTCGGCCAATTCGTGGCTAATCATCATGGCTACCTCATCGGGAATTGCTTTCCGGTGAAAAGTCTTGTTTTCACTGTTTTAGCATGCAGACGTTTTACGGCATATCTGAATATATATGTAGTAAGACCTTACGTCTGAGCGACTGCCTGTGGTTTTCATTCTACTCCTTCACCTAGTGCTGTTTGGTAAGAGTTCCGCCTATTCCAGGTTCGTAGAAAAGGGCAACCTGGAGGTGCTCCTCTTCACGCTGAAGTCCAAGATGCTCGCGAACAACCAGCGACCGTACTTGCCGCGCGAGGGCGTCATGATCGCGGACATCAACCGCGCCTGGGAAAGGTCAGTGTGGACTCAACCCTGCTAGGATCAGCCTCGCCTGGGACAAGTCTGTGTCACCCCGGCCCGGGAAAGATCATCCGGGACTGCACGCGGGATAGTATAGTATTGACACCTGCGAAAAATCGGCGTCGATCGAGAATAACGCGATCCCGGAATGATAGTGCTAGTGTGGATAATGACCTGACTGTCATTTCGTCTGTGAGCTTCGATGTTTCCCGTGGCGACAGATTGAGTGGCAGTGTGTTCTAGTGTGTTGTGTTCTCATTTGTTGTGCTTCATACGATGTCGGAACGTCGCGCCGACTGGTAGTATTCGTCGTACGCTGATGCTCCAGGTGAACAGGTCGCTGGAGAACGTAGACTGTGCTGTATTGTGCAGTGCCATGCTGTGCTGTGCCATTCTATGCTGTGATATGCTGTGCTGTGCTATGATGTGCTGTGCTGTGCTGTGCTGTGCTGTGCTGTGCTATGCTGGACTGCTGCACTGCGTTGTGCTATTTTGTGCTGTACTGTACTGTGCCGTGCTGTGTTATGCTGTGACATGCTGTGCTGTGCTACGATGTGCTGTGTTGTGCTATGCTATGCTACACCGCGTTGTGCCATGTTGTGCTGTGCTATGTTGCGTCGTGCTGTCCTGCGCTGTGCGGTGCTATGTTGTGTAGCCACCGGCAACCGTTGATGGGGTTTCGGTGAACGATCCGCCTCTGACCGGTGCCGTCGGGGCCAGGCTGGAGAAGGCGGAACACGAGCGCGAGCTGGCGCTGCGCGAGGAGCTGATCCGCCAGGAGAAGCTGGAGCAGCTGGCGGCGCGCTTCGACCGCAAGGCCGGCATGCGCGAGACGTGGCTGTCGGAGAACCAGCGGCTCGTCTCCCAGGTGGGCGCCAGTCACATTTAGAGCTGAACGAGTATGTCCATACCGGCGCCGTATGCCCGTGGAGCTTACTGCTCAGCTGAACATACTGTCCATGTCCAACCCACTGTCCAACCCACTGTCGAATGGCGAAATACATAGACTGATATCCATAGTCATCGTGCTCAAAATAGTTCAAGCCGACAATGTTTATGTTGTGAATCAGGGCGATAATTAACACAGTGAGTGGTTGGTTAGCCAACGATGTTTGTGGTATGAATCAGGAGACTAATCCACGTACGCAAAGATTCTCAAACGAAAGATGTTATGGTATGAATCAGGGGACGGCCAGCGTTGCTGAGGGTTGCATTATGCTAAATGATACACTTTATTGATTGATGCATAGTAGTGTTTTCGGCTGGCATGGTCCGATACAGTCGGAAACTAGTCGCGCTATAGGCTCAGTGCGTATTTCCTGCAGGACAACTTCGGCTTCGACCTGACGGCGGTGGAGGCGTCGGCCAAGAAGCACGAGGCCATCGAGACCGACATCCTGGCGTACGAGGAGCGCGTGCTGGCCGTGGTGGCCGTGGCCGAGGAGTTGCAGACCGAGAACTACCACGACATCGAGCGCATCAACGCCAGGTCAGTGGTCCGGCGGAAAAGTCCCCGACACATGTGTCATGATCACAGTATCAACGCCGGGTCAGTGGTCCGGCGGAGAAGTCCCCGACACCTGTGTCATGGTCACAGTATCAACGCCAGGTCAGTGGTCCGGCGGAGAACCCCCCAAAAAATTTAAAAAAAGTATCGCCGGCAGTGGTGGGAGTCCCCGACACTGTGTCATGGTCACAGCATACGACATGTGTCATGGTCACAGTATCAACGCCAGGTCAGTGGTCCGGCGGAGGCGACACATGTGTGCACGCGTAGTATAACGCCAGGTCGTGGTCCGGCGGAGAAGTCCCCGACACCTGTGTCATGGTCACAGTATCAACGCCAGGTCAGCGGGCCGGCTTAGGAGACCCCGACACATATGTCATGATCAGTCGTTATCAACGCCAGGTCAGTGGTTCGGCGAAACAGACGTCAGCTGGGGTACCACCCAGCTGCGGAGGTGGTA
This sequence comes from Imbricaverruca yamaguchii, assembly GCA_034440575.1. Classification (NCBI taxonomy): domain Eukaryota; kingdom Metazoa; phylum Arthropoda; class Thecostraca; family Neoverrucidae; genus Imbricaverruca; species Imbricaverruca yamaguchii. Next base: position 57,303 of record JAOTOL010001179.1, read on the forward strand.
CCCAGCTGGAGTACCACGCAGCTTGGGTACCACCTCCCATCTAGGGTACCACCGAAAAGCAATGGGGTAGCAACAACGCTCCCTGTGGCGGGGCGCTGGGGTGACAGAGAGACACGTCCCGACACCAAGCCGGTGTGTTTCGCGCCGCCTCCAGGAAGGACAACGTGCTGCGTCTGTGGAACTACCTGCTGGAGCTGCTGCGGGCACGCCGCATGCGTCTGGAGCTGAGCCTGCAGCTACAGCAGAACTTCCAAGAGATGCTCTACATCCTGGACAGCATGGAGGAGCACAAGATGCGTCTCCTCTCCGACGACTACGGCAAACACCTGATGGGCGTCGAGGATCTGCTCTCGAAGCACGCACTCATCGAGGTAACTGACAAACGCGTGTGATCCGTGATACGATTGACCGCGATCAGTGCGACATTGAGTAATTATGAATGGAATAACCTGGGTGATCTCCGACATCTTGAAGATTATTTGGTTCCACAATTTCCGTGGCAATTGCACTGCCTTGGCTCATATCTTTTGAACATGTCCACTAGCCTAGTTTATCCATGTTTGATTTGCTGAAAACGGGCGAGCAGCCAGGATTTTCTTAAGGGGCGGCATAAGAATGCCTGTGAAACATATTGCGTAAGACGAAATGTACGACCCTCAATATACCATTCTTTGCCATTCAATTGCCATTCTTTGTATTAAACTGTGAAACATATGCCACTTTCGGCACACAACGCCAGAAATGTATCGTTTAGCGTGACGCAAATTCCAACATTTTTTTGTTTAGATGGCGGATTTTGTGTTAGGGTGATTACACGGACCGCGCCCCCAGAGTTTATAAATAGTCCCTGAATATTCCTGTTCCTGGTTTTTGGCATCCAGAACATTGCTCTCTCCAGAAAATTATCCTCATTTTTCTCTTTTGGAAGTTGAATGATGCTGCTTCCCAATTCATTGTTCGGTGATAGTGCTCAAGAAGCACTGGAAAGTAAAAGCCGGTATGATGTCACAGGCATGAAGAAAAGCGTCCTCCGCATTCGATTCCCCGATAATTTATCTGTCCGCATTCAGGACGACAGCATACATCCAACTCCTCCCCCTTGGCTGCTCTCTAGGTGCAAATTTAGTCTTACCTGGTGCCTATTCTTTGAACATAGAATTGCGGCGTAAGGGAGTTGCGGTGCTGTATGGAAAACCAGCTATGCAAACCAGCCTAACTGCGTGCTAAAGAATCCCAGCTCCTTCCTCCGCGTCTTCGCATGGCATGACGGCGTCGCCGGCGCTCCGCAGGCCGACATCAACGTGCTGGGCGAGCGCGTGAAGACGGTGGTGCAGCACTCGCGCCGCTTCGTGGACGAAGAGACCGAGGAGGGCTACCGGCCGTGCGACCCGGCCATCGTGGTGGAGCGCGTCCAGCAGCTGGAGGTGCGCCTGCTGCGGCTGCACGCCGCCTGTCTCGCCGGAAAGTGTTCACAAAACGGTGTTGTGGATTTTGTGGATAGATTGCCTTGGTCTCTGAACCCGGAGCAATTTAATGCTTGTCGTTACATCTCTCTATTTCTGCATGCAAGGAAGCGTTGTGTGTGCTCATTGACTTCTGAAATGTATTGTTTTTGCTCCTTTTTATTGTTTTTTTTAAAGACTAACATTTGATTTTGTTTTTCATTCGTTTAATATAGCTATGTTTATAGCCATATTTCCATTATAGCCATTATTAGGCTTATTTCAGGATTTTAAAGTGTGCCGAGCTGGTCCTTAAGAAAAGCCAGAACACTGTGCTCCCAGGGCATGGTACTGTTTTACCCTATTAGAGGTTGAATAGTATTCCTTGCCAATATATTGCTGACTTTTTTGCTTTTGATGGAATAAATCGCAAGTTTTAATTATGCTATGCTTGTGATCTTCTGACTTTGATTTCAGCAATGTAGATCTTAAGTATCATGAAGCATAGCATTATAACTTGAGTACCATGGAGCTATTTCATCATATGGTTTCATCCTTTTATTAGTTGCATTATTCCTAAATTATGGACTAAACTTATTTACTGGAAACTGGGTGGATTTGAATTGTATGGTTTCTGATCCCAGGAGAATGCTTGCATATATTTATTGCATGTTACTGGTTGGATCAGTATTGTCCCCACATCCTGTGGTTCAGTGCGCAAATCTAGCCATGACCGTCGATGCGGTCAGGACGCGTACGCCGAGCTGGGGAAGTTGGCGCTGGAGAGGCGCTCCCGGCTGGAGGAGTCGCGCCAGTTGTGGCAGTTCTACTGGGACATGGCCGAGGAGGAGAACTACATCCGCGAGAAGGAGAACATCCTCAACTCGGCCACCATCGGCAACGACCTCGTCACCGTTCACATTCTGCTCGCCAAGCACAAGGCAAGTGCTCCGCTCCCTCACATTGGCACTTCCTGGTTCCGTGCTGCTGGATGATGAATGAATAATGCACTGCTGTTACTGAAAGTTTATGTTGTTAAGCGAAGCATGTTGTTCCGGTTCATGTACACCTCAAGTTTTGAACCGCCTTCATTTTCACTATCTGTCACATGTAACATTCACAGCATACCTTTCGAACCTACGTGAAGTCACAAGTCTGGCTAGTTTTTACGTGCAAGGTGTCAAAATATAATGCTGAACACGTCGTTGGATGGAGGATTTTGAGTTCAATAATCATCTGCCGATGATGGATGTCACTCCTTCCAACGGTTAGGCGGCGTGGATATTTCTTGGTGCTTTTTGAAGCATGATTATTTGTCATGCAGAGCAAGGCAGCTGCAACCACACGCGCTTCACAAGCTCGTGTGAAGTGCAGTGCCACTTAGTGGGCAGTGCTGTGTGCTGACAGTGACTATCTTCGGGCGCCAGATGACGAACTGGCGGCGCGCTAGCCGGCGTCGTGTGCCGTGGCGCCACAGCGGTGGAGCCGTGCGCTGACCGACTGTCCGCCCGCAGGCTCTGGAGGACGACCTGGCGGCGCACGAGTCGCAGCTGCTGGCCATCACACAGGTGGGCGACGAGCTGGTGAACCAGGACCACTTCGGCGCCGACCGGATCCGCGGCCGCATCGACGACATCGTCGACATGTGGAACCGGCTGAAGGAGCAGGCCGAGTGGCGCCGCCGGCAGCTGGAGCAGGCCATCGGCTACCACCAGTTCTTCGCCGACGCCGACGACGTGGACACGTGGATGCTGGACACGCTGCGACTCGTCTCGTCGGACGACGTCGGCCACGACGAGGCCAGCGTGCAGAACCTGCTCAAGAAGCACAAGGACGTCGACGACGACATGAAGAACTACCAGCAGACCATCGAACAGCTGCACGGCCAGTCGGGCGAGATTGGGCCCGAGTACCGTGATAACCCCGAGGTGCCAGAGCGCACGGGCAGCATTGACAGCAGGTGAGATATCCTAGGTGTAGCTCCTCATCGTCGAATAAACCAATTAATTTTTATTCTGGAAAATCAAGGACACCTCTGCATGTCGTTATTAGCAGTGATCGTGTCTTTTCAGCTACCGTCCCGACAGCGTCCTTCCCCGCTCATGCGGCCGCCTGCCCACAGGTACCGCGAGCTGAACGAGCTGGGACAGCTGCGCAAGCAGCGTCTGCTGGACGCAATGTCGCTCTACAAGCTGTTCTCCGAGGCGCAGCGCGTCGACCAGTGGATCACCGAGAAGGATCGCATGCTGAACACGATGGTGCCCGGCGAGGACAAGGACGTGGAGGACGTCGAAATTCTGAAGCACCAGTACGAGGGCTTCGACAGCGAGATGAACGCCAACGCCAGTCGGGTGGGCGTGGTGAACCAGCTGGCCAAACAGCTGCTGCAGGTGGAGCACCCCAACAGCGAGCAGATCGTCGCCAAGCAGAGCGAGGTGAGCGGGGCCGGCGGGACGGCCGGCAGCTGCCGATGCAGATGCCTTCATTCAGTGGGATCTCAATACGTTGCTGATGTTGCCTGCGGTGTATGCTGTGTCACGAAGTAGATGCCACCCCATCAGACAACACTTGTAATATGGTGGCGACGTAAACAGAGTCAATTGCCAAGCAGCCCGCTTAATTTTATAAATGCAAATTTTGTAAATGCTAGTTGGCTGCATGACCTCTGCAATCAATGCACCCCTAAACCCCCCAATAAATGCTAGTTTGATGTGGAGAGGACAGTGGTGGTTAAACGTTGGTGCTTAGCCTCTGGACTGGTCAGTACAGAGGCCGTACTTGTTGGTTTGTTGCGCTCGTGCTGTGTGCGGCGTCACGGCTACGCGGCGTCGTGCCGTGACGGCGTGACGGGCCACCGGCGTGACACGCCGGACGTCTTTCTGTGTGGACAGCTGAACGACAAGTGGGCGATGCTGCGCGAGAAGGCGGAGCAGAAGAAGGCCGAACTGGACAGCGCCCACTCGTACCAGACGTTCCACATCGAGATCCGCGAGACGGTCAGCTGGATCGAGGAGAAGACCAAGCTGCTGCACCAGACCGAGGGACTCGGCTCAAACCTGGTGCGTGGCCGGGCGATTTGACGCCAGACAAGGGACCTGGAACCGCCCAGACTGTTCGGTGATATCTTGAGGCTGTTGCGAGTGGAGTTGGTATCCAATCATCCAATGCTGGCTCAGTGGTATTGTTCGGAACGACTGTGCAGTGTATGCGGCGAATTTTCTGTCCATTGTAGCCGTCGCCATGTGGTAGTGCTTAGACGTGAAGTACTGGTCACAGGATGAGCTCCGGATGGCCCATGTCCTGCAGATTGGTGGACTGTGTATCTCTTTGGCACCGACCAATGGTGTATCTCCGGCCACCGATAAATTATTCGCTTTATTTTGACTTCACTTTGATATAGCTCATAATTCATAAGCTACAGTACTTGATGCTGTACAGACAATACCTGATACTTGATGCTGTAATATTCTATACCTGTAGGTGTAGCATTGTCTGTTCACAGCATATGCTTGTTTTTTTTTAAAACTAAGCTCGCATGTCAGCTAGTGCTGTTGTAGGCGCTATGTAGCCAGTTGACCCGTGCTGAAGCTATTAGTTATGGGCGCAAAGGGACCCTTTGTTTTCATTGCCCATGCCACCACCACCACCCGTGCTGAACTTGCCGAACGGTCCGTCTCGGCGGCAGGCCGGCATCATGACGCTGCAGCGGAAGCTGAACGGCATGGAGCGCGACATCGCCGCCATCCAGGCCAAGCTGGACGACCTGGAGCGCGAGGCGCAGCGCATCGAGGCCGAGCGGCCGGACGAGGCCGAGGAGATCCGCCGCAACATCAGCCAGCTGCAGGAGGTGGGTGCCGCGCGCGCCCTCCCCTCCCCGACACGCCAGGCCGACTGGCCCACTGGCGGTGCACACTAGCGGCTCGGCGTGCAGCCATCTTCACCGCACATTTTACAATATACTCGAAATACCCAGAACACTCATAGTCGAAGATTTGTTGTGATGTCACGGTTTCCGGCAGCTTATTACACACTAACAGTCTAATAGGTGCACCGTTCGCCAGATTTTAACTGCTTTTGAGTAATTTTGTAACGTTAAATCTAGAACGTTAAAGTTGTTTTTTTGAGTGCACAGTGTTGTGCTTTAATTGCTTGGATCAGGAAGGCACCATCACTTCTCAATACAAAGCAGCCGTTTTCGTTTCATAGTAGTTGAGCTCCCATAGCTCACGATCATCGTCACTGTTATTCGCATAGTTTGTCGTTTCAACTTTGGCTCCCATGCCATGATGGATATGCTGACGTGCTGACTCGTGCGTGCCGCTCCTCCAGCCGTGGAAGGAGATGACGGAGCTGCTGAAGGAGCGCTATTCCAAGCTGGAGGAGGCCGGCGACCTGCACCGCTTCCTGCGCGACCTGGACCACTTCTCGTCGTGGCTGACCAAGACGCAGACGGACGTGGCGTCCGAGGACATCCCGCAGTCGCTGTCCGAGGCCGAGCGGCTCCTCAGTCGTGAGTGCTCGGCCGCTCCCGGCCGGCCAGTTCCAGTGAAACGTGCCGCACATCATATCCCCGCGCAGGACCTGGCAGATCTTGGACACTGTTCACACCGCATCCCGGCGGACACGATAGACAAGCTACTCGGCTCATGTCAAACGACAACACAGACCAACGTTCCGGAACCATGATGCACTGTCGTCTAGTCTGCCCAGTGAAGTAGTGTATCTGCTGTGTCAGTAAGACACACTGACATGCAGCAAGTGTGCCGGAAGTTGCCTCCAACACCTTGGAGGCGTTCAATAGACGCGATTCGAGGGCACAACATCCGATGGAAATTATGGGCGCTGTATGACCGAAGCAATCGATGCGCCCCTAAGCCCAAATAACCAACCATCCGATGGAAATTGCAGATGACACTGATTATGTCGTTGTCGACTCACCGACCCACCTTCAGTGGTCAGTTTCGTTCATCACGAGCTGTATGGGCCGTCCGAGTTCTGACCCACATGGGTCCACAACCACTGACCTGTCCCACTGACGCCCGGGTCCACCTCTGCAGAGCACCAGACGATCCGAGAGGAGATCGACAACTACAACGACGACTACAACTCGATGATGGAGTACGGCGAGCGCGTGACGGCCGAGGACGTGACGCCGCCCGACGACCCGCAGTACATGTTCCTGCGCGAGCGGCTCAAGGCACTCAAGGACGGGTGAGACTCGGCGGCGGTGAGCCGTCGGCCGCCAACAGTTGGTCAGCTTGCACTGCGTGCTGCATTTGTATCATGTGTAGGCGGTTCGTGTCACACTTAGTTCTGTTGAGACTCATGTGGTGCATTTCTTTGACCGTGAAACCCCGGAGGTTTTAGCTAACGAATACGGCAAAACCATGTCCATTAGCTAAGGTGGGTTTCATTTTGGAACATTTCACTTGCCAATGAGTCCCTGAGAGTGGGAATAGTCTGTACGAGTCGGACTCGTTTAGATCGGAGGACGTGACCGCAGAGTTAGGCTCTCAGTGGTTTAGGCGGCCTGGTGACGCGTAGTCCCTCCAGTTAGACGGTTCCCCGCCCTCGGATTTCATTTCCTTTGGCCCCGAGGTTTGTTTCTGTCCTCAGTTCTGATATTTTATTGTTCCCTCATTCCTTACGTTTAGTAATATCTTCTGCGATGTACACAGTCCAAACGTTTGCTCCTGCACTCAGCCCTTGGGTTGTCCCCGACAGTCAGTCCGAAGGTAGTCCCCCGTCCTCGGTCCTGGGGTTTAATCATGGCCTCGGTCATGACGATCGACCCGTCCCGAGCCATGCGGTTTGACACCATCTTCGATCCGGTGGTCAAACTGTGCCATCTGCCTTCAGCTGGGAGGAGCTGCACAAGATGTGGGAGAACCGACAGCAGCTGCTGTCGCAGAGCCTCAACTATCAGATGTTCCTGCGCGACGCAAAGATGGGAGAAGTGGCACTCAGCCAGCAGGAGAACTTCCTCAGCAAGGTCGAAACACCGGTCAGTAACCGCCCCAGCCCAGCCGGCTTGGTCCAGCCGGACTTTGCTCCGGTGCGTTATGAAAAGAAGTATTCAAACAGCATATGATTTGCATGCAATTGTGCTATATTTATATGGCCAAGACCGCGTACTCTTAGGACGTGTCTTGGCTTTCGTTGGAGCTCGGTGAGACTTCTTGTGGATTTTTAAAAATCATTCTTGAGGGCTGCTGCTATATGACTCCAGAACGGCCGCTTTCATGGGAGGGGATGAACACCAGGCTTTGTCAACCCAGTAAGTATGACACTTGTTTCAGACGTTTGTTGATCGGTTAAATTAGTTGCAGACAATTCCGTTTTCTTTTGAAAACACAGCGACAGCGCTTGTTGGGCCCCACCAGATATTCAATTTCCCGCGATTAAATTTCCCGCGAGTTACAAGTATACATTTCGGATAAAGCATCTCTGGATTTCTAATTTGATGTGTACAGTGCCTGGCATGTCATCTCCATCAGTATTTGTGACAGCCATTCTTAGCTCTGAGTGACCGGCGGCTGTTGAGCTTACCTGCGCCGTCCAGTTGTGACCGGTGTCAGCTGACATCGCGCCGTCGCCGCGCCGTCCGTCCTCAGGCTAACCTGGAGCAGGCCGAGGAGCAGATCAAGCGGTTCGAGGCGTTCCTCACCACCATGGAGGCCAACGACGAGAAGCTGAACGGCATTCTGCAGTTCGCCAAGCGGCTGGCCGAGGAGGGCCACTACGCCGCCGACAAGATCCAGAAGAAGGCCGAGAGCATCGCCGAGCGGCGCGAGAACAACAGGTGGGTGGCGGAGCGCCTGGCGCGGCCCGAGTGGCGCTGGCGGACGCGTCTCCCCTGGAACCGCCGGACGGAGTGATCGGTAGACCGTGGTGCAGATGGTGTTGTACACCAGGCATCACTTGAAGCTCCAGCGCCTGTGTGTGACCACTCCTCATAAGTGTAGCTACAGTTGTATAACTCACCAGTCGTACGGCTTTGGTCTCATTTTCCGGAGAGGGCCACAGCTGTCTAACTCCCCCGGAAGTGGCCACAGCTGTAGTTAACTCCCGGGAAAGGCGCTTCTCCGGAGTACGGCCACAGCTGTAGCACACTCCCCCGGAGTGTCCACAGCTGTAGCACACTCCCCCGGAGTGGCCACAGCTGTAGCACACCCCCGGAGAGTGGCCACAGCTGTAGTGTAACTCCCGGGAATGGCGCTTCTCCGGAGTGCGGCTACAGCTGTAGCACACTCCCCCGGAGAGTGGCCACAGCTGTAGCACACTCCCCCGGAGAGTGGCCACAGCTGTAGTATAACTCCCGGCAGTGGTGCTTCTCGGGAGTACGGCCACAGCTGCAGCACACTCCCTCGGAGAGTGGCAACAGCTGTAGTATAACTCCCGGGAGTGGCGCTTCTCCGGAGTGCGGCCACAGCTGCAGCACAGCTCGGTGGACCGTGGCGGTCGGAGTCGTGGTGTGACCGGCCTGACGCCGCCGCAGGGAGCGCGCCATGCTGGAGATGGAGCGGCTGCGCGACCAGCTGCAGCTGCACCAGTTCCTGCAGGACTGCGAGGAGCTGGGCGAATGGATCCAGGAGAAGTCCATCAGCGCCCAGGACGACAGCTACCGTTCGGCCAAGACCGTGCACAGCAAGTGGACCCGCCACCAGGCTTTCGAGGCCGAGATTGCCAGCAACAAGGACCGGTGAGTGGCGCAGCCCATGCTGATCTAATGACACGAATGGGAACCGGCGTTTTCTGAGATTCACGACGCTTATAACTTGGCGCATAGTTTCCTGTTATGTCTTCTCCCAAATGCTGACGGGTAACGGAAATCGTAGCGTGATTTCCGATATATACTTCTGCTTTGAATGTACATATATGCATTAATTCATTCACATATTGAATTCCCTGTGACTGAAGTGCTGTGGCTCGTCTGTGTTACATTACAAGAGACTGGATCCCTCGTTCAACTTGTTGGCAGGCGGTAGGCTGTGATCGTTTGTGCCTGGCTGTGTGATGAGGGGGCACGTTTAACTGTGCGCGACGCGTGTCTGACACGGCTACTCGCGACCCGCACAGCCTGTACCGGATCCAGGAGTCCGGCGAGGAGCTCATCAAGGAGAAGCCCGAGATGCAGGAGGTGGTGCGGCCCAAGATCTCGGAGCTGGAGGACCACTTCGACCAGCTGGAGACGGTGACCAAGGCCAAGGGCGAGCGGCTGTTCGACGCCAACCGCGCCGTGCTGTACGAGCAGTCGTGCGACGACATCGACGGCTGGGTGGACGAGCTGGAGACGCAGATCATGCACGGCGACGACACCAGCGACCTGGCCAGCCTCAACATCCTCATGCAGAAGCAGCAGATGATCGAGACGCAGATGGCCGTCAAAGCCAAACAGGTACGACGCGGCGGAGGGTGGCCGCCGGCCGGGGCCTGCCGTGACGCGGACCGTGCTGCTGCCTACCGCCGAGATGTGTCCGCACAGAGACCTCACGGGCTGGCGGCTCTACTGCGAATGAGAATCGTTCGACGTGGCTTTGGTTCGTGTGCGATTATTTCGCTGCCGGATCGTATCCTGTGCCCTCCTCGTTGCTGCTCAGCCGACCATTCGAGGCGAGCACTCGCAGTAGTTGTTGGCAATGTGTATCGGCTGGTATTCATCATAGCGGCGGCAGAAACTGAGAGAGGGACGGGAGGAACACCGAATAGCCTGTGTAGGAGTACCAGTCCGGGGTCGAATATTCACATGTACGCATGCGATCTCATGGCCGTCCGGAGGAGTGTGCTAGCGCTGCAACGTGGGACGTTTTTTTTCTCCACAGGTGACGGAGCTGCACAGTCAGGCGGAACACCTGGAGAAGATGACGCCCGAGAAGGCCGACGAGGTCAAGGAGAAGAAGATGCGCGTCCAGCAGCGCTTCGAGAGCCTGCGCACGCCACTGCTCGACCGGCAGCTGAAGCTGACGAAGAAGAAGGATGCGCTGCAGTTCCGGCGGGACGTGGAGGACGAGAAGCTGTGGATCGCCGAGAAGATGCCGCAGGCCACGTCGCCAGAGTACGGCAACTCGCTCGTCACCGTGCACATGCTCACCCGCCGCAACCAGAGTCTGCAGAACGAGATCTCCAACCACGAGCCGCGCATCAACGCTGTGAGTTGTCCGAGCACCGCGTGCAATCCTTGCCCTTCAGGCGCCTTGGGTGCCTGGCCTGACCTGACCTAGACATGGCTGTAGACATGGCTGTATCCGGGATGTTTGTCATCCAGAACATTGTAAACATGGCTGTGTCCGGGATGTTTGTCATCCAGAACATTATCTGTTCCTTTTGAGACACAGGGCTGGATGGAGTTGTTTGGAAATGCCTGCAGGCTTATTGATGTTTAGATAAACACGCCCAAAGCTGACTGGAAATTTCCAAAAAGAGTTTTTGATGTCAGAAACAGAATGACATTATCCCCTCCAAATCGAAAGGTCCCAAAAGGGTCTCTCAAATCCAGGATCCCAAGAAATTATCCAACGCTGCCCTATGACACCCTGGGCGGCTGGGCTGACCTGCCCGGTGCCACCATGTGTGGCACGACTGACCTGCCCTATGACACCTTGGGTGGCTGAACTGACCTGTCCTATGACGCCCTGAGTAACTGGTCTGACCTGATCCATTACACCCTGGGTGGCTGGATTGATCTGCCCATGAGACCATGAGTTGCTAGACTGACCTGTCATATGACACCCTAGGTGGCTGGACTGACCTGCCCTATGGCACCATCTGGTGATTGGACTGACCTAACCAATTGTACCCCAGGTGGCTGGATTGATCTGCCTCGTGACACCATGGGTTGCTAGACTGGCCTGCCTTATAACACCCTATGTGGCTGGACTGACCTGTCCTGCCCTATGACACTCTAGGTGACTGGACTGGCCTGCCTTTCGACACTCCGGGTGGCTGCACTCAACTGACAAACAGTCGGCACGCTGCCCCATGCTGTGCTGTCGGTTGCCACCGCACTAACACTGGACCCGCCCGACAGGTGTGCAAGAACGGCGAGTCTCTGATCGCCGACGGCCACGAGGACTCTGCCGAGTTCGCGCAGCTGATGGACGAGCTGCGCGCCCAGTGGCAGCAGCTGCAAGACGCCATGGAGTCGCGCAAGGCCAAGCTGGCCGTCTCCGAGCGGGCGCAGCAGTACCTGTTCGACGCCAACGAGGCTGAGGCGTGGATGTCCGAGCAGGTGCGCAGCCGCGGACGGTCCACGGGGAAGGCCTGGGGCGGCCAAACTAGACACGTACACCGCCAGCAAATGACGGATGCTAATCTGTATCTGTATCGTTTTTAAATAAATAAAGTTTTCTTCTGGGGCTAGAGGAGAGATGCTCAGTGTTATTAGTTGGAATGTCACGTGCGTTTACGAAGCTTGAGTGAATCCTGAAGCCTGATTGAGTGGAGCCTGAGACATTCCAGCGTATAGACTATATACACGGTTGAGATAAATCGCACTTGAGTGGTTAAGAAGGTTGAGATAGCTGTGCCGGTGCTGACGACTTGGGTGGCTGTGCCGGTACTGACGGCTGGGGTAGCTGTGCCGGTGCTGACAGCTGAGGTAGCTGTGCCGTGGCGGGCACTGGCGTGACTCGCCTGGTCGGTGTCCACAGGAGCTCTATATGATGGTGGACGACCGCGGCAAGGACGAGTTCTCGGCGCAGAACCTGATGAAGAAGCACGAGTCGCTGGAGAACGCCGTCGAGGACTACGCCGAGACGGTGCGCCAGCTGGGCGAGACGGCCAAACAGCTGATCGCCGAGGACCACCCGGACAGGTGCGAAGGAATGAGAAGGCAGTCCCAGGTGTTAGTTCGTATCGTGCGCCACATGGTACAGGTCAAGATTGGGTGATATGTAGCTGAAGCGGGTGGTCTGTAATAAAGTAGATGGCGGGCTGGACTAAATAGTTGAGCAATGCCTACCAGCGCTGTATAGCCGCTACGGTTCCTGCCGTGTTATGTCTATTAAATCAGAAAGGTTCGTGATGAGACGGCGATCTGCCGATCATCTTGACCTTGTTAGGTAATGCGCTGTGCGTTACTGAAAAGTCCATATCCAGGCGTGTACCCATTTTGTAAGGAAGGGAAACCAAACAGTTGCGTGATTTTGTTGCTGTTTCTCGATCACGCGGCAAAAGCAGAACGCTTTTCAATTGAGTGGGTGGTCCCTCTCCTGGGCTCGGCGCGCGATGACTCCACATGCAGTGGTGATCAGCGCGGAGAGACGACGGTGTGCGTGCGCGTGCTTGCGAGGCGTGCGCTGGCGTGCGAGGTGTGTGTATGAGCCGGTCAGTGTCTCCGGGAGCGGCGGCCCGTGTCTGACCCGAGCGCGGCGGACCGTCCACAGCCAGCAGATCGCCGTGCGCCAGGCGCAGGTGGACAAGCTGTACGCCGGCCTCAAGGACCTGGCGTCGGAGCGGCGCGGCCGGCTCGACGAGGCGCTGCAGCTGTTCCAGCTCAACCGGGAGGTGGACGACCTGGAGCAGTGGATCGCCGAGCGCGAGGTGGTGGCCGGCTCGCACGAGCTGGGCCAGGACTACGACCACGTCTGCGTGAGTGGCCGCGGCCGTCCGGCCGCCACCTGTTCCCCACACAGCCGATGTACTCCGCAGACCGTCGGCCGTGTGCTCCTTGTCGCAGCAGGCGAGCGACCCAGGCCGAGTTTGGCCAAATTGACAGACAAGTGCTCGTAATATTTAGCTGCTTTGTGTAGTCCATTGGCCTTTCGTAGCGACAAAGTAGTTTCATGGGCTTTACGAATGATGTGTGCACGTATGAAGCTCATGATTGCGCTCCATGATACCTGGGTTCTATAACTCCAATGGGCACCAAATGACCCTGTTGTCGGCACGCCCTCAAACCCAAATAATCTATCGATCGACTATAACTCCCGTCCTACACGTGCGAGGGATACGTTTTCCAGATCAGATCACGAGGACAACCATGCGCTGGTGCTGCTGTCCAGACCCCCCTCTCCGCCCACTCCCCCGCCCGTCCTCGCAGTGGCGTGACAGTCGCGTCGCGTGCGCCGTGCGGCAGATGCTGCAGGAGCGCTTCAAGACGTTCGCGCACGACACGGAGACGGTGGGCACCGACCGTGTGTCGGCCGTCAACGAGATCGCCGACGGCCTGATCGGCGCCGGCCACAGCGACGCCGCCACCATCGCCGAGTGGAAGGACGGACTCAACGACTCGTGGGCCGACCTGCTCGAGCTGATCGAGACGCGCACCCAGGTGAGGCGCGTCGGCGCTGCTCGCCCGGGTTGGGACGCCGGCGCGGTGGCTGCTGGCAGCACGAGCGGTTGACGGCATAACACAGTGAGGGGCAGGGTAGGGAGATATGACACACACTGGGGCAGGGGAGGAGCTTCGACACATTGAGAGGCAGGGTGAGGGGATCTGCGACACACGCTAGGGCATAGACGGATTGCGACGCTGAGAAGCCTGCAGGTCACAACACATTGAGGAGCAGGATGATCGCGAATCTGCGCCACACGCTGGGATATAGACAGCTTGCGACACTGAGAAGCCCGCAGGTCATGGCACACCGAGGAGCAGGCATGAAAGGTGGCCGACTGCTGGGTGAGCTGCGCACCTGCATACGGATCTGGACACGAGTACGTGGATCAGAGCAGGGATGGGAGTGGGACCGGTGTCAGTACATGAGGTGTCAAATGATGGCTGAGTACGTCGTAAACTCGATATGTCTTTCCCGCTGGATATTCCTTCAGCGATTTGTTCAGACTGCAGTGTTGCTGTGATAACAGTGGTTTGTTTCGTCTGCTCTGCACACATCTACAGTCGTGACAACGGCATCCTGCCACCACCGTTGACACGACTCCGCTGTACACAGATGCTAGCGGCCTCCTGGGAGCTGCACAAGTTCTTCCACGACTGCAAGGACACGCTGAACCGCATCATGGAGAAGCAGACCGCCATGTCGGACGAGCTAGGTCGTGACGCCGTATCGGTGTCCACTCTGCAGAGGAAGCACCAGAACTTCCTCTCCGATCTGCAGAATCTGCAGCAACAGGTAACGAAAACTCCCGACTGCTGTTAATGTATTTGCTTCGTTACTCTCTTTTTAAGCACAGTGTTAGCTTCCTTGTAATGCTTTATCCGTTATTGATGTACACTTACACAGATGACAACGTAGCACATTCACCCTTCGGCGATATTTCTCGTTCTCGGGCCCGGTGACCTGAGATAACCTTGGAGCGGAGAAACGATAACACCACCTGGCCAATCATTGCATGTTCGTGAACTTAATATCACTGGCGTAATGTTGGTCACCCACATTAGTCGTGCGTGCAGCGAAAGCCATCAGTTCCTACCATCAGCCAGGCTGGAGCCGACCCCGTGGGGAAATTGTCGTGGTTAGATCTGAACAGCAGTTCACAGCGGTCCTTCGACCAGTCGTGTCACCAAGGCAGCAAAATTGTGAAATCCGTGGGCCATTTCCCCACCAACTCATTCCCCCAGCATGCGATACTGTTCAACCTTTCACTTTTCTTCTCCCTGTAAGCCGAGCGCAGCTCCAGCTACTGCTGTATATGGCGCATGAAACTGAACTGGCCGAATTGACTGAGGTTCGGATGCGATGTGTCTGGCTTAACAACCAGACATCCACAGTAAGCCTGCTGCTCCGTTTCTCTCTCTCTCTCTACAACTGAGTATCACAACAGGTTGCCTACCAGTGTGACCCGTGTTAGCTGACGTGTTTGGCCTGTCTGTTCCTGATCCCACGTCACCGCTCTGACAGGTCAGTCCCTGACCCGTGCCACCGTTCCGACCTGTCAGTTCCTGACCCCGTGTCACCCTTCTAACCGGCTCGTCCCTGACCCCGTGTCACCGCTCTGACCGGCCCGTCCGTGACCCTGTGTTAGCACTCAGACCGGCTCGTCCCTGACCCTGTGTCACCGCTCCGGTCACTCCGTCTCTGATCCCGTGTCACACTGTTGTGCCGCAGGTGCGCCAAATACAGGAGGACTCCATGAAGCTGCAGGCGGCGTACGCCGGCGACAAGGCCAAGGAGATCACCAACCGTGAGGCGGAGGTGGTCAACGCCTGGCTCAACCTGCAGGCGCTCTGCGATGCCCGTAGGGCCAAGCTGGCCGACACGGGCGACCTCTTCAAGTTCTTCAACATGTGCAGGATCCTGATGCTCTGGATGGACGACGTCAACCGCCAGATGAACACAACGGAGAAGCCCAGGTTAGGCGGCAATCACGCTGGTCGCGGCAGTCGGCCGGTGAAGCCCAGGTTAGGCGGCAGTCGGCCGGAGAAGCCCAGGTCAGGCGGCAGTCGGCTGGAGAAGCCCAGGTTAGGCGGCAGTCGGCCGGAGAAGCCCAGGTCAGGCAGCAATCCCGCTGGTCGCCGGAATCGTGGAACACCTGCATACCGCTCACAAGGTCGGTGCTATGCACCCAGGAGCGCACCAATTATATTTTTTTCTTTTTTAAGGAAGGACCCATGGCAGACGATGTTTTTTTGTTTGTTTTGTTCCTGCTTGGGGAGTATGGCTTGGATTCATTTCAAATGAAAAACCCTCCTTTGGAGAACAAACATTGAGAAAAAAGGGTATAACTTTTCAGGTTCTGAAAGCAAGGATTTCCGACCCGATCGCGATATGTGCCCTCCACGCTTTTGGGTGCTCCTAGGCATGCACCCACAAATACAATGTATGCAACTGTAGGCGTTGCTTGTGCATCTACAATATGTTCTGGTGGGGCACACCGACTCCCGCTGGGCACCATTATTTGTAATATTTTGTCCCTCACACTTTCTGAAAGATCCTATGCCATGGTGAAAATATGATGTGCACACACCACCAGTATTTTGAAAAAATTACATTGCTGATGCCTGGCCAGTGGTGTAGCACTTCCTCTGGTTTTGAAGTGTGATTTGGCCTTTGGTTTTTTCTCCAACGTTTTTGGTGGTCTTAGTCGTTTTTCATTAATGGAAGAAAAGTAACACATGATGATATGGCTGCTTGTTAAATCACCTGTACCGGACAGTCATGCACCACCATTATAGGAAGCATATTCAATATTACTCCGGTCATTTGCAGAGTAATTCGTATTCAGCTTACATTTTGTATGCAAGCAAGCCGGCATTTTCCAATCATCCTGGTATCTTGTTCTCTGCTCTGCTTTGGCACCCTCTTGGAACATCCCTGCAACTCATATGACCCCTGGAGTAACAAGTGTGCATTGTCGCCAATGCCGTTCCCAGGTTGATGTGTCAAGGACCCAATATGGCCAGACGAGGGCACTGGAAGTGGATCTCAATATCAATCACAGGTTACCATATGGCATTGGTCCACAGGACATGCTGCTCCATCTCCTTCACCACTACAAATATCTATATTGGATCACGACATTATTAGCCTTGATCGCTGGTAATGTTGCTTCATCTGACAATGCGAGGCCATTTTTACAGTGCTGATTATTCGAAGGAGCAAAACTCCAAAGGTGGACCATTTGTTCAACATGTATGTGATTCCGTTATGTGTGCTACCATCAATGACTGATTATGTTTGCCTGTCTGCTAACTGACAACGGCCTGCCATCTGATGCCTGACTGGCCGCTCCTTAGGGACGTGGTCGGTCCGGTATTGATGTTTACCCGCATTGTGCCGTGACCTTGGCCGCTCATCAGGAACGTGGCCGGTCCAGTATTGATGCTAACCCGCCATGTGCCGCCTCTGACCCTGGCCGCCCCTCAGGAACGTGGCCGGTCCAGTATTGATGCTGGCTCGCCATGTGCCGCCTCTGACCCTGGCCGCCCCTCAGGATGGCCGCGGTCCAGTGCCAGTATTGATGCTGGCTCGCCATGTGCCGCCTCTGACCCTGGCCGCCCCTCAGGGACGTGGCCAGTCCAGTATTGATGCTGGCTCGCCATGTGCCGCCTCTGACCCTGGCCGCCCCTCAGGGACGTGGCCAGTCCAGTATTGATGCTGGCTCGCCATGTGCCGCCTCTGACCCTGGCCGCCCCTCAGGGACGTGAGCGGAGTGGAGCTGCTGATGAACAACCACCAGAGCCTCAAGGCGGAGATCGACACGCGCGAGGACAACTTCTCAGCCTGCCTGTCACTCGGCAAAGAGCTGCTCTCCCGCAGCCACTACGCGTCGCAGGAGGTGGGCTCCCCCTACAAAGTGGCGTCTGCTGGCTGGCTCCTCCTTGGTTCCCGAGTCCTGATTTGCGGTTGAAAACGGATACACCAGCAATATATATATTTACATGATGAACCTGAGCCAGCTCGGTAGCTCACTGCTATGGCAGCCACTGCGCGGTGATGTGCTTGGTAAACTAGACAGATTGAACAGGTAAACTATACTTGCCCTTGCGGATTAAACTATTTTCACTTTGGAAGTGTCACTGGAAACCGGTTTCGTGAGTAAACTAGTGCATTGAATGGATTTACTTCCCGCTGTTATTTTATCCTTGCCAATATTGCACATCTCCTCGGTTTGTGTTGCTTGCACTGGCCCGGATCGGTACGCGCTCCTGGTTCCTAAAGCCACTGTAAACACTGGTGATGTAGCGTGGACGTGAACGCTGTGTCTGTGTGGATGTTAACCTGGCGTCTGTGTGGGTATAACCGCTTGCGTGGGTGTTCACCGCGCCGTCGTGGGCGTTGACTCTGCGTCTGCGCCGCGATCCAGATCAAGGAGAAGCTGGTGCAGCTGACGTCGCAGCGCGGCGACATGCACCAGAAGTGGGAGGAGCGCTGGGAGTACCTGCAGCTGATCCTCGAGGTGTACCAGTTCGCTCGCGACGCGGCCGTCGCCGAACAGTGGCTGATGGCGCAGGAGAGCTACATCCAGAGCAAGGAGCTGGGCGTGAGTGGACGGCGATCCGACCCGGCCGCCGGCACCGACTGCTGGTGGACTGCTGAAGCAGAATAATGTGTTCAACTTGGGGTGTATGTCGTCGGGAACACGTCGGCTAAGATGCTCGGCTGCCTCGCGAGGCTCCGCATTCGGATTCCAGGCCGTATCTGAGTCGATGATGTTTGTGTTGGAAGTTAGTCCACGAGCTGAGTGCACTCAGTTCTACGATATTCTGTGAATGCTGCAGTGTCTAGGATTAAGCAGTAAATTCGTGCCTCTGTAAGTTTCAAGAATTGCCTGTATTGATGGCAGCAGTGAACGTTGCTTACGCTCGTGCGCTTCCTCCTCAGCATTCCATCGACGAAGTAGAGAATCTGATCAAGAAACACGAGGCATTTGAGAAGTCTGCTTCGGCCCAGGAGGAGCGGTTTGCAGCGCTAGAGCGACTCACAACGGTCAGCCGCTGATGCAGTGTCATTACCTGCCATTCACATGTGCCGTCTTTATCGGCCGGCTAATGGGCCGTTGTCATGCCATTTTCGTCCAAGCTCGTGTTGTGTTATTCAGTGTGCTTTGCTGGACGACTCAGGACGGCTTCCCCAAGTCAAAAGTAGCCGGCGCGGGTCGCTTGTTGGTGGTTGGTGGTTCACACCTTCAGACTAATGCAATCTTAACTGAGAGTAAAATGAATGGATAGGTCTACTTCGGGGAACATGAGCCTGACTATGGCGCGAACCTGCACCGAACTCACCCCACTCCGAAACCAGATGCGATTCTGGTCGGCTGCTGTTTCGCGGATGCTGCGATCTAATGATTTCAAGCTGTTTCGTCAGTATTGCCTGCACAGTGTATGCTTGCTTGCGATAAGCCAGACTGGCTGGAGGTGTGTGACGGTGACGAACGTGTTTCGATGTGGTCGCCAGTTCGAGCTGAAGGAGCTGCACCGGCGCCAGGAGGAGGAGGCGGCTCGGCGCGCGGCCGAGGAGGCGGCTCGTGCCGAGGCGGCGCGCCGGTCGGCCTCCAGTCCGGACGACACGCCGTCCGACGCGACGGACGCGCCGGCCGTGGCGACGCCGGCGCAGGCGCAGGCGCAGGCGGCCGCCGCGGCGGCGCACCACCCGGAGGAGCGGCCCAGCCGTGCCCAGCAGCAGGAAGGTAGGCGGCCGGCGCGCCGGGCCGTCGCGCTGTCTGTCTCTGTCTCTGTCTCTGTCTCTATCACCGGCACTCTGATGTTCGTCCGCCCTCGCTGCCCGCACACCCACCTGCCCGTGCGACGTCGTGCCGTCGGCGCCGCCGCCTGGTGTGACGACTAACGTGGCCTCTCTCTCCCGGCCGGCCAGCTGCCCCGCCGCCGGTCAGGCCCGGCCGCTACCAACCGGAGGTGGAGCCTATCCAAGGTACTCGGCTGGCGGTCAGCCGTCATCCACACCCCCGGTAGCCTCGGCTCACTGTGTCCTACATGCCATTCCCTGTGTTGTCCTATCCGTATGTGTTCGAATCACGTAGTACGTCTGCTGTTGCATGGTCGTGTGCGTCTTGTTTCGATTTTGATTGGTTTTGTACGTGTTGCGCTTTTTCAGAATCTTGCAATTTGAATAATCATGTATGCTTTCAGTACTTTTAGGGTGGGATTTTATGCCAAGTCGTCCTCGGCGTTCAATAATGTTTAGATTTGGGGATATCGCATATCAGAACACTTACCTCTAAGATGTTAGGTTTCTTCGCTCTGTCCTTTCTGCCATTGCTAGGGTTATGAGTTATGACTGTAGTTATTTGGACCAAAATTATATTTAATCATTCAATTAGAGACCCTGCGAATGGTCTTGTCCGTAGCCTAAATCGACAGAAGATGGATGCGCTCAGTTCGTAGATGCATTGCTTCCTAAATCAGTTCCTAAATCAGCGGCTTTCTCCGAACTAAAAGCGAGTTGTCATTTATATGAGGTGGCGTCACATATGCAATGTCAGACAACGGCAGAATAGTGTGACATAGCCACCACACGACAGCATGATCGCGAGCCATGGCTCGGAGTATTGCCTGCTGCTCTGATTTCACTTCAACACCAGCTTTTCACTTGGTAACTAGTATGATATATTTTTGCATTCTCCTAGCTGCTCCTTATCTACTGGCAGATTTGGAAATATTGTGGTGTCAGCGACCAGCGCTGTCTTCTCGAAATTGCAGCTTAATTAAGTGATACTTTCTGGATGGTGCCTCTAAAAGACACATTTGAGCGTGTGCATGCCGCCGCCAGGTAAGGAACGGTGCGGTTAACCAGAACTTAACCTCCCTGCATCGCAACATCTTGAGCATCTTGCCGGCCCAATATCTGCTGCGAATGTTGCACGTTGAGGGCATGCGCTGTGTTGTAGTTGGGCATGTGTCTGCCGGCGCGGTGCCTGCGGCGGCGCCGAGGGTGCCCGCTGCCGCGCCGTCCCCACGCTCTCCACACAGTCCGGCAGCGGCCGCCGTCCCGGCCGTGTCTCGCAGTGAGTACGCCGGCGAGCATCTGGCAGCCGGAGCCGTGTACAGGCCCTGCCCCGGCCTCGCTCTCTCCTCTCTCTGTCGGTCTGTCTCTCGCTCTCGGGCTGTCGGTGGTTTTGCCGAGTGGTCGGCTCGCGCTCTCTCTCCACTCTGCCAGCCGTGTCGGCGGCCGGAGCGGCCCCTGGGCGTGTAGCGGCGCGCAGGCGACCGTCTCTCGGCCGACTCGGTGGGCGCCGCGCTTGGTGGTGGCTTCGGCGGCGGCTGGCTGCTGCTGGGCCGGCCGCCCATGGTCTGGCGCGCGCTGACCCTCCGGGCGGCCGGCGGCAGCCCGCCCGCCCCTGGTGGTGGCGTGTATAGTCGGGTCGGCAGGCCCAGCTTCGGCGATTGGCGGCTGTGCTCGCGGTCCAGGTGGAGGAAGACACTGCACATCGCACTGTGGGCAGGTGACGCTCCCCGAGCCGCGCTTCGGCGAGCAGCGGCTGACGGCTGTAGATACGGTCAAGGCCGGCTGCCGAACGGCGACTGCAATGATCTGTTTGGACATTTCGGCCTTGTACAGTGAAATACCGGCAGTGTATATTGCTCACGCTCAAATTGTAGCTGATAGTTGGCATTCCATTAATGGCCATGGACCGGTGATGTAGTTTGAATTTTTCACCACGCGATGCTTCTGCTCTGAACCATATCGAGATGTTTTCTTGGACCACCTTGGTACATGCTTGCTGTTGGTATTTTGTGAACTTTACTGTCCGAACATACGAAAATCATGAGTTGAAACTCGTGCGTTGTTAAGTGCTCCTAAATTTTGGCTTATCTTTGGCTTACCCGAGCTACGTTTAGTAGATTGTTTGCTAAACTTCGGCTTATTTATAACGCTGGTCACTGGGGGTGAGTGGTAGGAATAAGGCGCCCGTCTTCCAACCAAAAGGTTGTGGGTTGGCGTCCCACTTGCATCTACTCTTCACCCGCGATCAACTGGCGTGAGAGATTGGCAACGCTATCAGACTCAAACACAGACGACCCCCTCGTAAAGTTAGCAACTACCATAACGCTGGTCATATTTCACGTCATATTATGGTCATATTTCCACATTTCACGCACCCGTGCTTGGCACCAGGGACTTCGCTATCGGCAAGCGACATACATCAGCGGTGGAAGGTTTTCGGTGGGTGTTGGCTGCAGGGCTTCTGTGGGTGTTGGCTGCATGGTTTCGGTGGTTGGTAGTCCTACATTCGGTGGCGGGCGCTTGTCCTTGGACGCAGGATGACGTAGTTGGTTCGTGGTCGGGTGGTGTTCGGTGCATCTCTGCCCCACCGTGAGGGAAAGACGTTTGGTGAAGCGTTGCGCTATCGTGTCACACTGAGCGGCATAGGAGCGCACGGTCAGTTGGTCATCCGCGTTCGCTTTAAATGGGCGCTCAGACAGATCTTAGTGGGATATTTCGATCGTCTGGTGGCTTCGACTAGCGTGGTGGTCGCGTGATAAGTCCAGGTCTTGTCTGCCTCTCTGTAGCGCTGTGAACGCTGGAACGTTCGTGCCGGACGGTGGTAGTTTGTCCGTGTGCCTGTCGTGGCTGGTGGCCGTGTTCGGGTGGAGGGCGCGGCGTGTCGCGCCTCCGTGCCGGCGGCGTCAGCGAGGTGCGGCGGCGACTCGGTCCCGTGCCGGGCGAGAAGCCGCGCCCGACGCCGGCGGAGACGTGTCCGTCCCCGCCGGGGCTCAGTGGTCGGCACCCTGCCGGTACTCAGCTGGCAGTGTTGCCTCCCGCAGCCGGCTCGCTGTCGTCCGAGAAGAAGAAGTCGCGGTCTCGTTCCAAGTCTCCGTTCCGCAGTTTCCGCTTCCGCAAGTCGAAGCCGGCGCCGGACCCGGGCAGCGTCAGCGACGACGAGGGTAACATCGCCGCCGCGGCAGGTGAGGGGTCGCCCCCGCTGCCCCCTCCCCCTGCCTGGCACCGCCCACCGCGGCTGTCTGGTGTGGGCGCTGCCCTGGGGCACGCTGGTGGCGCCCCGGCCACGCTGCGGTCTGTGCCTGTCGGAAGCCGGCCCTGGTGGGCTCGTCGCCTACCGACAGGATGCATGTGCCCGGTGCAGAGTGCATCGGTAGCGTGTTCGTATTGTTGTGCTCATGCAACCGATGATTTTGGTGTCAGCACTTCTCCGTTGCCATAGAGATCAGGGAATGCCTTGCTATCACTGGTGATACATTTAATAATTTTAGTAATATCAGAGACTAATTACTTAAGCTTTTTGGCAGCTTATGCTTGTCAGGGAAATATTATAGCATGCTTAATTGTGTTTGATGCGAAGTTGCAACGCTCCAAGGTGTGCACCAAAGTAACTGCTTTAAATTGGAAAAACACGTGGTTTATGCCAGCATCAACTGACATTGTTTGCCTGTTGGTTCCTCCGATGCAGAGGGTGTTTGGTTGGCGTGTGGGTGTGCGACATGTCCGATGTTGTTGCAGAGCGGCCCAGTCCCGGAGCCGATGGTTCGCTCATGGAGGGCTTCCTCAACCGCAAACACGAGTGGGAGTCTACCATCAAGAAGGCCTCTAACAGGTGACTGAGCCACCACTGGAAATGCAACGACATAGGCGCCACGTTGTAGCGGACACCACTCCTGGATGGGGATATTTTATTTGTCGGTGCATTAAAATCCACAGTTATGTTTGGGCATCAGCTTTAGCGTGTGGATGCCTGGACCGGTATTAATTATCGGTAGGTCTTAAATCGTACAATATGACAGGTGGTAACATTAAAAGGCATTCATTAAAACGCTTGAAGGTTTCGAGACATTGGTGTCCCGCTTTAAACACGACCTCGAGCCTGCCTTGTACGGGAGCCCATGGTATCCGCCAGCCCACTTTCAATAAATGAGAACAAACACTGAAGTACCGCCAATTCGGCTAACAAATGCTACAGTGTGCGGTAGAAAATGATGCAAGTAGTGAAAATAACGGAAGTAGCGAGAATGCCGGTCTCTTCAGGTTGTACATGATCTCAATGACATCAGGTACGGTCAGTCCACCAAGGCTCCGAATCTATCTTTATTCTATGATCATCGTATTCTAATTTTGCCCCTCCCCCAATGTTTTGCTGTACAAAGCGTCACCATTAAATCTTATTCATGGAAACTCCTATTGCTACTAATTTTTGCCAGGTACTCTCCCCAGGGATTCCGTGCTAATTCGTGTCCATAGATGTCGCATTCCAAATTCTCCATCCCACTGAACCTCAAATGTATGGTATGTTATGCATGGTATGGTGACAAATTAACTATAGGTACGAATGGTCAGAACGCTGGCCTACATTGGTCTCCCTGTCCTAGCAAGACAAGCTTCGAGTCGCTTAACGCGCTCGCCTTTAAGTTCCGGCTAGGATGGTCAGTTGGCAACTGGCCCGATGAGGCTGAGGCCAAGCTACCGCATTGACGTGTCGGTGCACTGACGGCACACTAAATGCCTCTGTTGAAATTCTGCCGCTGAACTTGAATTTACGGATCGGGTGGTGGGGTCAGCGTTCACACGATAAGCTCTGCTTGGCAATAGGATCCTCGTCCATAAAACCACCCCAACAAGAATTAGGACTTTTTTAATGGCAAGCTACGCTAAATACGTATGTTTAACTCAATTACTGGTCGTACTTAAACTCAGAGACCGTATTTTTAGTGGGTGGGACGGAGATGGGGACTGAGATGGCGATGTGCACGGAATGATACAAAGCAAAACAATATAACGAGCCTAAATGTATGCGGAAGGCATGCCGCTGCACGGCTGCAGCAATATTCGGCGACTTGAGTGTCAACCGCCGGCGTTGACGGCCGGGCGGTACTTGTGGTGCTGCGCGTCCTACTGGGGTGCGTCGGTGACGTGGCTACCGGCATGTCCAGGTCGTGGGAGAAGCTGTTCATGCAGCTGCAGGCCGGCCAGATGCTGGCGTTCAAGGACGCTCGCGCCGCCAAGGCGGGCCCGTCGGCCACTCATCACGGCGAGCCGCCACTGCTTCTGCACGAGGCCAACGTGCAGGTGGCCGCCGACTACAGCAAAAAGAAACACGTCTTCAGGCTCAAGTGAGTGGCGTTGGGCTCGATACTCTGCAACCATGTTCTTCTGGTATTACTTTTCTCCTGGAATTTTGCCTGACCAATCCTCGCCAGCAGTTTTATTCTTGGAAACGCTGTTTTTTGCCAGATACTTGGACGGACCCCTGCCTGATATATTCCTGACATTAGTGTGTGTGCTTGGGTTAGTTGTCGAATGACCTGTCGCGCCCTCGGGCGCGGGCGATGTCTGAGTCGCGAGTTCGGATCCACTCGTTTCCGAGACTCTTGTAGACGCGAGCTGCCAGGATTCAGATGAGCATTGCACTGGTGGTAGTATGTCTAATAAACAATCCCCTCGCCGAACCTTCGCCCGGGTGCGGTGCAAGGATGGGTTCCGCCTGAGGGCTGATGACGTCGCAGCTGTGAGAAATAGTCGTCATGGGTGCGCGGGAAGGGCGTCCAACAGTACACGTTACTACCTGTAAACTCGAACCGTACTGATTGGCTCGAAGGAATTATTTATAAATGCGCGGCTGCACTTACACGGTTTTACGCTTCCTGATCAAAAGACCCCTGGAAGATGAAGGAACATATCCGGGCATCTCCGTCGCGTGACCGGTACTATGTGAACAGTGGCTACTGGTGATATGCACAACTTGCGCGGCCAATATTGCTACACCCTATGGACTTAACTCACCACACCCATATCGTGGCCTGTGCACCTGGGACGATGTTCCATGCCAATATTGTGGCTGATAACACGGAACTACACAAATATTGCGACTGATACCACACCAAAACTGGCCTGCTTCATGGCCAAAACTGGCCAAAATCATGTCCCACACCACTGCTTATGCCTGAACTGGTCTCTGAAATGTCAATCATGGGCGTAGGACCAGTCCAAAGTGTGTCCATGGGTCATTTTTTTTAAAGGCCAGGAGCCGATTTTGCGGCCAATTATTCCCAGTCAGCATCGTAGGGTTAATTGCTAAAGATCTGATAAGTTGGCATAGCACCCAGCCCGCTATTCATACGCTCATGACGTCATCCCACTGGCCCGCCCAAGCTTCATCACGATCTGAAGATGGCATGACGCCGGACTTGTGTGTTGTTACGGCGGTAGCCTGTGCCGCGTCTGACCAGTGCTGCGCCTGACCAGTGCCGTGCCCGACCAGCGATACATTTTTCGTGAAATAGGGTGGACACTTTCTGAACACAATTGACATCCTGCTCCTTGATGCGTGCTTTTAAAGTCTTCGTGTCTCCTTTCTAACAGTATCTCGTTCATACGTATAATGTTCATGCTTTTGGTAAGGAATGGTGATACATGAATATTTCGTAACTCACTTTCAGATATCATTATTGGATCATATAAGTACATCATTGGATTCAATTTGAGTATCAAAAAGGATTTTAAATGACACTAAAGCTATGACAAGTTTGGACATCCCACTGTGCTCGTTTCGACATCTCACGCCCAACGAAGCCCCATTGTGTTGACACTGCGTGTGACGCGGCCGCAGGCTGCCCAGCGGCGGCGAGTACCTGTACCAGGCGCGCGACGATGCCGAGATGCAGCAGTGGGTGGCCGCCGTGGACGAGGCGTGCACGGCGCTGGGCGGCGCCGCGTCCGGCATGTCCAGCAAGACGCTGCCCGCCTCCTCGCAGGAGGACGAGCCCAAGAAGCGCTCCTTCTTCACGCTGAGGAAGAAGTAGTGCCGACGCGAGGTAGAAGTGTGCGCCGCCGCCGCCGCGACCGAGCGTCCAGCGGGCGGCACGGCGCCGACCGCAGTTACGGCTTCTGTGTGCGTGCGCGCGCGCGCGCGCGCCGTCTCCGTGTGCCAGTGAGGTCGAGCGGGCGGGCGTGTGCGCGCCATTTCCGAGTGTGGGCGAGCGAGCACTGCCACCACCGAGCCAGTCACGGCCAGCTGCCAGTCCGGGCGCGGCTCCTCCCCCTGTCTACGTCACCACTTCCGCCTGCCGGCACGACGCTGGCCTGTTCGCGTGTCCGAGTGTGTCCGTGCACGCTGGTGTCCGTGCACGCTGTGTCGATCCCTAGGCATCTACTACTTTTAGTCACGCCCAGAGAGAACGGGGTCGCGTGTGAGCATGTACCTACCGAATCGCTTTGCATCTAACTATCGGGCACGTGGAGTAGCGTTCAGGACGCGGGCGAATGTCGAAAAGTATGCACTTGTTTTACATCAGTATATATACATGCTAGCTGTTTGCACTTAGCCAGCAACGGCAGCAACGGCAGCAACGGCAACGATGGCAACGGAGACGGCAGTTGGGCTTGGCGACTGTGCATTGGCGGCAGCTGCTTGTGCTGATCTATTGCATTCAGTCGCGGAATACAGGATGTAGTATTTTACATGGGAAAATATATCGTCTTTTAGTGTTCAGTTCTGCGTGTTCGAGGTGTAAGGCATGCAATATTATATAAGTAGTGTTCTGCTGGATAGCTCGTGTGGCGGCGCGCGCGGTCCTGCGCCCGGTTCCTCTCGGCGGAACCGATCAGGCGGCCAGGAGCGGGGCGAGTCGCGGCACCGCAGCGCCACCTGACGCCGGCAGCTGACACGAGCCGCCCGCCGCTAGTCAGGCCCGCCTGCCGGCGCTCGCGCCTCTGGATGTATGCCTAGCGCAATCCGCGGAAATACACATCTTTCGATACGCGGTGCGTTTGCGAGTCGTGCGGCGGTGGAGGACGCGGCTGCCGCGGATGTGTGCGGTTGTGTCTGGTGGAGGAACCACGAACGGACCGTTGGGGGCTCCGCAGCAGACATGCTACGTCGCCGCCAGAGGTGATAATTGTGTTTCGTGGATTCCAGACTCCCTTTACCGTTGGTTTCGTTCAGCGGCGACTCCGCCAGGGAGATTATCAGCTTTGGAGCTCGACGGTGTTCTTGACTACCCACCCACGGCCTGAATCGCATCTTTGGGGGCGGAGTTCATGTCGAAATTCTATGCGAGAAGCCGGTGTGGAGATTTTGGCGGAGGTTGGGCACCATCCAGCGGCCACCGGGTGGCTGAGATGCAGCTGCGGGAAAGGCGCCAGGTACGCGGAGGAATCTAGGCACAGCCTGCCTCTCACTGATCAGACGATGAGGTCGGAAGGACTCAGGGGGGATGACCGAAAACGAACCTGTGGAAGCCCTTTCGTATGGCAACTTCCAGGCCTTCATCAACAATTGGGATAGGTACCCGCCAAATTCCACCAGCAGCAGCAATTTACGGCAGAGCTGCAGGTGGCGACCGAATTACTACGACCTTTCTTCTGCTGTCGTACTACATACTCAGACATTTTCGTTGACCCTGGAGGTAGACAGGGGAACCTCTAGCACATCCACCTGTTAGTCCCCGTCCATCACATTCCCTGGATTGTCCTGGCGCCGCGAGCTGCCAGGCAGGAATTTAGATAGCAATAGTTCAATCTGAATGAGATCAGGATATCTCATGAGACACGCTGAGGTTCGAGAAGAGCTTGGGTGATGTTTGCTAGAACCCATCTGTTCACGGTAACAGACTTGTGCTCGACTCAAATTATTTGAGTCGACTCACATGTGACTCATAGATCTTGAAATCTGATTCGTCTCACGACTCACAGAATAACAGCAATTTAAATCGATTCAGATCCGACTCCGTGGTATCAGACTTTAGCGATATAATCCAGTGTGCACTACCCACATATATTTGAATGATTGATTCATGATTCGACTCATTTTTTAACAGAAAGATGTGATTCAACTCACGACTCAAAATGCATTTTCGGGAAAAGAATCGATTCAATTCGCGACTCATCCTAAAACGATTGATTCATGGGTCGATTTTCCACTCAACTCGAGTCGAGCACAAGTCTGCACGGGAACCAGTGGACGAGTTTGGATGAGCTTAGACGAGTCGAATAAGATAAGGTACCGATACTGTCTATTCCCGTCGCTCATTTGGATAAAAGGTGACTGGGCAGGTTTGGATGACTGGTTTGAGGTTTGATCCCATCCCGCGATGGGAACGCGCAGATGAACCACGTGACGAACCACATGATGAGCTATGACGGGGATCAGCTGTTGGCCCGACATTACTGTTGATGTTCTCGGCCGTAGTCTTTGGCTGTGGACTAGCGGCGTGCGAGCACATTTTTTCGTCAAGGCTTCGGACTGACTGGTCTGATTTTTCACTATTTTAAGTTTATTTTAATATTCTGTACATTTTCATTTTTGCATATTTATCATAATGACACGCATATTTTATGCCCTGAAATGTTTTTTATTCCTTAACTGATGCAAGAATACATTTTAGGTCTTCTTGAGCTCAAGTTCCGCGCATAATGCGCAAGAACATGAGCCACCTTCGCTATCAGTTCCAGCCCTCCATGAGATTATTAATTGGAGTTTGGAGAGCTAATTCGGAAGCATTTTAACAGCCGTAGGGAAAGGCTTGAGGAGTTTGGGTGACGTTTGCCGAAGCTAATCTGCCCGCGGGAACGGGCAGGTTGAGTCTCGATCAGCTTGGATGAGGTAGATAAGCCAGGGAGCACACCCATACTAGCGGTGAGTTTTGTGGAAAATCGTATTGTTTTTGCAACTGCATACCTACCTAGATATCTTGGTAGATATTGCGTAGGTAGGACCTACCTACCTGATGTCTGTGGGTCGACATGATAACTCACTTCCACCTCACACACAACTTCAAAAGTATCAAAAGGAAGAAAATTATGACAATTCAAGAAGACTGAAAAATATACATAGTGTGCCAAATGTGTCTCAGTTGATAGCTACCAAGCTTGTTTACCATGCCAGAAACACATGCTGCCAAAATAAGTTCAGTATCCTATGCAGTTTTAAATAGAGGTGCAGGAGGTTGTTTGTGCTATGAACATGTTCTAAGTATTCTTCCAGTATTGCCCCTCGCAATTCATTTTTCTCAACAATGCATCAAAGGCACTGTCAGATGACTGCCAGTCAGCTGTTGGTGACATCATTCAAACACATTAAAAAATATCCAGCTGGGTGCACTGAATGACCCAAGGGTGTCAACAGGAATATTTATAAGGGTTAGGCTAGGTTAGGTTTTCACCCCCTTCAAAATATTCCTGATGACTCCATGTAGTTATTCATTGCACCTGGCTGGAGGTGTGTTCATTTGGTTGACATCATCAACAGCTGACTGGCAGTCAGCTGATGGTGGCTCAGATGCATTGTTTATATAAAGAAAGTGTGAGGGGTAATACTTGAAGATTACCCATGTTATATCTGTCATAGAATCAATGGTTCTATTGATTCAGTGTGAAAGCTGTTTTTCCAAAATGTTGTATGTCTTAAGCCCCATTCATTTTTTACATCATGGTTTTCTTGCATCTAGTGCATGTATTTGACCTAAGTACTTGGTGCATTTTGTGTGGTAAGTTGAGAAATGAAGGTAAAATTTGATTCTTTTGATTTTTAATATAATGCTTTTGGACATGGTTAAGACAATGCAACCACTCATTTTCTCCATAAATGATTACTTTCAAGTGTACAGAGGTCAATGCAATTGATGATGTTATAGGTGACACATGGAGGAAATCTGCTATTATATTAACATCATTTTATAAGTTAATGCTGCAAACATTTACATACCTTAATGGATTTTATCTGGGCTGTGGCTTGTCCATTTGCACCTCAATGGTGCCAGACTGACCAGCACTGCATTCTGCAGCTTATAAAGCTTCAATGCTTCATCAAGGAACTTATAAAATTTGTGGTCTTGGAATTCCTTCATCTCCAAAAGAAAACTTAGTAATTCTGTGAGACAATGGAACACAGCTGGTACACAGTGAAGCTAAACTCACACTGGTATGTGGCCTGTCTTGTGCATGGCTGCATCTTGTTTGTCTATTGACTGCTCAGTTGAGAATTGAAAATGATGTATGTGTAGATAAATAATGGTAAACATCAAATAACCTAACCTAATAGAACTAAGATAACAGCATAATATATTAAGTATTATTACACAATATAACCTAAGCTAACTGGAAAACAAGCATCATCCCAAATGTACCTCAGCTGTGACATCAAACATAGGTGAACATTGCCAGCACTGCTGTTAACATTAACAGCATTGCAAGGAACTTCTTGCCTTGAAAGAATGTTACAGATGGATCTGGCTGTAAATATTCCTTGTTGGAATAAATATGGAATTAAGTCAGAAAGGTAAGGTTTTCAATTAAAAAGAGTATTGACACAAGTGTGTGAAGTGCTCAATATATTCTTTATCACATATGTCACACACCAGGAAGGATTCTGCATTAGGACTGGTGAACCCTTCATGAGGCAGGTGATCACAGGGTTGGATATGTGTTGCAATATTGGGTGTAGAGAGGACATTCTTTGTGAGCATTTGCCTTTGGTGATTAATGATTACTATTTAGCAGTGTGTTTGTGATGTCAGAATTTTTTTTTGTGTGATTTCAACCAAGTTTCTGATTTTTCTTCAAAGGGCAATATGTTTAAAGTGATTTGCAATGGTATTAAGCATTAAATTCCATGAAGAAAATGAGAGGAATGTCCTAGATATAAAAAACCTAGGATAGGGCTGTTTTCCAAACATTGGATGTCCCCGTGATGGGAAAATCCACCCTGTGATTGGACTAGCAACTCCTGGTGGAAGAGGTGACTTTGTGGTAGATAATCTGGGATACATCATGTGGTTCCATGATGGGACAGGGGATTTTGATGAGACAGCTGACATTGCTGACGTTTGCAGGTGAGTTCTGTTTAGATGGCTAACCGTATGGTGGGACATAGCAACTCTAGTGGGGCAATTCACCCTGTGATGGAAAGGTCACTTTCTGGAGGAACAGGCAATTCTGTATTGTTTGATTGATTCAGTGATTGACAGATGGGCTAATGAGTGGGTTGATATAGGAATGCATAAGCAAGAATAAATATATGAAGGATTTAGTATACAAATAAAAGAGTGAATCCTTGACTGATGCACCAAAAACTGAGGTAACCAGGCAATGTTATGAGTGATATGAGTGAGTGTCCATCCAATTGATGAACCCTAACTTTCTTTTCAGACAAAATGGGGAAGAAAAATAGATCTAGTGCAAAAACAGACAAACCAAAGAAAACATTTCAGGACAAGCTCAAAATAGATGATATATCTCAGGAAATCCTTGAAAGTAAGTATCAAGATGGTGAGGTATTGTTTTTGTTTGTTTGTAATGTTATGTGCCTCTGTTCATTATTAATCATTAGATTGAGTAATCAGGATATATTCGTTGTTTCAGAGGCATCTCAAGTGGGTCCCATGAACAAGGCAGAGGAGTGGAATAACTACTTGAGCATCTACAACTTATTGCAAGAGTTGATAAAACTGCAAAAATGTGAGTGTTCTGTGTCATGCTGTAAGTTTATTTGGTAGCACCACCATGTATATAGTCAACTGGTAATGCTGCATAATGACTGATGGCAATCGGATGCTTATGTGTTAAATTTAGATAGATGTGCACACATTGTAGTGATAGGTTCCACCAACTTAGGGAGCTTGAGACAATTGATTCAAGTTTGAAGTAATCTGCTCGCCTGGGACACCAATTTAGGCACTAATTGTGAGCAAGAAAAAGCTTCATTGACATACTGCCTTGCATTTGCCAGCAAAAGCAACCTTCACATGGCTTTGGCTGTGATGTTTCAAGTTCTATTTTCTTTGCTGGGGGTTATGTCGTCTCCTCAAGCTCTGATCCATGTCACCCTCCAGAACAATGCTTCCTCTGAATTACACACAACTTGGCCTCAGAAAGTTACCTGATGCCCTTCCTTGGCACCCGTGCAATGTGCCACACACCATCTATAGTAGCGTGGCGTTTAGCCTCCACAGGTCGCCAAGGCATGGTGGCTACCGTCTGTCTACAAGTTCCCGGCCAACAACGATGTAATGCCGACTCTCTGTCCATAACTTGTAATGTCCGACTCTCTTTCACTTGTGTCATTTGGCCTGTCATTGCCCTCAGCATCCCAATGTCACATGCTATGGGCAGTGCATCAAACTTAGGCTGAACCGCACCAACAGCGAATGTGGTTGAGTGTATGATGATTGTGTCATTGTTTAAACGCGTCCTCCAGTGTCGAAACAGTGCACGCATCTGCCACTGCACGATGCTATTCTTGAAGTTGAGCATCGCTTATGTTGCTAATTCAGATTGCATGCCATACACTGATATCCAGCGTCATGCATACGTGCGCAACCAAAGTATGTTGCAGTTATCTACTTGCATGCAGCACTATACACACAGTTATCTTCATCATGCAGCACTTGCATGATGAATACAAAGACTAGGTATCTGTATCAAATTATGCTGCATGTATCAATTATGCATGTGTATAACAAAATTCCCATGCTCATAGTAGGCGAAGTTTATTCAATTTTTCATGCCAAATGCAGAAGGACTATATATTTTCTTGAGCAGTGTCCTGAACCCAATGTTTTCTGAAGTTGGTAAAAGGAGGAGGTGGGTTAAGCGAGGACGTCAAAGCTCGCGAAGACGTCGAAAAAGAAGCCGTACCGATTTCGTGGAAAGACATTGAAATGTCAAATTGGCAACAATTGGTCGAATTTTAATGGCACTATTGTCAGTCATGTATGGCGAACTTCGTGACTCTTTTTTCTTCTTCTTTTTTTCCCTTAATGTCGACCCCTGTTTCGTATGCAGTAGCCTATCCTATTTGGCTGCATGCACTGTTACAGGCTCGATTGCTATTGGGCTTTCCCATCGCCAACTATTCAAAAGTTAGGACAGCCAGCTTAGGAATGCCTCAGGATGCCAATATACATGTCATTACTCTCCACACCTCCAGTTCACTATAACTATTTGCATCTTTTTATTTGTCTTTTTTTGCAGATAGGCCACCACCAGTTATTAGTAGAAGTAGCCCCAGGAGCACCTCAGCTAGGTAGTAAGCTAGTAACGCCAAGGCACTCCTGGGGCCATAATTCTTGTTGAATGCCATGAAATTTAGCACCATTCAATTCAGATTAATCTCTCTTCCATTAAGTCAAGGCGGAGTTGGCCGTTTTTCCTTGCTATAACTGTTTTTATTGATTTTTACAATTGATAAAACCGACATGTCAAAAATTGTTTAGTCGAAAGGGTCCTGCAATTACTTAGCATAATCGTTTCCAGGTACATCAGACATGCTGATTGTATATCTGATAGAGGATCACATACCATACCATGTGTATAATGCATACACATGGTATGGTACCATACCACGTGTCTGACCGGTACCCACTGACCGCCAGCTCCTCCAGCCGTGCCCAGCTGTCCCCGGAGTGGTCGTGTCTGACCGGTACCCACTGACCGCCAGCTCCTCCAGCCGTGCCCAGCTGTCCCAGGAGTGGGCGTGTCTGACCGGTACCCACTGACCGCCAGCACCACCAGCAGTGCCCAGCTGTCCCCGGAGTGGCCGTGTCTGACCGGTACCCACTGACCGCCAGCTCCTCCAGCCGTGCCCAGCTGTCCCAGGAGTGGGCGTGTCTGACCGGTACCCACTGACCGCCAGCTCCTCCAGCCGTGCCCAGCTGTCCCCGGAGTGGTCGTGTCTGACCGGTACCCACTGACCGCCAGCTCCTCCGGCTGTGCCCAGCTGTCCCAGGAGTGGCCGTGTCTGACCGGTACCCACTGACCGCCAGCTCCTCCAGCCGTGCCCAGCTGTCCCAGGAGTGGCCGTGTCTGACCGGTACCCACTGACCGCCAGCTCCTCCAGCCGTGCCCAGCTGTCCCCGGAGTGGCCGTGTCTGACCGGTACCCACTGACCGCCAGCTCCTCCAGCCGTGCCCAGCTGTCCCAGGAGTGGGCGTGTCTGACCGGTACCCACTGACCGCCAGCTCCTCCAGCCGTGTCCAGCTGTCCCAGGAGTGGCCGTGTCTGACCGGTACCCTCTGACCGCCAGCTCCTCCAGCCGTGCCCAGCTGCCCCCGGAGTGGCCGTGTCTGACCGGTACCCACTGACCGCCAGCACCACCAGCCGTGCCCAGCTGCCCCAGGAGTGGTCGTGTCTGACCGGTACTCACTGACCGCCAGCACCACCAGCCGTGCCCAGCTGTCCCCGGAATGGTCGTGTCTGACTGGTACCCACTGACCGCCAGCACCACCAGCCGTGCCCAGCTGTCCTTGGAGTGGTCGTGTCTGACCGGTACCCACTGACCGCCAGCTCCTCCAGCCATGCCCAGCTGTCCCCGGCACCAGAAGTGGCCGTGTCTGACCGGTACCCACTGACCGCCAGCACCTCCAGCCGTGCCCAGCTGTCCCAGGAGTGGTCGTGTCTGACCGGTACCCACTGACCGCCAGCACCACCAGCCGTGCCCAGCTGTCCCCGGAGTGGTCGTGTCTGACCGGTACCCACTGACCGCCAGCACCACCAGCCGTGCCCAGCTGTCCCCGGAATGGTCGTGTCTGACCGGTACCCACTGACCGCCAGCACCACCAGCCGTGCCCAGCTGTCCCCGGAGTGGTCGTGTCTGACCGGTACCCACTGACCGCCAGCACCACCAGCCGTGCCCAGCTGTCCCCGGAGTGGCCGTGTCTGACCGGTACCCACTGACCGCCAGCTCCTCCAGCCGTGTCCAGCTGTCCCAGGAGTGGCCGTGTCTGACCGGTACCCACTGACCGCCAGCTCCTCCAGCCGTGCCCAGCTGTCCCCGGAGTGGCCGTGTCTGACCGGTACCCACTGACCGCCAGCTCCTCCAGCCGTGCCCAGCTGTCCCAGGAGTGGGCGTGTCTGACCGGTACCCACTGACCGCCAGCTCCTCCAGCCGTGTCCAGCTGTCCCAGGAGTGGCCGTGTCTGACCGGTACCCTCTGACCGCCAGCTCCTCCAGCCGTGCCCAGCTGCCCCCGGAGTGGCCGTGTCTGACCGGTACCCACTGACCGCCAGCACCACCAGCCGTGCCCAGCTGCCCCAGGAGTGGTCGTGTCTGACCGGTACTCACTGACCGCCAGCACCACCAGCCGTGCCCAGCTGTCCCCGGAATGGTCGTGTCTGACTGGTACCCACTGACCGCCAGCACCACCAGCCGTGCCCAGCTGTCCTTGGAGTGGTCGTGTCTGACCGGTACCCACTGACCGCCAGCTCCTCCAGCCATGCCCAGCTGTCCCCGGCACCAGAAGTGGCCGTGTCTGACCGGTACCCACTGACCGCCAGCACCTCCAGCCGTGCCCAGCTGTCCCAGGAGTGGTCGTGTCTGACCGGTACCCACTGACCGCCAGCACCACCAGCCGTGCCCAGCTGTCCCCGGAGTGGTCGTGTCTGACCGGTACCCACTGACCGCCAGCACCACCAGCCGTGCCCAGCTGTCCCCGGAATGGTCGTGTCTGACCGGTACCCACTGACCGCCAGCACCACCAGCCGTGCCCAGCTGTCCCCGGAGTGGTCGTGTCTGACCGGTACCCACTGACCGCCAGCACCACCAGCCGTGCCCAGCTGTCCCCGGAGTGGCCGTGTCTGACCGGTACCCACTGACCGCCAGCTCCTCCAGCCATGCCCAGCTGTCCCCGGAGTGGCCGTGTCTGACCGGTACCCACTGACCGCCAGCTCCTCCAGCCGTGCCCAGCTGTCCCAGGAGTGGGCGTGTCTGACCGGTACCCACTGACCGCCAGCTCCTCCAGCCGTGTCCAGCTGTCCCAGGAGTGGCCGTGTCTGACCGGTACCCTCTGACCGCCAGCTCCTCCAGCCGTGCCCAGCTGCCCCCGGAGTGGCCGTGTCTGACCGGTACCCACTGACCGCCAGCACCACCAGCCGTGCCCAGCTGCCCCAGGAGTGGTCGTGTCTGACCGGTACTCACTGACCGCCAGCACCACCAGCCGTGCCCAGCTGTCCCCGGAATGGTCGTGTCTGACTGGTACCCACTGACCGCCAGCACCACCAGCCGTGCCCAGCTGTCCTTGGAGTGGTCGTGTCTGACCGGTACCCACTGACCGCCAGCTCCTCCAGCCATGCCCAGCTGTCCCCGGCACCAGAAGTGGCCGTGTCTGACGGGTACCCACTGACCGCCAGCACCTCCAGCCGTGCCCAGCTGTCCCAGGAGTGGTCGTGTCTGACCGGTACCCACTGACCGCCAGCACCACCAGCCGTGCCCAGCTGTCCCCGGAGTGGTCGTGTCTGACCGGTACCCACTGACCGCCAGCACCACCAGCCGTGCCCAGCTGTCCCCGGAATGGTCGTGTCTGACCGGTACCCACTGACCGCCAGCACCACCAGCCGTGCCCAGCTGTCCCAGGAGTGGTCGTGTCTGACCGGTACCCACTGACCGCCAGCACCACCAGCCGTGCCCAGCTGTCCCCGGAGTGGCCGTGTCTGACCGGTACCCACTGACCGCCAGCTCCTCCAGCCATGCCCAGCTGTCCCCGGAGTGGCCGTGTCTGACCGGTACCCACTGACCGCCAGCTCCTCCAGCCGTGCCCAGCTGTCCCAGGAGTGGGCGTGTCTGACCGGTACCCACTGACCGCCAGCTCCTCCAGCCGTGCCCAGCTGTCCCAGGAGTGGCCGTGTCTGACCGGTACCCACTGACCGCCAGCTCCTCCAGCCGTGCCCAGCTGTCCCAGGAGTGGCCGTGTCTGACCGGTACCCACTGACCGCCAGCTCCTCCAGCCGTGCCCAGCTGTCCCCGGAGTGGCCGTGTCTGACCGGTACCCACTGACCGCCAGCTCCTCCAGCCGTGCCCAGCTGTCCCAGGAGTGGGCGTGTCTGACCGGTACCCACTGACCGCCAGCTCCTCCAGCCGTGCCCAGCTGTCCCAGGAGTGGGCGTGTCTGACCGGTACCCACTGACCGCCAGCTCCTCCAGCCGTGCCCAGCTGTCCCCGGAGTGGTCGTGTCTGACCGGTACCCACTGACCGCCAGCTCCTCCAGCCGTGCCCAGCTGTCCCCGGAGTGGCCGTGTCTGACCGGTACCCACTGACCGCCAGCACCACCAGCCGTGCCCAGCTGTCCTTGAGTGGTCGTGTCTGACCGGTACCCACTGACCGCCAGCTCCTCCAGCCATGCCCAGCTGTCCCCGGGGTGGCCGTGTCTGACCGGTACCCACTGACCGCCAGCACCTCCAGCCGTGCCCAGCTGTCCCAGGAGTGGTCGTGTCTGACCGGTACCCACTGACCGCCAGCACCACCAGCCGTGCCCAGCTGTCCCAGGAGTGGTCGTGTCTGACCGGTACCCACTGACCGCCAGCACCACCAGCCGTGCCCAGCTGTCCCCGGAGTGGTCGTGTCTGACCGGTACCCACTGACCGCCAGCACCACCAGCCGTGCCCAGCTGTCCCCGGAATGGTCGTGTCTGACCGGTACCCACTGACCGCCAGCACCACCAGCCGTGCCCAGCTGTCCCCGGAGTGGTCGTGTCTGACCGGTACCCACTGACCGCCAGCACCACCAGCCGTGCCCAGCTGTCCCCGGAGTGGCCGTGTCTGACCGGTACCCACTGACCGCCAGCTCCTCCAGCCATGCCCAGCTGTCCCCGGAGTGGCCGTGTCTGACCGGTACCCACTGACCGCCAGCTCCTCCAGCCGTGCCCAGCTGTCCCAGGAGTGGGCGTGTCTGACCGGTACCCACTGACCGCCAGCTCCTCCAGCCGTGCCCAGCTGTCCCAGGAGTGGCCGTGTCTGACCGGTACCCACTGACCGCCAGCTCCTCCAGCCGTGCCCAGCTGTCCCAGGAGTGGCCGTGTCTGACCGGTACCCACTGACCGCCAGCTCCTCCAGCCGTGCCCAGCTGTCCCCGGAGTGGCCGTGTCTGACCGGTACCCACTGACCGCCAGCTCCTCCAGCCGTGCCCAGCTGTCCCAGGAGTGGGCGTGTCTGACCGGTACCCACTGACCGCCAGCTCCTCCAGCCGTGCCCAGCTGTCCCAGGAGTGGCCGTGTCTGACCGGTACCCACTGACCGCCAGCTCCTCCAGCCGTGCCCAGCTGTCCCCGGAGTGGCCGTGTCTGACCGGTACCCACTGACCGCCAGCTCCTCCAGCCGTGCCCAGCTGTCCCAGGAGTGGCCGTGTCTGACCGGTACCCACTGACCGCCAGCACCACCAGCCGTGCCCAGCTGTCCTTGGAGTGGTCGTGTCTGACCGGTACCCACTGACCGCCAGCTCCTCCAGCCATGCCCAGCTGTCCCCGGCACCAGAAGTGGCCGTGTCTGACCGGTACCCACTGACCGCCAGCACCTCCAGCCGTGCCCAGCTGTCCCAGGAGTGGTCGTGTCTGACCGGTACCCACTGACCGCCAGCACCACCAGCCGTGCCCAGCTGTCCCCGGAGTGGTCGTGTCTGACCGGTACCCACTGACCGCCAGCACCACCAGCCGTGCCCAGCTGTCCCCGGAATGGTCGTGTCTGACCGGTACCCACTGACCGCCAGCACCACCAGCCGTGCCCAGCTGTCCCCGGAGTGGTCGTGTCTGACCGGTACCCACTGACCGCCAGCACCACCAGCCGTGCCCAGCTGTCCCCGGAGTGGTCGTGTCTGACCGGTACCCACTGACCGCCAGCTCCTCCAGCCGTGCCCAGCTGTCCCAGGAGTGGCCGTGTCTGACCGGTACCCACTGACCGCCAGCACCACCAGCCGTGCCCAGCTGTCCCCGGAGTGGCCGTGTCTGACCGGTACCCTCTGACCGCCAGCTCCTCCAGCTGTGCCCAGCTGTCCCAGGAGTGGTTGTGTCTGACCGGTACCCACTGACCGCCAGCACCACCGGCTGTGCCCAGCTGCCCGTCGCGTCAGGAGCGGCTGGCCCGGCTGCACGCCTGGGTGCTGGAGCACGGCGGCGTGGTGTGCGGACTGGAGCCAGCCGCGTACGACGGTCTGGGCAGCGGACTGCGGTGCACAGCAGACTTGGCTGAGGGCGACACTGCTATCGAGGTGCCGCGCGATCTCATGATGACACTGGAGACGGCGCTCGATTCGTCGCTAGGTTAGCTGTGATATTTGGGAAAACGGGGTTTTCACTGTCTCTGTTAATCGTGACATTTGACAAAGTGATGCGTGCATAGTCCCGGTAAATCGTGACATTTGATAAAGCGGTGTGTGCATTGTCTCTGTTGGTCGTGACATTTGACAAGGTGGTGCGTGGTCGTTCAGGTGCGTCCGTCGTTACCCAGTTGTGACATTTGATACAATGGTACGCGCCGCCTCTGTTAGTTGTGCCCTTGGACAGCATTTCGTTTGCGTTTTATTATGTCTTTGTTCACTCCACATATTACTTAATTCCAATTGGTGTGTCTGGTCTTGCAGACAACTTTTTGTTGCATCGCCTTCAATGAGTGGCATCGTGAAATAAATTATGCCAGCACATGCGAACGTTCCTACTTTCTTGTATGCACGGAAAGTTGGTTTGAAATGCACGATTTCATTTAAATTAGCCAAGAGTAGATATCACAGGGACATTGCACTGCTCAGCTTTGGCGATTTCTAACATTATTATTATCGATGATGTATGGATAGAAAGAACCAATATGTCGTCCATTCCCCGTTCGACGTATAATATCGTTTCTAGACTACTACCAAGTATCAGATGGTAGTCCACTGACTGTATGCTGTATGCAATACTGTATGCTCCTGAAGAAGTGCTCTGGTAGTGAGTCGAAGCATGTGCCCAATGCTCGGGTCTTCCAGTATGCTTAGGAATCAGATCATTGCAGAATTATCTGCATCTATTTTCTGGTTAGCTGGCATATCTATCGAATCCGTGACCGCGCGAATGATCAATCCTGGTCGAAACGCCCCCAAAGCCCAAATGACTAACTGAATCTGTAAGCACCAACTTGGCGAGTCTTGACCGATGCCACCCAGTACGAGAGAAGGCTGTTTGTGTGTTGCACTGCCGGCCAGAGATGGGCGTACGACAGCGCGCTTCGTTCGAACGTTGCTTGGGAAGGGATGGGGAGGAGGCTGGCGGGAGGCTTGGCTAAGGTTTCGTAATCACGGATATCGCATGAAAATCGTTTCGTTGAAGACTGTCCTAACTGGCCAATCTAACTGCCCACTACGGGTGCCCTCTTGGCACGCGACAAGGTGGCCGTGGCGTTGTCTGACAAGGTGGCCGCTCAGTCTGACCTGACCTGACCTGACCGTAGCCTCTGTCTATCCC
The DNA here is from genome assembly GCA_034440575.1 of Imbricaverruca yamaguchii. Classification (NCBI taxonomy): domain Eukaryota; kingdom Metazoa; phylum Arthropoda; class Thecostraca; family Neoverrucidae; genus Imbricaverruca; species Imbricaverruca yamaguchii. The sequence continues at coordinate 98,248 of JAOTOL010001179.1, forward strand.
AGGTGCCCTCTTGGCGCGCGAAAAGGTGGTAGTGGCGTAGTCGTAACTCACTCTGACCTGACCTGACCTGACTTGACCGTAGCCTCTGCCTGCTCCAGATGCCCTCTTGGCGCGCGACAAGGTGGCCATGGCGTTATCGCAGCTCAGTCTGACCTGGCCTGACCTGACCTGACCGTAGCCTCTGCCTGCCCCAGGTGCCCTCTTGGCGCGTGACAAGTTGGCCGTGGCGTTGCCCCAGCTCAGTCTGACGCTGCACGTGCTGGAGGAGAGCCTGACGGCCGACAGTCGCTGGGCGCCGTACCTGAACTCGCTGCCCGAGGCGTACGACACCGTGCTCTACTTCACGCCGGACGAGATCCAGCTGCTCAAGGGCTCGCCCTGCTTTGGTGAGCGGGGCCGCTCGTGCCGCGAGAAGCCTGTCGAGCGCCAGTGTACCGCCGCTGCGCATTGTGCACAGACGGCTTGTGTTTGGCGCGCAACTGTGACACGTGCAGTTGGTCACGCGCGTCGTCGCGAGCGCTGGCTGGTGCTGGAGCAGTGCAATCAGTTGGTGGGGAAACGGCACCGAACATTGTTGTCAAATGCTGAACTGTTGTTTTCGTGCGTTTCAGATGACGCTTTGAAGCAGTGTCGCAACATAGCTCGACAGTATGCATACTATCACGGCTTCCTGAATAATGTGAGTCGTGTCTCGTGTGTATGTATACATGCTTCGAGTGTTTCCGGTGAGTTGCACAGTGCACATGTGCACCTCGCTTGTCGTTAACTGTTTGTTTGTACACTCGACGGACTGCACAGTGTATGCTGACTCCGTGTCTGACCGGTACCCACTGACCGCCAGCTCCTCCAGCCGTGCCCAGCTGTCCCCGGAGTGGTCGTGTCTGACCGGTACCCACTGACCGCCAGCACCACCAGCCGTGCCCAGCTGTCCCCGGAGTGGTCGTGTCTGACCGGTACCCACTGACCGCCAGCACCACCAGCCGTGCCCAGCTGTCCCCGGAGTGGCCGTGTCTGACCGGTACCCACTGACCGCCAGCTCCTCCAGCCGTGCCCAGCTGTCCCAGGAGTGGCCGTGTCTGACCGGTACCCACTGACCGCCAGCTCCTCCAGCCGTGCCCAGCTGTCCCCGGAGTGGTCGTGTCTGACCGGTACCCACTGACCGCCAGCTCCTCCAGCCGTGCCCAGCTGTCCCCAGGAGTGGCCGTGTCTGACCGGTACCCACTGACCGCCAGCTCCTCCAGCCGTGCCCAGCTGTCCCAGGAGTGGCCGTGTCTGACCGGTACCCACTGACCGCCAGCTCCTCCAGCCGTGCCCAGCTGTCCCCGGAGTGGCCGTGTCTGACCGGTACCCACTGACCGCCAGCTCCTCCAGCCGTGCCCAGCTGTCCCAGGAGTGGGCGTGTCTGACCGGTACCCACTGACCGCCAGCTCCTCCAGCCGTGCCCAGCTGTCCCAGGAGTGGCCGTGTCTGACCGGTACCCACTGACCGCCAGCTCCTCCAGCCGTGCCCAGCTGTCCCCGGAGTGGCCGTGTCTGACCGGTACCCACTGACCGCCAGCTCCTCCAGCCGTGCCCAGCTGTCCCAGGAGTGGCCGTGTCTGACCGGTACCCACTGACCGCCAGCTCCTCCAGCCGTGCCCAGCTGTCCCAGGAGTGGCCGTGTCTGACCGGTACCCACTGACCGCCAGCTCCTCCAGCCGTGCCCAGCTGCCCCCAGGAGTGGCCGTGTCTGACCGGTACCCACTGACCGCCAGCACCACCAGCCGTGCCCAGCTGTCCCCGGAGTGGTCGTGTCTGACCGGTACCCACTGACCGCCAGCACCACCAGCCGTGCCCAGCTGTCCCCGGAGTGGTCGTGTCTGACCGGTACCCACTGACCGCCAGCACCACCAGCCGTGCCCAGCTGTCCCCGGAGTGGCCGTGTCTGACCGGTACCCACTGACCGCCAGCTCCTCCAGCCGTGCCCAGCTGTCCCCGGAGTGGTCGTGTCTGACCGGTACCCACTGACCGCCAGCACCACCAGCCGTGCCCAGCTGTCCCCGGAGTGGTCGTGTCTGACCGGTACCCACTGACCGCCAGCTCCTCCAGCCGTGCCCAGCTGCCCCAGGGGTCCGTGTCTGACCGGTACCCACTGACCGCCATCACCACCAGCCGTGCCCAGCTGTCCCCGGAGTGGTCGTGTCTGACCGGTACCCACTGACCGCCAGCTCCACCAGCCGTGCCCAGCTGTCCCAGGAGTGGCCGTGTCTGACCGGTACTCACTGACCGCCAGCACCACCGGCTGTGCCCAGCTGCCCGTCGCGTCAGGAGCGGCTGGCCCGGCTGCACGCCTGGGTGCTGGAGCACGGCGGCGTGGTGTGCGGACTGGAGCCAGCCGCGTACGACGGTCTGGGCAGCGGACTGCGGTGCACAGCAGACTTGGCTGAGGGCGACACTGCTATCGAGGTGCCGCGCGATCTCATGATGACACTGGAGACGGCGCTCGATTCGTCGCTAGGTTAGCTGTGATATTTGGGAAAACGGGGTTTTCACTGTCTCTGTTAATCGTGACATTTGACAAAGTGGTGCGTGCATAGTCCCGGTAAATCGTGACATTTGATAAAGCGGTGTGTGCATTGTCTCTGTTGGTCGTGACATTTGACAAGGTGGTGCGTGGTCGTTCAGGTGCGTCCGTCGTTACCCAGTTGTGATATTTGATACAATAGTACGCGCCGCCTCTGTTAGTTGTCCCCTTGGACAGCATTTCGTTTGCGTTTTATTATGTCTTTGTTCACTCCACATATTACTTAATTCCAATTGGTGTGTCTGGTCTTGCAGACAACTTTTTGTTGCATCGCCTTCAATGAGTGGCATCATGAAATAAATTATGCCAGCACATGCGAACGTTCCTACTTTCTTGTATGCACGGAAAGTTGGTTTGAAATGCACGATTTCATTTAAATTAGCCAAGAGTAGATATCACAGGGACATTGCACTGCTCAGCTTTGGCGATTTCTAACATTGTTATTCTCGATGATGTATGGATAGAAAGAACCAATATGTCGTCCATTCCCCGTTCGACGTATAATATCGTTTCTAGACTACTACCAAGTATCAGATGGTAGTCCACTGACTGTATGCTGTATGCAATACTGTATGCTCCTGAAGAAGTGCTCTGGTAGTGAGTCGAAGCATGTGCCCAATGCTCGGGTCTTCCAGTATGCTTAGGAATCAGATCATTGCAGAATTATCTGCATCTATTTTCTGGTTAGCTGGCATATCTATCGAATCCGTGACCGCGCGAATGATCAATCCTGGTCGAAACGCCCCAAAGCCCAAATGACTAACTGAATCTGTAAGCACCAACTTGGCGAGTCTTGACCGATGCCACCCAGTACGAGAGAAGGCTGTTTGTGTGTTGCACTGCCGGCCAGAGATGGGCGTACGACAGCGCGCTTCGTTCGAACGTTGCTTGGGAAGGGATGGGGAGGAGGCTGGCGGGAGGCTTGGCTAAGGTTTCGTAATCACGGATATCGCATGAAAATCGTTTCGTTGAAGACTGTCCTAACTGGCCAATCTAACTGCCCACTACGGGTGCCCTCTTGGCACGCGACAAGGTGGCCGTGGCGTTGTCTGACAAGGTGGCCGCTCAGTCTGACCTGACCTGACCTGACCGTAGCCTCTGCCTATCCCAGGTGCCCTCTTGGCGCGCGACAAGGTGGCCATGGCGTTATCGCAGCTCAGTCTGACCTGACCTGACCTGACCTGACCGTAGCCTCTGCCTGCTCCAGATGCCCTCTTGGCGCGCGACAAGGTGGCCATGGCGTTATCGCAGCTCAGTCTGACCTGGCTTGACCTGACCTGACCGTAGCCTCTGCCTGCCCCAGGTGCCCTCCTGGCGCGTGACAAGTTGGCCGTGGCGTTGCCCCAGCTCAGTCTGACGCTGCACGTGCTGGAGGAGAGCCTGACGGCCGACAGTCGCTGGGCGCCGTACCTGAACTCGCTGCCCGAGGCGTACGACACCGTGCTCTACTTCACGCCGGACGAGATCCAGCTGCTCAAGGGCTCGCCCTGCTTTGGTGAGCGGGGCCGCTCGTGCCGTGAGAAGCCTGTCGAGCGCCAGTGTACCGCCGCTGCGCATTGTGCACAGACGGCTTGTTTTTGGCGCGCAACAGTGACACGTGCAGTTGGTCACGCGCGTCATCGCAAGCGCTGGCTGGTGCTGGAGCAGTGCAGTCAGTTGGTGGGGAAACGGCACCGAACATTGTTGTCAAATGCTGAACTGTTGTTTTCGTGCGTTTCAGATGACGCTTTGAAGCAGTGTCGCAACATAGCTCGACAGTATGCATACTATCACGGCTTCCTGAATAATGTGAGTTGTGTCTTGTGTTTATGTACACATGCTTCGAGTGTTTCCGGTGAGTTGCACAGTGCACATGTGCACCTCGCTTGTCGTTAACTGTTTGCTGTGTACACTCGACGGACTGCACAGTGTATGCTGGCTCCTCATTTGTCATTGCGTGAGACGAAATGTACGACCCTCAATATACCAGGAGGTGCTGAGTTTACATCAAAAGTAGCGTTAGGGATTATGCTATATTACTCAACGTTGCGGCCAGGGGCCATCGTCACTCCTGACGATGGCCCTCAGCACTCAGCTCTGTGCTGGTAAACTCAGCACCTCCTGGTATATTGAGGGTCGTACATTTCGTCTCACGCAATGTCTAAAAACCCAGGAGCACTTAAGAGCCATTCTTCGTTGTATTATTCCTCATTTGTGGTCACTTCTCGTGCTGTCGGCGTGTTTTGCATCACCGCCGTGCCCAGGTGGTACTGATTAGCTGTCCATGATGCTGGTTATGGACACACTCACAGCAGCTCTGGTTTCGCGTTGCAGACCGCCATGATGCAGCAATGCCCGGGCAGTAGGTCGCTCAACATGGCAAACAACTTCACCTTCGAGCGCTACAGGTGGGCACACTGTCGAGTGCGAGTGTGTTTGCACGCGCACGGTACGTAAATCCTATTGTCCGTTGTGCCAGCTGAATAAAGTCCACTGCTGCAGGAATGGTCGACTCAGACGTTCGTGTATGAGCACAACACTTACCTGTATCATCGTTCGTGCACGGAGGTTGTGCGGGGTGGAGACCGACTCTCATGCACACGAGCTCTGAAATGTGAAGCCATCGGTGCCATGCGGGTGTTACGGTGCCGTTGCACAGTCTGACTAACACATATGCACGATATCCCAAGAAGTAGAAACCCGAAAACAAACTGGATCATTTTCTAGGTTGATATTGTATTCAACGCCTATGCGATAATGGCGACTGTCGCCGTTTGTGCTCGCATTGAGTTGCACTGTCCTCGGTTGTATGAGCCAAGCATCTGCACAGCGTGTCATGGCTCTGGAAATGCCAGGACCACCGTGAGATACGCGCACCGTACTGGGAGTATATTCGTCCATGGGCAACAGGATAAATGGATGCTGAACATGAACAAGAGATATGCGCGCGACGCTGATCACATGCTACTGAACACGACACCGATCACATGCTACTTAACACGACACTGTGAGCAAGGTACGCACTCATCACTTCTCGGCCGACCACCGGCGGGTTTCGGTGTGACCGCGTCCGCCGCCCACGTTCACTGGCGACGATCGCTGATGCTGTTTGTGGCGGTGTGCGCTCCCGACCTCGTCACACCTGGCTGCGTGTGGACGCCCCCCTGCCGTACCACGTCGCGCCACTCTGATTGCACATGACCACCGATCCGGCGGGCTAGTCGCCGAGAGGCCGCTGCCGTCGCCCCTGCACTCGTCGGCGACGGCTGCATCAACGTTCGCTGCGCGCGCTCGCCCCACACACTCCCTGACAGTTTGTAGCAGAGTGCTGCGCGCCGAAAATGGGTCGAACATAGCCACTAGAACCGTCCTTCGGCTTATTGTGCGTGGTCAGCAGCTCGTGTCCGTCGGCCCGAGCGGGCGGCGCTCGTGGCCCCCACTCACGTGCTGCAGACGCCGCTGCCGTACGGGTCCTCCGAGTAGGCGGCCGCGTACCGTCCGTTGAACGACTTGCGCAGCGAGCCCCAGAAGCCGGCCGACTTGCGCTTGTAGGCCTTGGCGTAGTTGGTGAGGTCGATGTTGGCCGTGTCGAGCGGGCTGGACGAGCGGTCGCTGCCGACGGCCAGGCCGGGCCGCAGCGCCGTGGTGTTGCGCCACTGCCGCCACCGGCAGAACAGCAGCAGGCCGACGAAGAAGAGCAGCGCGCAGCCGCCCACCACGCCGCCCGTGACGACCGCGTCGCGCACGGCGCTGTCGTCGTCGACCGGCGCCGGCCGGCCGGCCGAGCCCGCCTCGTGGGCCGGCCGCGCCGGCTCCGTCTCCTGGTTGACGCGCTCGAACAGGTCGTCGGGCGGCAGCGGAGAGGTGGCCGGCAAGTCGAAGCGCTCGCCGCGGTACACGTACGGCTGGCTGGTGCGGCCCGCCGCCGGCCGGTAGGTGGCGGGCCGCGGCGGCGTGCGGCCGGCGCCGGTGCGCGTGCGCAGCAGCGGCCGGCCGTAGACGGGCGGGTCGCCGCCGTCCAGCCGCAGACCCAGCTGACTGCCGGCCGCGTAGCTGCCGCCCTCGCCGAACAGCGGTCGCAGGCTGGCGCGCTGGCGGCTCGGCCGTGTGGGCAGCACCATGCCGGCCGGCCGTCGGCTCGTCGCCGCCGGTGGGTCGTTGGTGGGTGTGTGCGCTGCGCTGGACGCCGGCGACGCGCTGCTACCGCCGACGGCAGGCGACTCTGTGGTGGATTTTCGCCGCCGCCAGTCGGCGCCGTTGTATTTCTCCAAGACGACGCGCACATTACCGCCGCCGATGATGAACTGTTTCAGGGTCTGGTTTCTGATTGTCAGTATCTCTGCCAGGCTGTACACCTTGGTGTGTTCGGTGCCGTTGGCCGGCCGATCGGCGCCGTCCTCGGATGACTCGCCTGGTGCCGGAGTGGTGGCGACCTCGTCGTCGTCGTCGTCGTCGCTGCCGTCCTTGCGCTCGGTCGGCGACGCGCGGCGGTCGGCGCTCAGGCCGTTGTACTCGAGCAGCAGCCGTTTGACGTCGCCGCCCTGCTTCAGGAACGCGGGCAGCGACAGGTTCTTCTCGGCCAAAATCTCCGCCAGGCTCCAGGTGCGGCGGCGAGTCGGCGCGCTGCGGCCGGCCGTCGACCGTGGCGACGTCGGGGCCGCCGTGGTCGCGGCCGGCGGCCGGCGCGTGGACGGCATGCCGCGGCCGCCGACGACGGCCAGCCCGCTGGGCAGCCGCCGCTCGGCCGACTGCCACGGGAAGGTGGCGACGGACGGCGCCGGCCGCCGCGTGGTCGACACGGGCGGACGCCGCTTCATGGCGTGCATGATGGCGGCGATGTCGGCCGGCTGAGGCCGCGGCGTGGCCGGCCTGACTCGGCCGCCCGCCGCCGTCGGTGCTGCCGTCGTCTCCGCACCGTCGGTCGTGGTTCGGGGAGCGGCCCCGGTCGTGGTCGTGCTCGCGGTGTCAGTCGTAGCCGCGGTCTGGGTCTCGGTGGCGGCCGTCGTGGCTGCGGCCCCTGACCCGGCCGTGGCGGCAGCAGCAGCGGTTGGGACGGCGACCGCCTCAGGCCGAGTGTCGGCCGGCGGCCGCCGGCCCTCGCGGCGCGCGCGCAGCTGCCGGATGACGGCCAGCACCGTGTCCAGGCGCGGCCGGCTGCGCAGGAACTGCGACAGACTCTGGCCCGACTCGACCAGCAGCTCGGCCAGGCTGAATGGCTGGATGGCGGCCCTGACCTCGGTCAGACTGAGCGGCCGCTCGGTGGTGGCGGACGGCGTGCCGCCCGGCCGCGGCCGCGGACGTGCCGTGGTGCCCTCGCCGTGCGGCTGGGTCACGGCGTTGTCGGTGCCCTTGCCGAACCGGAACGTTTTCGAGAAGCTGGGTCGTGTCTCCAGCCGGGGAATGGGTCTGCGTGATATGACTACCGGCCTGGCAGTGGACGTCGGGTGCAGGGCGGCCGCAGACTCTCCGTTCCCGGAGCTGTTCTTGTCGGTGACCTGCTCGACGCTCGTCTCAGTGGTCGCTGGCGGTGCGGTGGAAGGGGCGGCAGGTTGCGCCGTCTTTGAGCCGTGGTCAGAATCTTTGGTGGCTTCATTTCCGAATTGCGGGAAATTCGGGAAGAGGAATAATTGAATGTTGGCTGTAGTTGTGTCGTTGGGCGTGCCCGACATATCGTTTCCCAAAGTGCCGTTTCCGCCGACATGCGGGGCCACCGATATTGAAGCGGATGTGGGCGCAGGGCTAGCAGCGGTGGTGATCTCGCCGTGGGCGGTGGTGGGCGGGTGACCACCTGCAGATGGCGTGGCGGTCGTGACCGTCTCAGCTGGCTCTGGGGTTGTCGGCTCAACCGCCGTCTCTCCGCTGTCCCGGTCGGCATTGTCGGCGGAAGTTGAAGGCAGTGGGCTGTTGGAGGGAGGTGGTAAGTCCGCACTGGAGGCTGCGTTAGTTTTGGTGTTGTTCGTTCCAGCGGCCGTCTGGGGAACCGACGTCTCGTCTGTGGCGCTGGCTTCGTTATCCAACTCGGGCGCCGCGGTCGTGTCTGTGTCTGCCTTCGTATCCGGCCGTTCGGTTGCCTTGTAGGCGACATTCGCTCCATGCTGGACGCTAGGGTTCGCTGTGGACTCGCCGTCACCGTAGTCGTAGTCGTAGTCGTAGTCATAGTAATAGTATTCGTCATCGTTCTCATAGTGGTCTTGGTATTCGTCCGGTTGATGGGCGCTCTTGTTTTTGGTCACCGTCTGCGATGTCTCTTTTGGGCTTTCCATCAAAACCCAGGTGAAGTCTTTGCGAGTGGAGGGTGTCAACGATTTGTGCAGCAGAGTCACGGCGCGACGCTTCGGCGGTTTCGTGACCAGCCTGTGTGTCGTAATTGGTGTCGGGACCTGGCTGGGTCCGGTCTTCAAGGGAGGCAGCCGGCAAGATCCGGTCTCCGAGAGTGGGAGCGGTCTGGGTCCGATCTCCGAGTGTGTCGGCCGGCCGGGTCCGGCCTCCGAGCGTGGTTGTGGCGAGCGCCGTGTGGAGGTAGCCGAGCGCGGCTGGCGGCAGCGCGGCCGGCCCGGTTGGCCCAGTCGGCGCGGTCGGCGCCGCCGCCTCCAGGTACGGACTGAACTCGGTCGGCTCCAGAGGCAGGTCGTGCACGCTGGGGTAGGCCGGCGTGAGGCCGTGCGACACCGGCGGCTGCTGAGACGCCCACTGGTGGCTGAGCGGCGCGGCGAACCGCAGCGTCGGCAGCCGGCCCGAGTGCGGGTCGGCCAGCTGACTGAGCAGCTGCACTGGCGGCACCCAGTGCGACGGCGCCGGCCCGTCGACCGACGTGGCCGCCTCCGGAGACCACGCCTGCGGCGGTCTGAGGCTGCCCGGACACGGGACAAGGGTTACTCAGGCTGGTGAGACGCGGGACAAGCTTCAGTCAAGCTGGTGAGACACGGGACAGGGGTCACTCAGGCTGGTGAGACACCGGGCAGGGGTCACTCAGGCTGGTGAGACACCGGACAGGGGCTACTCAGGCTGGTGAGACACGGGACAAGGGTCACTCAGGCTGGTGAGACACGGGACAGGGGTCACTCAGGCTGGTGAGACACGGGACAAGGGTCACTCAGGCTGGTGAGATACGGGACAGGGGTCACTCAGGCTGGTGAGACACGGGACAGGGGTCACTCAGGCTGGTGAGACACGGGACAAGGGTCACTCAGGCTTGTGAAACACGGGACAAGGGTCACTTAGGCTGGTGAGACACGGGACAAGGGTCACTCAGGCTGGTGAGATACGGGACAGGGGTCACTCAGGCTGGTGAGACGCGGAACAAGGGTCACTCAGGCTGGTGAGACACCGGACAGGGGTCACTCAGGCTGGTGAGACACGGGACAAGGGTTACTCAGGCTGGTGAGACGCGGGACAAGGGTCACTCAGGCTTGTGAAACACGGGACAAGGGTCACTTAGGCTGGTGAGACACGGGATAAGGGCCACTTGGGCTGGTGAAACACGGGTCACGGGAAAGGGTCGCTCAGACTGGTGAGACACGGGACAACACTGGTGCAGCGATCACCCAAACTGCCGTCACCCGGGTACTGTGGGCAGCGGTGTAATGACGCCCGGGTATAGTGGACAGCAGTGTGATAACACCAGAGCACAGTGGGCAGCGGTGTGATGACACCCGGGTACAATGGGCAGCGGTGTAATAACACCTTGGTACAGTTGGCAGCGGTGTGATGACACCCAGACAGGGGAGCGAGATGACACCCTAAATGGCAGGAAGAACCGGTAAATGGCAGCGGTGTGATAACACTTGGTAGTTGGCAGGTGTGATGACACCCGGTACAATGGGCAGGGTGTATAAACCTTGGTACAGTTGCAGGGTTGATGACACCCGTAAGTGTAGGATGATACACCGAAATGGGCAGGGTGGAAGAACGTACAATGGAGCGGTGTGATAAACCTTGGTACTGTGGAGGGTGTGATGACACCCGGGTACAATGGGCAGCGGTGTGATAACACCTTGGTACAGTTGGCAGCGGTGTGATGACACCCGGGTACAATGGGCAGCGGTGTGATGACACCTTGGTACAGTTGGCAGCGGTGTGATGACACCCGGGTATAGTGGGCAGCGGTGTGATAACACCAGAGCACAGTGGGCAGCGGTGTGATGACACCCGGGTACAATGGGCAGCGGTGTGATGACACCAGAGCACAGTGGGCAGCGGTGTGATGACACCCGGGTACAATGGGCAGCGGTGTGATAACACCTTGGTACGTTGGCAGCGGTGTGATGACACCCGGGTAATGGGCAGCGGTGTAATAACACCTTGGTAATTGGCAGCGGTGTGATGAACCGTAAATGGGAGGGTGTATGAACCTTGGTACAGTTGGCAGCGGTGTGATGACACCCGGGTACAATGGCAGCGGTGGATGACACCCGGTACAATGGGCAGCGGTGTAATAACACCTTGGTACAGTTGGCAGCGGTGTGATGACACCCGGGTACAATGGGCAGCGTGTGATACACCTTGGTACAGTTGGCGCGGTGTGATGACACCTTGGTACAGTTGGCAGCGGTGTGATGACACCTTGGTACAGTTGGCAGCGGTGTGATGACACCCGGGTACAATGGGCAGCGGTGTGATGACACCTTGGTACAGTTGGCAGCGGTGTGATAACACCAGAGCACAGTGGGCAGCGGTGTGATGACACCCGGGTACAATGGGCAGCGGTGTGATAACACCTTGGTACAGTTGGCAGCGGTTGATGACACCCGTAAATGGCAGCGGTGTGATGACACCAGAGCACAGTGGGCAGCGTGTGATGACCCTAAAGCGTTACATGTGGCAGCGGTGTGATGACACCCGGGTACAATGGCAGCGGTGTGATGACACCAGAGCACAGTGGGCAGCGGTGTGATGACACCCGGGTACAATGGGCAGCGGTGTGATAACACCTTGGTACAGTTGGCAGCGGTGTGATGACACCCAGGTACAGTGGGTAGCGGTGTGATGACACCCGGGTACTGTGGGCAGTGGTGTGAAGACACCGGGACACAGTGGGTAGCGGTGTGATGACACTGACGCGGCATTTCCCGCCCATCTGGCGGGCTCATCACGGCCCGTTTGTTGCAGCACCATCTGCTCTTCTCTCGCAGCCTCCTGGGTGATTGTTGGGCTGACAGTTATTGTTCGGCACCTACTGTCAGCTTCGATACAGCTGGTCTCCGTGTTAGTTCTGGCGTGATAGGGTGATTGGCGACAATACGGCTGATGCTCTCTACAACTGGACCCGTATCGAGGATCATCGTCTGAAGATGGGATTGTCTGAAGCTGACAGCCATTCGAGAAGTGTTCAGCAACTTGGAAGTGCTGGGAAGGAGTTGACCTGCACGAAAACGCTATCTACTTGGTCACTCGCATGGCGAAATCGTATTGTCGTTCAACTTAGTTCAACCTAGAAACCAGTGTCTCCCTATGTATTTTTTTTGTGGTAGTCACCTGAACCATGGTATATCCTTGTTCAGTTAAATGCGTCTCTACCGTGCGACCGAATTTCAACCAAGAGCGTACTATTAACGAGGAGTTGCTTTCCATCAAATAGTATATTTATTTTTTGCCGACTCAGCCCAGCTAGCTCGCAATTTGCTTACCCCAGTTGCCCCAGCTGCCAGACAGGTTATCTGGTTATCCCAGTTCACTTTCTCAGCACGATATCGTCATAGCAATTTGGCAATATCGTTGCAAGCAGGCAATCAGCTTTCCAGTTCTTCCGACCGCGGTGGCGGCAGTTTGTGAATATATGTCGTCGTTGGGATCAGCCTAGATACATAGCGTGGACTTTGTGCATACCATTCGAGGCTCCTTATAATTTGGCTGTACCCCTAATTCATCCATGCACTATGTATGTACCCTGAACTACACACCACTTTAAACGACTTTACAAAAGTACATGTGCCATGGTTATCCCGCCTTGTGGACCACACCACGCTTCCTGCTTGTGTCTCCGTTGGACAGGTTTGCATGCAATACCCATCAGCTGGTCATTCCGCACGGCTGAATTCCTTCCCGTTCTAATGCTGCGTCATCGTGTTTTCTAGTGTCGAAAGCAGGTGGACTAACGGTCATTAAAGCTGGATACGTGAAATATTGTCGTTGCAAGACACGAATGGACGTTGTATTGCCGTCATAAGTTACTTCAACTCGTCATTCATTTCCATTTGTATTCCGTTGAATATGGCTTTGAAATTGGATGTGACTAGCCGGACGCTTCATCTTCGGGAGTGTTCACGGTGGCGGTGGTAGTACCGAGGGGGGTACTGAGACTTGCCCCTGGAGTATATTCGAAGTCCACTGAAGAGTTGTCACGGCCAGTCTTGTCGTCCACTTTCGAAGCCTTGATGAGTTGGGATGTGGTGGGCAAGGGGGGATGTCGACTGGAGCAGATTGGTCAAAGGCAAACGTTTGTCGACGGCTAGTAGACTAAGCATTAGCGTGAGAAGCCACATGTATGGCCGTTTGGAAGCGACAGGACGGGTGAGGTGACCTCCCACAGACTGTCCGCTGGGCGGGGCACCGGGCGGCTGGGCGGCTGCGTTCGTGTCCAACCGGAGAGTGGACCGAGCACAATCGCATGCATTTTCTCACCACGGCACGATCGATGCAATGGTCTCGGTACATTATTCAAACTGAAGAGTAGTTCTTCCCACCAGCGGCACTTGGAATGAATGCTGGCTTCCCATGCGAGCGTCGCGCCAGCTTTCATGGGGCGCATAGATCCGCGTTCTTCCCGGCTTCTCGACTCTCCGCTGTGCTCCGTGCGTGCATGCACCAGCACCGTTGCACCGTGAAGCACGTGCCGTCCGGTGCGCGTGGCGCTCTCTATTCGCGTCGTGTTGAGCCGACGGAGGCGGGCGCCGGCTGCCGACCGCGGCAGAAGCGGCGGCACCGTTCGTCGGCACCGCACCGGTCGGCCGGTGTCACACCGCGCGGGGCCGCGACACCGGGGCCGGGTCGGCAGAGAGAGAGAGACACGGCCGCACCGCCGCACCGCCGGCCGTTATCTCTTGTCGACGGCTCCGTTAGGGCACGGGCAGCCGGCACACTGCTGTTGTGCAGCGGTGCCGCCGCGTCGGCGTCGGTCGAGAGCGGGTCGGCTCGGAGATGGTCGACCCGGCCGGCTGTGCCGGGCGTGTGCTGCATACAGCTCCGGCAGGTACTCGGCCAGCTGTTGTCTGTTGCCCACGCTCTGTCTGTCTGTCTTTCTCTCCCCTCTCTCGCCCTCTCGCTCTCTCTCTCTCTCTCTCTCTCTCTATCTATCTCTCTATCTCTCTATCTCTCTATCTCTCTGTCTCTCTCTCTATCTCCCTCTGTCTCTCTGTCTCTCTGTCTCTGTCTCTGTCTCTGTCTCTGTCTTTGTCTCTCTTCTCTATTCTCTATCACGCTCTCTTCTCTGTCACGCTCTCTCGCTCTCTGTCTCCATGCCTCTATTCCCCTCAGTCACTTACTCACTTTCGCGTTCTCTCTTCCTCTCCTCCAGTTCTTCCTCCTCTATCTGTATTTCTCTTCCTTCTTCCCTCTCCCATTCCCCTTTCTCCATCCTTTCCGCTTGTTATCTTTATATCTGAACTTTATTATTCTCCACTCACTTCGTGTCTGTTCCTGATAATGTGTTTCTGTCCTCATCATCAATACAGCTGTCATGTGCTATTCAGGCGTCTGGAACAGCCGGCGCGCGCGCACCTAGGCGATGCCGGCGAACTGCAATAGTGCAGTGGTCCAATAGTGCAACCCTTGCTCGTGTCGTACCAACAGTGATGGCAGTACACCTCTCGACGTCTGGTGGCAGTACACCTCTCGGCGTCTGGTAGCAGTACATCTCTCGACGTCTGGTGGCAGTACACCTCTCGACGTCTGGTGACAGTCCACCTCTCGACGTCTGGTAGCAGTACACCTCTCGACGTCTGGTGGCAGTACACCTCTAGTACATCTCTCGGCGTCTGGTGGCAGTACACCTCTAGTACATCTCTCGACGTCTGGTAGCAGTACACCTCTGCTCGGCATACGTCTGGTGGCAGTACACCTATCGACGTCTGGTGGCAGTATACCTCTCGACGTCTGATGGCAGTACACCTCTCGACGTCTGATGGCATTACATCTCTCGACGTCTGGTGGTAGTACACCTCTCGGCGTCTGGTGGCAGTACACCTCTCGACGTCTGGTGGCAGTACACCTCTCGACGTCTGGTGGCAGTACACCTCTCGACGTCTGGTGGCAGTACACCTCTCGACGTCTGGTGGCAGTACATCTCTCGACGTCTGGTGGCAGTACATCTCTCGGCGTCTGGTGGCAGTACACCTCTCGGCGTTTGTATCGCCAACCTGATGTGGCTCGCCGCACCTGCCATGTTCCGCTGGACGACATATTTCAGTGCTGCTCACATATGCGCAGTTAGTTGTCTTTTCTATTGGTGAGACGCCTTTGGCTGGAAAATTCAGTGGAGGGTATTGCACTTGAGGGTTCCGAAGGCGCGCCTGTTCCACTTAGAGGGACGCTTTCAGCTGAAAACGTTAAGGCGAAGGGGTGCCGCCCTGGATAAGTGCCGCATCGGCATGGGTCTTTCGAGTCCTGAGTGGGTCGTCCCATGGATCTGTCCTCGAATAAAGTGAGCGAGCATCCTGCCACCGTGGGCGGGACGGAGCGTCTACAGCGGCGAGAGCGACCAGTCGCCAGGTGCTGCAGGTCCGGAGTGCCGACAGTCCGCAACCAGACGGTCACCACGCGCCTGCCTGGCTTTTGTGGTTCCTCTCTCTGTTCAGTTTACCACCGGCTGGGTCAGGACGGCTTTCTTCGCCATCGCTTGCCCATCTGTTGCGTGCCGAATAATTTACCGGCCGCGTTTTGTGGGTTTTCTTGAATTAGGCACATAGCCAACCCGGTGGCGGCGCGGCGGTAAGCTGATGGGGACACGCCGGGGACTGTCAGGACTCGTGTAGTGGCCTGCCAGGGCTCGAGTGTCCGTCCATGCCCCATCCCCACCACCACCACCACCACCGCGTTGCACACCCAGTAACTGCGCACCACTCTGTTTGTTGCACGGCTTTTGCGCCTTTCTCGAGTTGTGTTACGATATCGTGCGACCCGTCGTATTTTGCCGTCGCTCAGTTTGTCCAGTTCTGCGCCACGATGTGACGACATTGGTGAACGCCACCGAACCTATTCAAGATTTTTGTGTGAGAATGTGACAAGTAGCTGCTTGCTCATTGCTTTCAGCCGCCACAAGAAGCCCGATTGACGAGTGCGTTCAAGAGATTGATGAAGCTCGTTTGTGTCGCTCTTATTTGGAATTTGTTGTTGCCACGTGCCTCTAGGTGTGCGCCTAGTTAAAAAAGGAACACAGCAACAACAAAAATAAAAAGTAACGGGTAACTGCCGAAAACCTAGTTGGGAGCGGCAACATCGCGGTAGCTATATTTGAAAGCAACGAAACTTTCCTGTTTGTCCTCTGTGTGGACCAGTGGGCATTCACCACCTATGTGTCCCCTGTGTGGACCAGTGGGTATTCACCTATGTGTCACCTGTGTGGACCAGTGGGTATTCACCTGTTTGTCCCCTGTGTGGACCAGTGGGTATTCACCTATGTGTCCCCTGTGTGGACCAGTGGGTATTCACCTATGTGTCCCCTGTGTGGACCACCGGTGGGTATTCACCTGTTGACGATCTGTCGCGTCTGCTGGTCCGCGTCGGCCGGCCGCACGTGCCGCCGCGGAGCATCACTCAGCAGGCGCGCTCGTGCCGCGTCTGGCGTCTCGAACGGTGCCTGTCACAGAGCCACAGGGCGGGTCCGTGTTAGCTGGGACAGCTGGTCTGTGGCTGGTGGCTGTCAGAGCCACAGGGCGTGCCCATATTAGCTCCGGCCGCTGGTCAATGCCTGGTGCCTGTCACAAAGCCACAGGGCGGGTCCGTATTAGCTGGGCCTGGTGCCTGTCACAGAGCCACAGGGCGGGTCCGTGTTAGCTGCGGCCGCTGGTCTGTGGCTGGTGCCTGTCACAAAGCCACAGGGCGGGTCCGTATTAGCTGGGCCTGGTGCCTGTCACAGAGCCACAGGGCGGGTCCGTGTTAGCTGGGCCTGGTGCCTGCCTCAGAGCCACAGGGCGGGTCCGTATTAACTGGGACAGCTGGTCTGTGACTGGTGGCTGTCAGAGCCACAGGGCGGGTCCGTGTCAGCTGCTGCCGCTGGTGTGTGGCTGGTGCCTGTCTCAGAGCCGCAGGGCGGGTCCGTGTTAGCTCCGGCCGCTACAGCCGGCGCTCCGTGGCCGTGTCGTCACCGCCTCAGCTGGACAACACTCGCGATCGCAACCACATGACGGTCCAACCGGAAATGGGCCGCAGAAGCGACAGCAGTTCATGACGAAGAGTGTGGAAATTCAGCCGTGCATAGTTCAGTTGTCGCGAGCGGTTTGGAAATGCCACCACCGACAGAGCTGGACACTTTCACATTTGGGTTGGGTGATTTTTACTAGTCGAAATCACTGTGCGTTTTTGCTCGGTAAAACGGCTGGGCATCGCTCGGCGTGGCTCCCGTGGTGGCGCAGCATAGCAGACTAATTACACCGGCAGTGTTACAAGTTGTGTAATTTGGAGGCGGAGCCCGTCGGGGTTTGGTGGACGTCGGGCCGCGAGAGCCTGAGGCGGTGGCGCCGCGCTGGTGTGATCCAGCCTCGCTGGTGGTGGCGTCACTGCGGCACCTGGTCTCGCCGTTGAGTAACGCACGCTGCATTTGTGTGGCGGAGACAGGGTTGAAAAATCTTGTCGTCGTTTTTGGCATCCAGAAAAGTACCTTCTCGTGAACATTTTCCGCTTTTGAGAGTGGTGCATAGCGCAGTGACAGTGATATGAAATACAAATTAGATTATGCTTCATGCTAATGGATTTTTGTGTTCAGTTGTTATTCCTGATGTAAATGTTTCTCAACTGTAGTCTTACGCTTGGCACAGCATAGTTTCACAACTGTAGTCAGGATGTACAACAGCTAGTTTCTGATGTAAGAATGAGCTAATCTTGTCGTTTTGGAACTCGTTGGATGGTAACCTCTGGTCTCCAAATACAGGGTGACAAAATATAAATCCCACCCTGAGTGGATCCTCACATGGTGTCATTGGTGTGTGACACGGTGTCGGTGCGTTGCATGACAATGCTCTGTAGTGAGGTGTCGGTGTGATGTGTGGCGGAGTGGCGATGTTGTGTGGTGGAGTGTCTGTACTGCATGATGGAATGGCGGTGTTGTGCGGTGGATTGGCGGTGTTGTGTGGTGGCATGGTGGTGTCGTGTGGTGAGTTTGGTGTGCTCTATGATTTAGTGGCGGTGTTGTGTGGTGGCATGGTAGTGTCGGTGTACTGTGTGATTGAGTGGCGGTGTTGTGTAGTGACATGGTGGTGGCGTGTGGTGAAGTGTCGGTGTGGTTGGGTGGCTGAGTGGTGGTTGGCGGTGTTGTGCAGTGGGCTGCCACTACTGTGTGGTCGAGTAACGGTGTTGGGTGGTGGAGTGGCGATGTTGTGTGGTGTAGTGACAGTGTTGTGTGGTGGAGTATGATTACTGTGTGATAGAGTGGCGATGTTGTATGGTGGAGTGGCGATGTTGTGTGGTGGAGTAGCGGTTTTGCGTGGCGGGCCGTTAGTGCCGTGTGGTGGAGTGTCGGTTCTGTGTGTTGGAGTGGTGGTGGTGTGTGGTGGTGTGTGTGTGGCGGGTGTCGTGTGTGTAGTGTGGTGTCGGCGCTGTGTGTGTTGTGTGTGTGGGGTGTCGGCGCTGTGTGTAGTGGGGTGTCGGCGCTGTGTGTAGTGGGGTGTCGGCGCTGTGTGTGGTGGGGTGTCGGCGCTGTGTGTAGTGTGGTGTCGGCGCTGTGTGTAGTGTGGTGTCGGCGCTGTGTGTAGTGGGGTGTCGGCGCTGTGTGTAGTGGGGTGTCGGCGCTGTGTGTAGTGTGGTGTCGGCGCTGTGTAGTGGGTGTGGCTTGTGAGTGGGTGTGGGCTTTGTGTGCGGGTGTCGGCGCTGTGTGTAGTGTGGTGTGGTGTCGGCGCTGTGTGTCAGCACCTCACCTGGTGGCGACGGTCCGGCGCGATGCCGCCCTGGCCCGAGACACCGTACACGGCCGTTAGCAGGACAGCCGACACCACGGCCAGCGTCGCCGTACCGCCGTCAAAGGTCACGTCACGCCGTCTGCCGACAGTCGGGACGGGAACATTGGCACACATCACTACAGCCGGGACGGGAGCACTAACACATCACTACAGCCGGGACGGGAGCACTAACACACATCACTACAGCCGGGACGGGAGCACTAACACACATCACTACAGCCGGGACGGGAGCACTAACACACATCACTACAGCCGGGACGGGAGCACTAACACACATCACTACAGCCGGGACGGGAGCACTAACACATCACTACAGCCGGGACGGGAGCACTAACACACATAACTACAGCCGTGACGGGAACACTGGCACACATCACTACAGCCGGGACGGGAGCACTAACACACATCACTACAGCCGGGACGGGAGCACTAACACACATCACTACAGCCGGGACGGGGCACTAACACACATCACTACAGCCGGGCACTAACACATCACTACAGCCGGGACGGGAGCACTAACACATCACTACAGCCGGGACGGGAGCACTAAACACATCACTACAGCCGGGACGGGAGCATAACACACATCACTACAGCCGGGACGGGAGCACTAACACACATCACTACAGCCGGGGCGGGAGCACTAACACACATCACTACACCGGGACGGGAGCACTAACACATCACTACAGCCGGGACGGGAACATTGGCACACATCACTACAGCCGGACGGGAGCACTAACACACATCACTACAGCCGGGACGGGAGCACTAACACATCACTACAGCCGGGACGGGAGCACTAACACACATCACTACAGCCGGGACGGGAGCACTAACACACATCACTACAGCCGGGACGGGAGCACTAACACACATCACTACAGCCGGGACGGGAGCACTAACACACATCACTACAGCCTGGACGGGAGCGCTAACACACATCACTACAGCCCGGACGGGAGCACTAACACACATCACTACAGCCGGGACGGGAGCAACTACAACACATCACTACAGCCGGGACGGGAGCACTAACACACATCACTACAGCCGGGACGGGAGCACTAACACACATCACTACAGCCGGGACGGGAGCACTAACACACATCACCACAGTCGGAACGGGAGCACTAACACACATCACTACAGTCGGGACGGGAGCACTAACACACATCACTACAGCCGGGACGGGAGCACTAACACACATCACTACAGTCGGGACGGGAGCACTAACACATCACCTACAGTCGGCGTCCGAACTGTTACTGCCGTGACGAGAACACTAGCGCATCACTACAGCCGGCGTCTGGGCGGTGACAGTCGGGACGGAAACACTAGCACACATCACTACAGCCGGCGTCCGGCGGTCACGGTCACTAGGGGAACACTAGTACACGTCGTCGCAGATATGTATGGCGATGTTGTGCTCGCAATGGCGGCGTTGTGGTTGCAGCCTCGAGTCGATGCGTCGCGACTTCTGAATGCTGTGATGTGATGGCGATTGATGTGACGTCATCGAGGTTGTTGTGACGTGGTGGCAATTGCGTGCGTGTTTGAGCTGTTATGTCACTGTGTGCATGTCTCACTCGCCAGGCGCTGAGTGACCACGCTTGGTCGGGTGTTGGGTGGGATGTGGGATGTGGGAAAAGTTCAAATCTTACTTGAAGGAGATTCAGATTAGACATGTCCCCCAAAAGCAAAGACGCAAAAGAAGGGTAGGAAAGCCAGCATTGCTTACACCAGACTTGATAAACGCAATTAAGGCTAAGAAAGCTGCATTTAGAGTGTTTAAAGAAGCTTCAAATATCGTAAATCTAAAGGCGTATCGAAAAGCTAGAGACACTGTGAAACAAAATACCAGAGCAGCAAAGCGAGCAAAAGAACTGAATTTAGCTAGGAACTGTAATGGGGACAGTAAAAAGTTCTTTAGTTTCTACAAGGTGAGTAAAATTTCTAGCACAATTGGTCCACTGGAAGTAAATGGGACTACATTGGGTGAGGATAGTGAGATGGTTGAGGAGCTGAGCAAGCAGCTTAAATCAGTGTTTACATTGGAAGATATGACCAATCTGCCGACCGTACACCATAGTTCAGTGACATGTGATATGATAAATGATGTTGATTTCATTGGTAGTGATGTTGTTTTCAATCATATCAGGAAGATAAAGCCAAGCAAGGCAGCAGGACCTGATGAAATTTATGCTAGGGTATTACGGGAAGCTGAAAAGGAACTGGCATTTCCACTTAGTATAATATTTTGTAGATCAGTTTCACAAAATGAAATTCCAACAGATTGGGAAAGGGCAAATGTAGTTCCTATTTTCAAGAAAGGAGAAAGAGGGAAAGTTGAAAACGATAGGCCAGTAATTCTCACATCCCTAGTCTGCAAGGTACCCGAATCAATTATCAAGGATAGAATAGTTGGTTATCTGGAAGGAAACAGATTGATTCAAGATACTCAACATGGGTTTAGAAAAGGACGAACGTGTCTCACAAATCTCTTGGACTTTTTTAGCTTACAATTTGATCAGGGAAGTCAGGTTGATGTAGCATATCTTGACTTTAGTAAGGCCTTTGACAAGGTACCCCATAGACGGTTAATGATACAGCTTCAAGCCCATGGTATTGCAGGTAGCATCTTAAAATGGATAGAGTTGTGGCTTTCAGATAGACAGCAAAGAGTGATGCTAAATGGTACAAAGTCATCATGGCAAAATGTTCTTAGTGGAGTCCCCCAGGGGTCAGTACTGGGGCCACTACTGTTCATTATATTTGTAAATAACATTGAAAGTTGCCGAAGCAGTAAAGTTTTGAAATTTGCGGATGATTTGAAGGTCTTTAGGGCAATAACAGGTCAAAATGAGCATATCTCGCTGCAAAAGATTTAGACGAACTTGTGAAGTGGTCCGAAGAATGGCAAATGAAATTTAATTTTGATAAGTGCAAAATCATGCATGTAGGTAAGCAGCATATGAAGGCTCCATACTTGATGGGTGGCCAAGTGCTATCAGTGACTCAACAGGAGAAGGATTTAGGTGTTATTCTAAACACAAAATTGGGGGCATCAGAACAGGCCAAAGAAGCCAGGAAGAAGGCACTGAGAATGCTTGGGGAAATAAATAGGAATGTATCATACAGAAGTGAGGAAGTCATCAGGAAGCTGTACTGTGCATATGTCAGGCCACATTTGGAATACTGCATCCAAGCTTGGTCTCCTAGCTGTAAAAAGATTGTTGGCTTTTAGAGAGAGTACAAAAGAGGGCTACACAAATGGTTAATGGTATAAGCAACCTGGCATATGAGGAAAGATTGAAAAAAATAATATGCTTTCACTTAGATATAGAAGGGTGAGAGGAGATCTCATCGAGGTCTTCAAATTTGTCCATGGTCTGGAGAGGGGATATCTTGGGGAAAAGGTTTGAATTGAACAGAAATGATGCAATTAGAGGTCGCAAATTCAAAATTAAAGTTAACCACAGCAGAACAAGGTTAAGGCAGACTTTCTTCACCAACAGGGTAGTAGAACACTGGGACCAGCTGCCAGAAACCATTGTCAGTAGCAGCACATTGAACATCTTTAAAAACAGCATAGACAATCATTATACGAATAGATGGCTTGCTTTTCAGTATTACAGGGAGGACTGATTGACAGATTTGGTGGGCAACTGGTTGAGTGTACAGAGTGCAACCAAGAAGGGCCCTTGTGGCTTATAGTTGCACTAATCATTTATGTCTTTATTTCTTTATTTGTTCCCGAAACGTAAATAGCGAGTCAGCAATGTCTTGTGCCTGTAGCCGTGCGAAATGCCACCCATCTGGTTCGAGTGATTATGCTTGTGCCGTGCTGAGTAATTGCCGGACGTCAGCCAACTGGTCTAACGCGGCCTAATTGGCGGGAACTGGGCTAACGCACGCGACGAGCAAAACATGCGCACGTGTCCAAATGCCATTGTGTGGCGTCGGGCTTCAGCGAGGTTCAGAACGCCGACGGGCAGGTGGATTTCCACTTCACAGGCTTTTTTTTCGATTCGCTGATGGTGACGGTAGTGGCGCCAATTTCCGACCTTTGGGGCACTGATTCCCATGAGTTAGTCGATCGACTCGGCAGACTCACAATCATCTAAAACCGTAATCGTCGATCACAAGCATGACAGTGAACGGCAAACAAAGTCGGTTTTCGCGTGAAAGCCGTAGTCGTCGACCATAACCGCGACAGCGAAGGCAGACAAAGTCGGTTTGCGTGCGAAAGCCATAATCGTCGATCACAAGCACGACAGTGAAGGCAGGCAGTCGGTTTGCGCGTGAAAACCATAGTCATCGATCATAAGGGCGACAGCGAAGGCAGACAAAGTCGGTTTGCGCGCGAAAGCCGTAATCGTCGATCATAGGTACGACAGTGAAGGCAGACAATTGGTTTGCGCGCCAAGGAGCTCATCAGGTGGATGGGACAGTCTGGGGGAGGGGCAGGCACTTCAACAGACCACAATAGCAAAGGAACCGCCAACTTTCTTCGGCTTTGTGACAAAATGATTTAATGAAGCGTCGATTCGGTACATCGTGCTGCTCTTCGTCGGTTCCGGTCACCATATGCTAGCAGCTGGTACATATATTGTGCTCATCACTTGGGCTGCGTTAGTGTGACAAACCCCGGCAGCGCGGTGTACATGGGCGTGCTGTGGAATTGGTGGCCCAGACTGCGGCAGTCATGCGCGTTTCATGGATGACTGCCCGACTAACTACCACAGCGCCTCGGTTGGAAAGAAAACCGGACGTGGAAAGAGGAAGCGGAAAAGGAAAGGCGCTTACAAATTGGATACTGACGAGGAAAGGAAGCACATTGGATACCAACTCGGCACATTATTCAAATATATTTATAACGAAATCAATGCAACCAGGTGCAGTCAACTAGTTTAAGGTTGTGATTATATGCAAACTCACATTTTTTAGGCCACTGGGTTCAAACTTAGCTTGTTGGTACAGGTATTTAGTGCTGCTGTCATGAGTTAAAGCTGTATGAAGTGACATCATGAAGTAACATGTATTTTGATGTAAGTATGTAATGTTTGTAGTGTCATCAACATGAAGTAATATGCATCGTTTTTAAGAAGATAAAAATTGGTCCATAGATGTTTTTTCTGCATAAAAACAGACATACATCACCCATGCATTCGGCAGATATTCCATTTTCGGCACCCTTGCGGGGCAGTCTTGTGCACGTGCTTTGTCCCAGATACCCTGGTGTGGCACGCTGTGCGCACGGCGGGGCGTCCACGATTTGTTCAGCCCGGAAAGCCGATGACTGCTCAGTTAACACGAGGCGAGGTCGTACCATTGAGGTGCGCCACCGGACCGAACGATCCGTTTAAATGCAGAGCGTGCCCGCGAACACTTGCAGGTCATGCCTGATGTAGAGCATGCCCGTCAGGGACCTGGGGACGGCCGCCCCAGTGTCCGGTGGCCTGGGGACGGCCGCGCCAGTGTCCGGTGGCCTGGGGACGGCCGCGCCAGTGTCCGATGACCTGGGGACGGCCGCGCCAGTGTCCGGTGACCTGGGGACGGCCGCGCCAGTGTCCGGTGGTCTGTGGACGGCCGCGCCAGTGTCAGGTGACCTGGGGACGGCCGCGCCAGTGTCCGATGACCTGGGGACGGCCGCGCCAGTGTCCGGTGGCCTGGGGACGGCCGCGCCAGTGTCCGGTGGCCTGGGGACGGCCGCGCCAGTGTCCGGTGGCCTGGGGACGGCCGCGCCAGTGTCCGGTGGCCTGGGGACGGCCGCGCCAGTGTCCGATGACCTGGGGACGGCCGCGCCAGTGTCCGGTGGCCTGGGGACGGCCGCGCCAGTGTCAGATGACCTGGGGACGGCCGCGCCAGTGTCCGATGACCTGGGGGCTGCGCCAGTGTCAGGTGGCCTAGGGACGGCTGCGCCAGTGTCAGGTGGCCTGGGGACGGCCGCGCCAGTGTCCGATGACCTGGGGACGGCGCGCCAGTGTCAGGTGGCCTAGGGACGGCCGCGCCAGTGTCAGGTGGCCTAGGGACGGCCGCGCCAGTGTCAGGTGGCCTAGGGACGGCTGCGCCAGTGTCAGGTGGCCTAGGGACGGCCGCGCTAGTCTCCGGTGGTCTGAGGACGGCCGCGCTAGTTTCAGGTGACCTGGGGACGGCTGCGCCCATGTCCCGTGACTTGAGCGACTGTGATGTCATGGATGGCCGTCGGTCGCGACAGTGTCCGGTAACCAGGGAACGACCGGCTGCTGTGTGGACCGTGAACCTCCGAAGGATCCCGGAACGGCCGTGGGACTGAGGCCGAAGGGTCACAGGACGGCCGTGGGACCGGGGTTGATGGGTCACAGGACGACCGTGGGACCGGGGTCGAGGAATCACAAGACGATCGTGGGACTGAGGTTGATGGGTCACAGGACCGCCGTGGGACTGAGGTTGATGGGTCGCAGGACCGCCGTGGGACTCAGGTCGAGAGATCACAGGACGGCCGTAGGGCTGTGGTTGAGTTGTCACAGGAGGGCCGTGGGACCGGGGTTGAGTTGTCACAGGAGGGCCGTGGGACCGGGGTTGAGTTGTCACAGGACGGCCGTGGGACTGAGGTCGAGGGATCACAGGACGGCCACGGGGGAGTGGCTGATGGTGCCAGGGGCGGGTCTCAGGGCGCCAGTGAAAGTGGCGCGCACGGCTTTGAACTCGGGATCACAGACGTCGCCGGGTCTGCCTGAACTCCGGCCGTCGCCGTGGTGGCGCCATTCGCGCCAAATAGCGCGCCAAGCGGGAATGCGCACAAAGCAGTTACCCTGTGTGCTGTCGCCGGATATCATGGTGGGTTTGAGCTGCCCATCAACAACAGCTGTCAGCTGGCGTGAGCTGGTCCGGGACTGATTGTTGTGAGCGCTGACATTTCGTCCCAAATGCATTCACAACAGCCGCATACTTGTATACTTGAACGCACATTTGAACAACCAAGGGGCGCTGTGGTCGGTGATGGACTTGCTGGCAAACCTAACCTAATGCTGCTAACGTAATCTAACCACAGCACGGCAGTCGGCATCATAGCGTGGCTATGCTATCCTGCCTGCACTGATCACTCAGTCATGCTCTGCGGTCTCCGTGGCAAGTGAAGGTGATCGACACACATGTAGTGACATGTTCTTAACGTGATTTACACGTATTGTAAGCAAGTGGTCCGTCCACTGTAAACTCGTTTATGACACGGAGGAATCGTCCGGCCGGTACTTGTGCATCGCAGTCTCTTTTCTCTCCGCATTGGGGCGTTGCAGTTCCCACGTTTCTTGTGATGCGTTGAAGTCGCCGTGTGGCTGCAGACGCCCCCGGCAGTTGATGCGGTTGGCCGCATAATTACACCGCTCGACAGTCGTCCACTGACACGTCCGGGGCTGCCTGATTGATGACGAAAGAAAGCCACTTAGCCGGTTAGCATGAGCAGCGAAACTTCTGAACGCGACTCGGCTAGAAAATATTGCAAATGTATTGCTCCTATAAGCGATCTTCTAACGTACCGACGTTTAAATGGCGCTTAGCCGAAATTTACCCCAAAAGAGACTGGATTTTGCGATTAGTGCGGATCACAAAAGTAGCGATAGGGCTCCAAGGTCACATTTCTTGGATCTGTTCCTTGCTAGGCTTTTAGGAAGGTTAGGATAATTGAAGCAGAAAGGAAATGTTTTGTTTTTAATATTAGTTCCAATTCCAATTCCGGCGGGGTGCGGAGCGCCATCAGCCGACATCACCACACGGTGGCAGGCTGGTAAACCACACAGACACGCGCGGGTGCGGAGCGCCGCCCGGTCAGCGGGTGGCGACCCGACTCCGTCAGCGGGCGACCCGACTCCGTTAGCTCGTGCAGCGTCAGACGTGCCCGTCGCCGCCGTTGCCGCCGACCGCAGCCGTGGCCGGGTCGGGCCGGGTCGCGCGGCCGCGGCCGCCGCCGACCGTCTGTTGCGTAACAGCGGCGCGCCGCAACGTAAGCGGTGCGACGTGCGGCGGCGCGGCCGGTGCGGTTCCGGTCCGTCGAGCGGCGCCGGCCGACTGGGTCCAGCGCCGGTCGCCGGCCGCCTCCGCCGCCGCCGCACCCGGCCAAGCGTGTCTCCAAACAGGAGGCGCTCTCGCGGCTCGTCGCACGTGCAGCGTGCCGGGCCGAGATAAAGTGCACGGTTGAGCGACGCGCCACAAGCGTCGGCAACGGTTATGCAGCGGCCGGTGCTCGTCGCGCCGCCTCCATCTGGAGAAACTCGGGAAGTGGACTATCCGATCTCGTGCCTTGCGTCACGTCCGTCAGCTGATGCTGATGCCCGTCGTGTGACCACTGGCGGATGACACGCAGCGCGACGCAGAGAGGGTCACCAAAGTGCGTGGTTCCGGAGTCGGGCCAGGGCGTGGTGTGACGCTGTCGATGCGCACGCAGTCGTTCTGGTGCCGCAGGCCAAGAACCGGAAATGTCGAGAGCACATCGGACAAACGTTTAGTTTGGCAGACCCCAGCTAGATTTGCGTCATTCGCACCAAGACGCGGTAGCCGTGTATTTCCAATCTGGACGAGAAAGCATTGATTCTGATATCACTGGCTTGGCCGGCCTTCACTTTCGGGGGTCGCTCTGTTCTCTGCGTGTCTGGCGTAACTCCACTTCCGGTACGGCTGGTGTAATCACACCTGCGGTGCGCTTGATGCGCAGGTGGTTGTGACCCCAGTTCCTGTTCGGCCCGGCGGTGACTCGCTGTCTGCGGACGGGTGAAACCGACAGCATCCTGTGGTGCTCAGGAGCATTGCCACTGCCGCCGTCAGTCGGACATCCATTCGCCCGGCAAACCTCCAGCTTGTGGCGGTGGAACGGGTGTTCACACCAGATTTTTTTGGTCGAAGCGCCCTTAAGCTCAAATAACCAACTGTATTGACACCAATGAATCCCTGACTGACACCGATAAAGTATCCACCCACACTTGTAATGACACTAGTGAATCCCTAACTGCCACCAATGAAGCCAACAGACCAATCTAGCCATTGGGGCCAATATACACCATATCTCCGTGAGGTCAACAAAATCTATCCCAACCATGCCAACAGGCGGCATCTCCCAGTCAGACCGACAGACCCAACTTCCCGTCAGACCAACAGACCCAACTTCCCAGTCAGACCAACAGACCCAACTTCCCAGTCAGACCAACAGACCCAACTTCCCAGTCAGACCAACAGACCCAACTTCCCAGTCAGACTCGAATCCCGACGAGAACGTCCGTCTTGACATAGCTGGCGCTACGCGTGTCGACGACCAGTCGCAACGTTGACTCAAGCTGTCGGCGTGCGTTGTCCGGGTGACGGCCACGCCTGCCGGCGCGCCACCAACTGGGCCACTCGTATGTCCACGCATGACCGGACACGGCCGACGCTGCCAGCGCCGGAGAAACCTCCCCTCGCCGCCCGCTGGTAATGAGATGTAGCTGCCGGCCGGCCGTGCGGTGGTGGCCGGCGCTCTCGCCGACGTGCGCACACCCGGCCGCCCACTTTACGGAAATCTCTCCCGGCCCGAACAGCCGGCTACTGTGCGGCGGGTTTGGCGCGCCGCGGCGTCGTCGGGCTGTTGTTGTTGGGTGTTGACGGACCAGGAGGTTTTCAGGTTGTGACCACGTGGGCAGGAGCTGCCCCGGTGCCGCTGCGTTGTTGGGTGTTGACGGACCAGGAGGGCGCCAGGCGGTCCTCAGGTGGTGACACCACGTGGGCAGGAGCCGCCCCGGTGCCGCTGCGCTGTTGGGTGTTGACGGACCAGGAGGGCGCCAGGCGGTCCTCAGGTGGTACACCACGTGGGCAGGAGCTGCCCCGGTGCCGCTGCGTTGTTGGGTGTTGACGGACCAGAGGGCGCCAGGCGGTCCTCAGGTGGTGACACCACGTGGGCGGAGCTGCCCCGGTGCCGCTGCGTTGTTGGGTGTTGACGGACCAGGAGGGCGCCAGGCGGTCCTCAGGTGGTGACACCACGTGGGCAGGAGCTGCCCCGGTGCCGCTGCGTTGTTGGGTGTTGACGGACCAGGAGGGCGCCAGGCGGTCCTCAGGTGGTGACACCACGTGGGCAGGAGCTGCCCCGGTGCCGCTGCGTTGTTGGGTGTTGACGGACCAGGAGGGCGCCAGGCGGTCCTCAGGTGGTGACACCACGTGGGTCGGAGCTGCCCCGGTGCCGCTGTCGGGCCTCACCCGGGGCCTCCAGGTGTCGCTGCCGCCACCGCGCACTGCTGTCTCCGGCGGCGCGAGTGGCGGCCACGCACACAGACGATCGCGCGCTCAGCGAGCGGAACGTCGCGTCGCCTGTTCCCTCGCGGGACGCTTTCAAAGATTGGGTAGATTGCTGGGTGGTCGTCTCGATGATGCGGCGGCGCCGAGATGGCTCGGTCGCGGCGACATCGGGCCCACTGGTGGATGTTCGGGCATTTCCGGATGGACGGCACGGTGAGGGCACGTCGCGGTCGTCGGGTTCTCACGGCCCGACTGGTGGCAGCCGGCTCGGCAGAACTGTCCGAGCGTGGGTACCATCACCGCTGCGACACTGCAGTATTGCGGCCAGCGCCAGCCGACATCGGGCCTCTTGATTGTGTTTAGGAAGTCTCTATGCCTTGCTTCCAACGGTGGTTTGTGTGTATCATGTTTATGCTCATTATTACATATTGTGATGCATAAACATCTTGTACCTAACGCAATTTCAAGCAATGAGATTACCCATGATATGGACTACTGTTCAATCCAATTTGCTGATAGCATGACTTTCTTACCATCATCATTAACATAAGTATCCCTATATTAGGCGTCTCCAAAGATAAACAAAAAAGATGCACATACAAACAGGCTCAAAATTGGCTAAAAATTGGTTTTATGGACTTATGCGATGTTCTAAACGACCTCGCTTTCATGGGAAATTTAGACATCTTAGTGGACTCGTTTTGACATCTCACGCCTAACGGAAAACCAATATTTTAACGATGCGATGTTCTAAACGACCTCGTTTCTATTGGAAATTTCGACATCTTAGTGGACTCGTTTCGACATCGCACGGCTAACGGAAAACCAATAATTTAACGCTGCGCGGTGCACACAACCGTGGGCAGCCGGTGGACGCTCTGTGACGCGAACGATCGCTCGGGCGAAAGTCGCTGCCCGGCGCTCCTGAGGCGTGACGCCGGCCGGCCGCCGGTAACGGTGCGGGCCGGCTGTGACGGGCCGTGTCCGGTCACCCAGGTCACGGTACAGCCGGCACGCGGCCGGGTCCGGTCACCCAGGTCACGGTACAGCCGGCACGCGGCCGGGTCCGGTCACCCAGGTCACGGCACGGCCGGGTCCGGTCACCCAGGTCACGGTACAGCCGGCACGCGGCCGGGTCCGGTCACCCAGGTCACGGTACAGCCGGCACGCGGCCGGGTCCGGTCACCCAGGTCACGGTACAGCCGGCACACGGCCGGGTCCGGTCACCCAGGTCACGGTACGGCCGGCACGCGGCTGGGTCCGGTCACCCAGGTCACGGCACGGTCGGGTCCGGTCACCCAGATCACGGTACGGCCGGCACGCGGCTGGGTCCGGTCACCCAGGTCACGGTACGGCCGGCACGCGGCCGGGTCCGGTCACCCAGGTCACGGTACAGCCGGCACGCGGCCGGGTCCGGTCACCCAGGTCACGGTACAGCCGGCACGCGGGTGTCGGGAGCACGTGGCCCGACGGCGGCCGTCCGTCGGCAGGTCTGTCGTCTGTCGTCTGTCGTCTGTCGTCTGTCGTCTGTCGTCTGTCGTCTGTCGTCTGTCGTCCGTCGTCTGTCGTCCGTCGTCTGTCGTCTGTCGTCTGTCGTCTGTCGTCCGTCGTCTGTCGTCGGTCGTCTGTCGTCTGTCGACCCGCAGTGCGACGTACGGCCACCCGGCCGGCCGGCCGACCGCCGGCGCTTCACGATGACGTGGATAGGACAGAACAGTGTCGCCTGTGGAGGTAACCCCGACCTGCCGAAGGGCCGGTCAGTGACACCCGTGAAGACAACCCTGACCTGCCGGCGGGCCAGGGGCGAGTCACAAATTCAGGCCATTGGCTTTGCTTTCGGTCGGTGCGGCGTAAGCAGTCATTTGTATTCGCCTCCGAGATCGCACCGTCCGCTCTGCGGTGACTGGAAGCCGTTCCGATGGTACGATAATAGCCGGTGTAGTTTCTGGACGGAGGAGAAAGGCTCCTCGGAAGAAAGTGATGGGCAGCGAACAGTGGGAACACTTGTGCGGGGCCTGGACATCTGGCGGCCGGCGGGTCCCACTCCGGAAGAGGTGATTCCAACATATCGATTGCTTGTATTCTAGATTGCTGTTTCTTGGTGGGAAATGCATCCTGATGTTTCCAAATATTTTTTTTTTGCACTCAAAGTCTGAGGAAGCATCCGAATAATTTCATATAAATGTGCCTAAATGGCGCCCAGCGTTATAACCTTTACCTATCGGGTCCTTGTAACGTTCACCTAATTAGCCTAGCCACGTTGTTATGGGCGCTGATGATCAGATATTGGTCAAAACGTCATTAGTCTCAAATAACACACCGCCTTACATTGTTGGCCAACCGCCATGCGTGCACTGAATCGTGATGCGTGCTTAAAAAACATCCAACAGGATAGAGGAGTAACCTATCAATAGTATACAGGCAAAATAACTAAATAAATAAAATAATAAAATAACGTCACTGAGCTAAATGGTACGGTGGCGCAGAAATAGCAGTTCAATGCAGGATTGTTTCAGAAGAGCGCAACAGGGATGCCGCCAGACGTGACAAACATGAGAAGATAATCGGGTATCGTGCAGTTGGCAGCGATTATCGTGCGGCGATGCGCATACCGCGGCAGAGCCAACATCGGGCATGGCTGGCGTTGTGTGACGCAACACACTCGACGCGCCCGCAAGGTCCCATAGCCACCCAGCTGGCACATCATTGTCGTGTGCGCTCGTTTGCGTCGTCACTGCGGCTGGAATGTTTGTGCGCTTTGGCCACGGACGCCCGTACCCACCGTCTGTGCGATCTGGCCACGGACGCCCGTACCCACCGTCTGTGCGATCTGGCCACGGACGCCCGTACCCACCGTCTGTGCGATCTGGCCACGGACGCCCGTACCCACCGTCTGTGCGATCTGGCCACGGACGCCCGTACCCACCGTCTGTGCGATCTGGCCACGGACGCCCGTACCCACCGTCTTGCGATCTGGCCACGGACGCCCGTCCACCGTCTTGGATCTGGCCACGGACGCCCGTACCACCGTCTTGATCTCACGACCGTACCACCGTGTTCTACGACGCCGTAACATCGAAGCCAACGGATTCACACGCCCGTACCCACCGTCGGGTCTAACGACAGTTTTTCACGACGCCGTACACTTGGCGATCTGGCCACGACGCCCGTACCACCGTCTGGCGATCTGGCCACGGACGCCCGTAACCCTATGGGCTTTGCTACGGACGCCCGTACCCACCGTCTGTGCGATTGGCCACGGACGCCCGTACCCACCGTCTGTGCGATCTGGCCACGGACGCCCGTACCCACCGTCTGTGCGATCTGGCCACGGACGCCCGTACCCACCGTCTGTGCGATCTGGCCACGGACGCCCGTACCCACCGTCTGTGCGATCTGGCCACGGACGCCCGTACCCACGTGCTCTGGCACGGACGCCGACCCACCGTCTTCGATCTGGCCACGGACGCCCATACCCACCGTCTGTGCGATCTGGCCACGGACGCCCATACCCACCGTCTGTGCGATCTGGCCCGTACCCACCGTTTGGCACAGGCCGAACTGGCCCTCACCGCTGTCAGGCAGCCTGTCAATGGACACACCGCTGCCACAGCTTACCGCTGTCACGCAGTGGCCGGCAGTCCCCCTCCCCCGGCCGCCCGCGCTCAGACACCCCGCCCGCAATAGCTGCTGCCGACGCTGTCGTGATTGCCATCCTCACAAAGTCGGGAATTACGCTGAGAGGCTGCGAGTGTTTCTTTCCACTCCACTCGTGAATTCCACCAGCACATTCCACTGCTAATACCATCAGCACATGGAGAAACGCGACCTTGTTCCGCTCGATATCTCTCCGGCAATGCTCCGGACCGACGGCCCTGGGACTGTGTGCTCGGGCGGGGAGATCCGGGCTGACCGGGGACCACTCACCCTGCCCGTGTCTCCGCGGCACGTGGCAGTGTCACGTCCCGCCGGCCCGACCGTCACGTCGCCGGCAAGTTCCCGCCGGCAACTTGCCCCACCTGCCGGCCCGCCCCGCCGGCGGTGGTGACATTCTGTTATCCGCGTGTCCGTTGAGGCATACCATTCCTCAAAGTTGAAGGATCAGGGTAGAGGGGCGTCGTGCCTTCGAAGGTCCAGAAAGGAGGTTGTGCATCGGGCACACCTGCACTGTCCATCGTCATCTCCTTTGTATGGAGGAGAGGCCGCATTGTCCCCGCTGTTTGTGAACGTTGACAGTGCTCCACAATCATCACGTGCCAACACTGCATGAAAGCGCAGGTTGTTCTATGCACGTCACACGGCCTGACATATGAAGACATTCTGTGGAGCAATTTGAAACTCGTACATTCCGGAAGCTTGTCCCGTTACCTGTCAGAGACAGGATTCCGGACTAAGCACACATGAAGGCAATTGCTTCGATCTGGAAGTGAAGAACTAGAGTACAAGTTCTGAGCGTGAATGATCAAAGCCTGGTCGAAGCGCCCTAAAGTCTGAATAACCAACTAACCAGAGGGTGGTGGCGATACTTCACCGCTTGTCTGCTCACGTGACGGTTGTTATCGGGAGTGGGCTTGGCGCGGCTACGCGGCGAGTGTAATTCCGGGTGTAATTACGCCGCGCTGGAGCAGCGTGTTTTCACGCTCGGCGACCGGAACTGAGACGGGCGTAGTCGCGTGAATATGCGACTCGAGCGCTCGTGCCGAGAATGTGGCCGTCAGTCAGCACGATTTGAGCCGAGCTGTGCTCGGGCGGAAAAACGGCCGCCTGCAGCCTCTCGCCGGTGGCGACACCGAAAATCGAAAGTACTCGCGCTCCGATGGAAATCCGGATGGGCTGCGTGCGTTTTCACGCAGCTGCAGTCAAGCGCGAAGTGGAGTGCGTTCGGCTTTCGGGACGTTCGAAGACGTGCCAGCGGACCGGGAATGATACCGTGCTCTCCCCTCTTCTGCCACGGATAGCACGGTGCAGCTCGCAGCTCTCCTCTCACCAAGTGAGAGCTTAGCGGAGATGGTAGGCAGCCGAGCAGCCTCATGCGATATTTGTGATATCGACTCGTCAATTTCCGTTTGCGTGTTCCCATTGTCATACCGGTGTAGTCTTCGAGATTAATATCGTGTGCATAGCAATGGGTACCAGGGTATCATGTGATCTAGAGAAGTGAAGTCCTGAGGAAAAATTAATGGGTGTTGATCCACAAGCTAGCTACGGATGTCCATGCTGACGAAAGCAGCTGCGATCTCCGATGCTGATATTCGTATGCGTGACCAGGGAGCAATTTACCTTCTTGAAGTAGCGCTGACATGATCTCAGGGCGCCCCAAGGTGTGCTGGCACCGACTACTTCCAGGACGTCCAATTGACCGACCCGCTCGGATAATGGCGTCAGTTACGCCGGGTCCGGCAACATGGGAAAGTCAAGCCCAAATAACTAACGGGAAAGCCAGCCAAAGGTCGCACTGGAGAAACGCACCGGACAATTGAAAGCGAGAGAGGGTGAGAGAGAACAGATAGGCAGGCAGGCAGGCAGGCAGGCAGGCAGACAGACAGACAGACAAACAGACAGACAGACAGACAGACAGACAGACAGACATGGGCGCCTCATGACCATGCATTCGATGCGCTCATAAGATACGATAACTAACTAAAGACTGAAGGACAGAAAGACAGCAAGACAACAAGACAGCAAGTGAGGCAGAAAGACTGAAAGACACGGAGAGACAAAGAGACAGAAAGGGAGTGCGAGTGCAAGTTTGCCGGATGCTGCATTCCATCGCCATTTGTTGTGTGTGCGAGCCAATGCCGGCCGTGCGAGTGTACGCGATGGCCAGTCGACACGATAGCGTCGCACGACTGTCTCCCACCGTACCGGGCGATCACGCCGGGGATTAAGCCGCCAAAGCGACTGGCGGCGACGGCGGGATGTGCTCACCACCTGAAGAAGCGCCGGGCCGACCCGGGCCGACCCGCGGGGGCCCGGGTCAGAGGAGGGGAGGAGGAGGAGGAGGAGGAGGAGGAGGAGGAGGAGGAGGAGGAGGAGGAGGAGGAGGGAGGAGGAGGAGGAGGAGGAGGAGGAGGAGGAGGAGGAGGAGGAGGAGGAGGAGGAGGAGGAGGAGGAGGAGGAGGAGGAGGAGGAGGAGGAGGAGGAGGAGGGAGGAGGAGGAGGGGAGGAGGAGGGGAGGAGGGAGGAGGAGGAGGAGGAGGAGGAGGAGGAGGAGGAGGAGGAGGAGGAGGAGGAGGAGGAGGAGGAGGAGGAGGAGGAGGAGGAGGAGGAGGAGGAGGAGGAGGAGGAGGAGGAGGAGGAGGAGGAGGAGGAGGAGGAGGAGGAGGAGGAGGAGGAGGAGGAGGAGGAGGAGGAGGAGGAGGAGGAGAGGAGAAGAAGAGGGGATCAATCGGCGTGAGAGATTGGCGGTGCTACATGACTCAACGGTCGATGTGTCGTAAAGCCAATAACCAACCAAGGAGGAGGAGGAGTAGTCTAGAGGAAAAGGTATCCGTCTGTCCATCGAATGGTTGCGGGTTCGAGTTCCGCCTGTTAGCTACTCTTGGCTCGTGACCAATCAGTCGCGACCCGGCTATCTCACCAAAAACGGTCGACGCGTCGTCAAGCCGATAAACGCCACCGCCACTTAATGTTGTCACTCAATGCAGCTTGTGGGCAAGCTCTTCATGAGTGCAAAATGACAGCGTCGGTACCGACGCACCCTAGAACGCTAACGACTGACCAACCCCGACTTTAGAGAAGTAAGTGTCACGTGCTGCCTCGGTTTGGCGAAGGCAGACGCGTTACTTGACATGACGTGCGTAAACATTTCGCGTGCTCTGTATGACGCACGGCTGGCTCGCTGTTGGGCTTAGCCTGTCGTTTTGCTGCCGATCGGCCGGTGGAATATGCGCCGGTCATCGGCGTACATTTCACTTTGTTAACTTCCCGTGTTCAATCAGATCGGTATGTCCATTTTGTGAGTAGAATGTATTAGATATGCAGTGAAATGCCGTCTAGCAGAGAAGCCGCGGAACTTTTGAAGTAGAAGCATAGCCGTATGACCTGTGCACTCGATGCGCCCCTAAACTACAATTAAAAGCATAGCGCGATAGAGATTAGATATGTAGAAATCCGTTCGTTAGTCTCCTGAAGTTTGCATCTAACGGTTTAATGCTTGAAAACTAAATGAACTAATTTGCTGTCATTTTTCGTTGTACCTCAGCCATTGGAAAGCTGTGAATTTCTTCCGAAGCATATTACCGTTAAAGCAATGGTTGTCAAAGTTCTGGCGACGTGTGCCAACCCGACAAATTTCTGATACGTATGCGTCTGAACTTCCCGCTCCGTGGTTGCTTCCACTCCCGAGGCAGGCCGGGTCGTGTACAAATATTACACTGCATGGCAAAGGTTCACTCGGGTCGCATATTTCGCATTGGTGTTGTTATTAATGCCTTCGTGGGCATAGATTCCCCACATACCACACGTATTGTCAGCCACAGAAAGTTTGGTCGGGGGCGGCACGCAGGTGCTGCGGCACAGTATTCAGCCGAGCTGGAACGGCAGCGCAACACCTCGGCCCCTTGTCAGTTACCGATTGGGCAACACTGGGGCCGGGGAGCCTGGCATGGCTTCACTGTTG
Organism: Imbricaverruca yamaguchii; assembly: GCA_034440575.1. Lineage (NCBI taxonomy): Eukaryota > Metazoa > Arthropoda > Thecostraca > Neoverrucidae > Imbricaverruca > Imbricaverruca yamaguchii. The sequence goes on from JAOTOL010001179.1 coordinate 134,758, forward strand.
CAGGTGGTATTTAGAGGATTTGTATGTTTATCGGCGTGTATTGCACACGCATTCCCAATTCATGCGTACAGCCGTACAATTGTCTCGCTGTGTCACCGAACATGTGAGTCGTATTTCGCGAAGCCGTCTCCGTTGTTTGCCATAATACCGTGTGCGTTATATTGGCTGGTGCAACTTTTGGGTCCTGGTTAAATTACCCTGGTTGGTGCGATTCGAATATCCCACAGCGAGTTGGACCTTCGTGCCGCTACCAGGGTGAGATCTGGAGCATTTAGACTTTGAGATTGCGTCTGTGGGCGTGGAGCGACAGAACGAGCTTACTCGTCAGCCCTCCGCCAATGTCGCCTGCCCCTCGCCCATACACGTTGGCTTGTGGTGGGGCCGTCGGTGTCGGCCCTGGTTCAGCGACGTCAGTGAATAACGTGGATGACGTCAGTGAGCGATTAACACCGACGTGTTGGTCGTGCTTCTGTCGTGTTGACTGTGCTGTCGGTGCGGCCCGGGTACTGCCGGAAACATCCGACCAGCAACGTCTGGCAGCAGGTGATCAAAACATTGGCATGTTTTATGGTCGAATGGTGACGAAATTCCATAATTTTGTTTTTCACGGCAAAGCCAGGACGTTGTCTTCCTCTCGCCAGAACTAAGTGCATGTGCAGTTGTTTGACAATAATTACGCTCAAAATGCTCACATTTTATACTACCTTACAGCCTAAGCTTTCTGCAACTGGAAGAAGTTGTTGAATGTTTTGTTCTCAAAATGGTCTTTCATGATGTGGCATTCTTCAGTTATGGTATTAGGTATACTGATTGGCTAGGCATCTTCTTGTACAACCATACAGCCTCATTGGCCGTTAGTAACCACAACTGGTCTGGATTCTTCAATATTAATATTATGCGATGACCTTTCCTCGACGATTAAAAAATACAGGCAAAAGTTACTTTGCTCTCGGTGTATATTCGAGTACAACCCTGAGACACAAAATACATTGGTGCGATCTTCATCGTAGCTTTGTGGTAGAACAGGATCTCTAAATTCTGCAGTACCATCGAGCATACAGACGATTTAAATGGTTTTCAGTGAGCTGACACGCTGTGCCTTTACCTGTGTTGTTGCATGACGCGGACTGTCGTGGTGCGGTGGTGCGGTGGTGCAGTCCACAGGCCAGGCCTGACCTCACCGGTGGCCGGCGCTCCTGCTCATGCTCGAGACACCGGCAGCACTGCCCGTATGGCCACCTCGCCGTCGGCCGTCGTCACAGTGTGCGCCGCAGCGACAGCGGACGAGCACCTCCGTCGTCGAGCGACGCCGCGTCAACACTGGCGCGGCACGGCGTCTGAGGGCGGCCGGCGCGTCGCCATCCCGCTCCTGCCGCCGGCGTCGTCTCACCTGACATGCCTGGTCTGACATAACCTGACCTGACCTCACACCTGCCGCCGGCGGCCGGCGGTGGTCACGCGCCTCACCTGTCATGCCTGATCTGACATAACCTGGCCTGACCTGACACCTGCCGGCGGTGGTCACGCGCCTCACCTGTCATGCCTGATCTGACATAACCTGGCCTGACCTCACACCTGCCGCCGGCGGCCGGCGGTGGTAACGCGCCTCACCTGTCATTCCTGATCTGACATAACCTGACCTGACCTCACACCTGCCGCCGGCGGCCGGCGGTGGTCACGCGCCTCACCTGTCATGCCTGATCTGACATAACCTGACCTGACCTCAAACCTGCCGCCGCCAGTCAGTCATGGCCGTACGATTCACTTGGTCGAAACAATTTAACAGCGCGTCGGTAGCACAGTGGTTAAGCCGAGCGTCTAGCACGCCAGAGGTACGGGGTTCAATTCCCCGCGATGCCTGCCCTTCCTGCCATGGCAAGAGGCAGGCGACGCCACACGATCTCAGCTGCTGAGTGCGTCGTAAAGCCACAATCCATCAAATCAATTTAGCCTAACTTAGCGCAGGAAGCCAACACGCGGTGGTTGGTGGCCGGTGTCCGTGTGGTGTCCTGTGTCGGGCAGAACGACGGATAACCAGGACACTGCGGCCGGCGCCTCTGTGCTGTTGGACAGTCAGACAGGGAACCAGGACATGGCGGCCGGCGTCTGGTGTTTTGTGTCGAATAGCCCGACAAAGAACCAGGACACGGCGGCCGTCGTCTCTGTGCTGTTGGACAGTCCGACAGGGAACCAGGACACGGCGGCCGGCGTTCCCACAGGCGTCAGCGGCCGAGACCGGGCCGTCACCGTTTCTCCGTCGGCGCGTCCGCTAAGGCGTGGCGCCGCGGGTCCCCGTCGGGGCGCCGGCGCCGCGCCGCTGCCGACGCGGCTGACAGCTGTGGCGCGGCAGCCGGTGCAGCTGGCAGTTGTGGCGCGGCAGCTGACGTTCGGTGGTTTTCGGCGGCACGTGGTGGGTAGTGGCGCAGCTGGTGGCCGCATGGATGGGCAGCTGCCGTTTGAAGGATACACTGAGACTCCGGCGAATTGTGCCGCACTGGTGCGCTGGCTTAATAGCCGGACCATCCAACTTCACCCCCCCCCCAAAAAAAATGGTGTGCTTAAGTTAATTATTGCATTCAGTCTGACCAAATTAGTCTTCTGTGCGCCTGTTGTACATTTTGTACGCTAGGCTCGCATTCTTTGCCGCACTGATTTTGTTCTACTCGCCGTCGTGAAGAGTCATTTGTACATTAAAGCTCCGGATGAAGGAATGCATAAGAATGTGCACGTTACATTTTGGGTTTCCTCTTCTGTTGTGGGACACTCCTTCACCAGATGTGTGCCACAGTCCGTCGAAAGCCAGCTGTGTGAAGCTGATGCGTCATTGCGCCCTGCCTGGAGCGTGATGGAGCCATCCAACGACGGAATTGGCCTGCGCATATTCCGAGTGGGATTCGTCACATCGGGAACAGCAGCTGTCGCTCGCCAGCTGTCGCTCGCCAGCTGTCGCTCGCCAGCTGTCGCTCGCCAGCTGTCGCTCAAGCCGTAACCCAGACCCGGGTGTCGGCGTGGTGACCTTCGTGTGGTCGAGGCGACAAACCGCGTTTCCCGAGTGCAGGCTGCGAGTGAGCAGTCCGCTAGCGGGTCGAGAAGGTCGTGTATGTGTGTGGCCGGAAATTCCTGAAGATGTTCTGCACCTTGGGTCGTATCGTGCGTGTCGCGGCGTGACTCGCCGAGTGGTCACGTGACCCGATCTGCACTGGAGCGACACCGGTACCGGTACCAGTGTCCGATGGTGCGGTCCGGGTGGGCACCCACTCGTCTGCGAGTCCACCAGGATCGGCACCCAGGCCCCTGCCAGTCCGCCAGGACGTTCACACGATGATGTCACGGTAGGCGTTTGCCGTCCGCCCGACGTGCTTCCCAGGGGATGAGTAGTCTGGGGGTAAGTTGCTCGTCTCACAATCGAAAGGTTGTGGGTTCGAGTCTCACCTGTCGCTACTCTTCGTCCGCGACCAATCGGCGTGAGAGATTGGCGATGCTACATGACTCAACAGTCGACGTGTCGTAAAACCAATAACCAACCAACCAACCAACCGACGTGCTTCCCACTGTCGGCCGGGCCGCCGTCGCTGGCTGACGGCTATCAGTCGGTCTGTGGCGGCCTCCACCGGTGGAGTGTTTACCCAGTCAGACTGCAGAAGAAAAACCCTGGGTTCTTTTACGACGTATTCAGCCGCTTGGTCATATAGCGTCGCCAACCTCTCACGCCGATTTGTCGCGGGTGGACTCGGTAAATGCTGTCGGTTGTGAGATTCGAACCCGCAATCTTGCGATCAAGAGTCCGACGCTCTACCAACTGAGCTACCGCGACCTCCCTCCCCAGTCAGACTGCCTGCCGCGATCAGACCCCCCACCCCCGGCAGTATGACTGCAGCCGATCAGACTGCCGGCCGCGATCAGGATGCCCGCTGTCGGTCGAGGTACCCGCCTCCGCCTGGGCGGCTCGCTGTTGTTGAGGTGGCACCTGCCCTTCGAGCTGCCATTAGCACTTGGTCGGTCTGACGTCGGTCTGCCAGTGTGTCTCCAGTCGGTCCGCTCTCTGTCGGCCGAGGTGGCCTCCACCCGCCTCGGTGCCCGTCAATGTCCGGTCAGTGTGGCGCTGCCACCAGTGCCGCGGGCCGCCCGCCGCTGTCTGTGTGTGGCCCTACCCTCTGCCGGTCAGGGCTGGGCGTGCGCTGCCGCTGCCTGGCGCCGTGCCCGCCGGCTGTCGTGACTGACAGCCGGCGGCGGGAACAGTGACGCGCGGCCCGACCTTATCGTGCTCGGCCGTTCCCCATGATGAACCCGGCCTCGTCACGGCGGTCAGCTGCTCGATGACTGCATGTTTCAGCTATGAACGACGAATGAATATTGGTGTTAATGGGGAGTGACACTGTATTGTAGCATGATTGCCATCACCTAAACGTGTTTTTTTATTTTGACGGTCACCCAGTCGGATTGTGCCGTATTAAGTCTGTTATATGCGTTTCCTTTAACATCACGGAGCACCCGTAACGCAAATAATCAACAAGTTAACATGTATTACTACATGCAGCAAATGTCAACTTAACGTTGATGTCCTCAGCCGTATCTTTGACATTAATCATATTCAAATTATCTTTTGTCATGCCGGCTGACAGAATTCGAGTCAATTGCTGATGACAGGAATATGGAGAATGCTCTCACCCTTATGCATGGTAACCAAAGTATTTTTTCTAGAATTATCGGCTCAATGTGGCGACACGGAAGTGATGAAATGCCCGTGCACGCTTTATCCTTTCACCCCGTCACGCTCTCCGCAAAAAAATAAACACAGCGTAGGAGGCTGTGTGTGTTCGGCCGCACGCATGCGTGACTATGTTCACTGACCAGTGTGGCGGTTGTCCGTGAACCATTAGCTAAGAAGGCGTGAGGCGACGGTGGGACATTCACCGAGCATCTTAAATATGCGTGAACGACTCCAGCATCGCTTCTTGCTTCACGTTTCCCACGACCCGCGGTGTTTTGCCGAACTCACCGATGGCAGCTGTACTTGCTTCGATGGTCAAAAACAAGTCATGGAATGTTAACGCAGTGGACAATTATCCTCCTATAATTCTGCCTAATGTAGTCAGGAAGGTGTTTGCTATCTGTGGTATTTTTATGCAAGATTGCTTGCTTACACTTGGCGATTAGTACGGCTTAAAACATATAGGTACAGCTCATTGTGTCTATGCAACGGAATGACATGATTAGTTCATGTAAAATAAATATTATCTGGGAAATTGTTTGCACCCGTATGTGCGTTTTTCTGTGAGGAAAGCGTTCGACCTAGTGAACCGTGAAATCGCTGTTACGGAAAAAATTAATATGTGGTGCACCCAGTTAGAAGTTGTAAGTTTATAATTGTTAGAAGTCTGCTCCTTGTGGGAGAGAGGTGGGAATCCTGTCTCCGTATGTATTTTATGTATATTCGGTCGTTATATCTCCCCGGCCCGGTAAGCAGTCGCCAGGATATGTTCCCGGCTTTGTTGGCATGACAATCCTCGACACGACATACAATCCGCATAACCGCCTGGCCTCAGCACACTGCACTGCCAGTCTCTACTGTGGCGTGGACTCGGCAGTGCCGCCTCCGTCCAGCGTAGTCGCTACATTCCCCACTCACTTGAATGTGTCGGGGTGGTTACCCCGGCTGGGGAAGCCGCGGCACAGTCACATTGCCCACCGTTATGCGTGCGACGCGCCGTGCGTGGCCGGACGGGTCACGCACAAGCAGAGCGTGGCGTGACTGCAGCCCAGCTCACCGAACCCGCGCGCTGTCTCTCCAGGTGGGCGGCGTCGACGGTGATGACGCGCATGAACAACATCCCGTCCAAGCGGAGCGCCAGCCAGTGCGTGCCCGGTCTCATCCCGCTCTGGGACCTCTGCAACCACGCCAACGGCCGGGTGAGTGGCGTCGAGGCCGGATGGACGTCGGAGGTCGGGTGAATGTTGTGGAGGCCGGGCGAGTGTTACGCCTTCGCCTGTCGCCTGTCGCCTGTCGCCTGTCGCCTGAGTTGTGGACGCCAACGTCAGTGTCCACCATCTGGTGGGCTCGGTAGCGGCCTCCTCCCTCCCCGCTCCGAGCTGTCGTGGCCATCGACGTCGGACGTGCAGGTAGCCCGAGGCACGCATAGGCTTCTCTTGCTGCTGTGTAGTCCTTGAGGCGCATGTAGGCTTTTCTATGGTTGCAGTATGATCTCGACCCTGGTGTTTCCGTTGCGCCTTATTTTGATGTTAAGTGCTCTGTTGGCAATCTCTGCTAGCTGTGACCATTCAGTTCAGGAGTATCAGGTGGAACCGAAATATCCAGACCGCGGTAGCTCAATCGGTAGTGTCTGACTCTTAATCGCAAGATTGTGAGTTCGAGTCTCGCAGCCCGCGGTATTACTGAGTCCCCTCGCGACAAATCGGCGCGAGAGGCTGGCGACGCTATATGACCTAACGGTTGAATACATGGTAAAAGAACCCAAGGTTCTTCTTTTTATTGAAATGGAAAGTATTTAAGTCGATTTATCCTTAGTATGTCATATCCAATGATGTGTGCCGTGCTACGATAGCTATGGCGTATAAACGAGTTTTTTTTGTTTAGTCGAATAGACAAGCTTTGTCAGCGGGAAGTCTTGGATTGGTCATTTTTATAACATGTATGCCTTCTTTGGCGCATCACTTTCCAGCATGTTGCGATCTCATTTCAGTTGATCGTTCAGCTTAGTGAGTTCACCGGCAATGCTGAAAATAATGATAAATGAACCGAAGCTGGCATATTATATCTTGGCCCTGTGATCTTGCCGAGTGACGAGGGATATTCAGGTGCTGTGGTCTTCCATTGCGCGCTATTGTGGTCTGTGTCACTGCAGGTATCCACGGACTACTTGGCCGATGACTCAGCCAGTGTGTGCTACGCCTCACGGAACTTCTCCGCCGGAGAACAGTTCACCATCTTCTACGGTGTTCGACCAAACTCTGAATTCCTGCTCCACAATGGGTGCGTATTGGTAGATGCTGTCGCTTAGTGAATACTCAGCGGGGCTTAGTCAGCAGCTTATTGAGTGAGCAGCCTCCCTTGGGCACTGAACCTGCTCCATACTTCATAGTGTTTTGCGTCCGGTTGATTGTGTTCATATTGCGCCATTAGCCGTGAATGTGCAGAAAGTGCGTCGTGAACCATCCAATCCGATTGTGTTCATATTAAGCATTGCGGCAGAGCCTTCTTCAAGTCAAGCCTGGTATGAAGGTGCTTGACACTACTCCGAGTTATCTGGACGCCGAACGTCTGTTCGCTCGCGGTGTGCTGTGTTGCTTCACGCAGGAATGTTGTGCCAGTGTTTCCGTACTTATTTGCCCACATGCTGTATCTGCTGTTCCAGAATGGCTGTAAATGCCGGCTGAGCCGTCTGAGGCCGGGCTTGCCTGGGCACGATAGATAACGCTGATGTGTATTTGCGGTGCTGTTCATGTCCCGTCGCTGACAGCGCCACTGACCGAGTCCACACGCCATGTGGAGGAGTGGCAGATCAGTGCCGTCGGTGTCGGTGGAGCCAGTCTGGCGTGGCGCGCGCTGCATGCAGGACCGAGTCGCGCGCGGCGTGACGTGCGCCCGTCGGGGACTGGTAGTAAAGGGCTACGTTTCCCAGTTCACAATCGAGATAGTGTGGTTTCAATCAAGTCTCACCTGTCGCTGCTATTCACCCGCGGCCAATCGGCATGAGGGATAGGCGACGCTACAAGACAACGGTCGAAGTGTCGTAAAAACCAGTAACCACCAGTAACCACAAAACCAAAACCGGTAAAACCAGTAGCCACGCGCGCCCGTCGGCCGATGACTGACGCACGGCCGCGCGCGCGCGGCAGGTTCGTCTACGCCGACAACGAGCACGACGCGGTGGCGGTGCGGCTGGGCGTGGCGCGCGGCGACGCGCTGCACGCGCGCCGCACGCTGCTGCTGCAGCGGCTGGGCGTGCCGGCCAGCGGCCTGTTCTACCTGCACAGGGAGGGCACGCCCATCGACGCGTCCCTGCTCGCCTTCCTGCGCGTGTTCAACATGGACGAGGGTGAGTGCTGGGTGGCCTGAGCCGGCGCAACCGTGAGAAGTCGACGGCGCTACGTGACCACAGCAGTTGAATGCGTTGTAAACGAATCCAACCCAGGACTCCATATCTAACTGGGATTCTGCGAATTGATTTTTTAAACTAAGTAATATTTAACCTATGATGTTCTAGCCTGCCTCGAGTTCGTTCGCCATGCTGGATATTGCCCCGTTGATTCGTACGCCAGCATCGACACCCGCTGGTGTGTGGATCAGCGTCAGTACCTACTGGCGTGTGGGTCAGCGTCAGTACTGCTGGCGTGTGGGTCAGCGTCAGTACCTACTGGCGTGTGGGTAGGTCGGTTACTGGTGTGTGGGTCAGCGTCAGTACTGCTGGCGTGTGGGTCAGCGTCAGTACCTACTGGCGTGTGGGTCAGTGTCAGTACTGCTGGCGTGTGGGTCAGCGTCAGTACCTACTGGCGTGGGTCAGTGTCAGTACTGCTGGCGTGTGGGTCAGCGTCAGTACTGCTGGCGTGTGGGTCAGCGTCAGTACTGCTGGCGTGTGGGTCAGTGTCAGTACCTGCTGGCGTGTGGGTCAGCGTCAGTACCTGGCGTGTGGGTGCGTCGTACCTACGGGGTCTGGTTGGGTGTGTGTACTGCTGGTGTGGCGTAGGCGTGTGGGTCAGCGTCAGTACTGCTGGCGTGTGGGTCAGCGTCAGTACCTAGGGTGGCGTGTGGGTCGGTCTACTGGCGTGTGGGTCAGTGTCAGTACTGCTGGCGTGTGGGTCAGCGTCAGTACTGCTGGCGTGTGGGTTGGCGTCAGTACTGCTGGCGTGTGGGTCAGCGTCAGTACTGCTGGTGCAGTGTTAAAATCATGGATTTTCGTTAGGTGTGAGATGTCGAAACGAGCACAGTAGGATGTCGAAATTTGTCATGGTATTAGTGTCATTTCAAATCATTTTGATGTCTTTCAGACTAAAATTTGAGCCAATGGTGTACTTGACTGCACCCCCGTTAGTTGTTTTGAGATTCATAATTTAGGAAGAGCTATATTTAGGATGGCGAAAAAAAGCACCTTATATGCACTGGTGTTGTGTACCATATCGCATTATGGATAATCCATTTTCCTGAAATTGCATTGCGAAATGTTCGTGTATCATCACCCTTATCGAGAACATGATCAAGATACTTACAAACGAGGTACTCTTGGAAAGGAAACAGGAAAGACTTCATCAGCACGCATCAAGAAGCAGGATGCCGATATTTACATGGAGAGGATGTCAATTGAGTTTTCAGAAAGTGGTTTATTCCACCCTATTTTACGAATACTTTAACACAGCGCTGGTGTTTGGTCAGTCGTGTAGGCCAGGTGCCTGCTGTGACCGACTGTGTTCGGCAGCGGGTCTCGAGTACTGGCTGATATGTAGGTCAGCGTCAGTACCTGCTGGTGTGTTGGTGAGCGTCAGCACCTGTTGGTGTGCTGGTGAGCATCAGTACCCGCTGGTGTGTGGGTCGGCTGACCGTTCGTGGGTGTCGCCGCTGGTGTGTGGGTGTACCTGGTGTGTGGGTGGTCAGACCTATGGTGTGTGTGTCAGCGTCAGTACCTACTGGTGTGTGGGTCAGCGTCAGTACCTACTGGTGTGTGGGTCAGCGTCAGTACCTACTGGTGTGTGGGTCAGCGTCAGTACCTACTGATGTGTAGGGTCAGCATCAGTACCCGCTGGTGTGTGGGTCAGCGTCAGTACCCGCTGGTGTGTGGGTCAGCGTCAGTACTGGGTAGTGTGTGGGTCAGCGGGTGAGGTGCTGTGACGGTCCGTGCTCCGCAGCGGCGCTCGAGTACTGGGTAGTGTGTGGGTCAGCGGGTGAGGTGCTGTGACGGTCCGTGCTCCGCAGCGGCTGCGAGTACTGGGTAGTGTGTGGGTCAGCGGGTGAGGTGCTGAGACGGTCCGTGCTCCGCAGCGGCGCTCGAGTACTGGGTAGTGTGTGGGTCAGCGGGTGAGGTGCTGTGACGGTCCGTGCTCCGCAGCGGCGCGCGAGTACTGGGTAGTGTGTGGGTCAGCGGGTGAGGTGCTGTGACGGTCCGTGCTCCGCAGCGGCGCTCGAGTACTGGGTAGTGTGTGGGTCAGCGGGTGAGCTGCTGTGACGGTCCGTGCTCCGCAGCGGCGCTCGAGTACTGGCTGGGGTACGACGGCGTGATGCAGTTGGGCGCTGGCGCGTGTCCGGGCCTGGCTGCCAGCCTGGACGCGGCCGCCTGGCGCTACCTGCACACCCGCATCGGCCTGCTGCTGCGGCTGTACGCCGGCTCCGTCGACGACGACGCGACGCTGCTGCAGGACGGCCAGCTGTCGACGCACGCGCGCATGGCCGTCACGCTGCGGCTCGGCGAGAAGCGCATCCTCGAGCGCGCCCTCGAGTACGCCCGGCTCAAGGAGACCGAGTGATGCCGGCTGGTCGGAGATCGAGACCGGGCGGCGACTGGGACAGGAGATCTGGGTACTGGGACAGACGGACTGGGCGGCAACTGGGACAAACAAACTGAGCGGCTGCTGGAGCAGGCACAGACTGGGACAGAGACCGACGCCCGACAACCGGGACAGGGACCTGGTGGCAGACACTGAAACTCGCTAACTGGGACAGGCAGACTTGCGGACTGAGACTGGGAAGGAGACTTTAGCCGTGACCTGCTGCCAGCCAGCATGGAGCTCGCCTGCGATTGAGACGGCACGTGCCGCTTACCAACGTGATACCCACCGGCGACTGGGACGGGAATGTGCCACCTACCAACGTGGTACCCGCCGGCGTTAGGACGGGTACGGCGGCCCAGCCGAGACCCCGAGAGGACACACCCGACTGGCGCCAACACCGCGGCTGGCCGACACCCGACACGGCCTTCTGGCGGCTGCCAGCGGGCGAGACGCGTGCACGCCCGTCTCCGTGGACAGCCGCCGCCCGGTGCGTCGCGGCGCCACGACCGAACCAGGGCCGCCGTCGTGGCTGGCAGCTCACCGTCCACTCTGTACATGTCGGTCGGCCGACGTTCTGACCGCTCAACCGAGCTCAAATGTTTCCGCCGCCATCGCGAAGGCCAGCGCGGCGCCAGTTGGCAACAAATGTGTGGACAGTTTGTGTTGTATATGCGTGTATAAACAGTCGCTCCGAGTGTGATACTAATGAGGTGTGTGCGGTGTGCTGCTTGGCAGTCATGAGTGCAATGACGTGCGCCAGTCGTTCGGGACTGCGCACCGTTTAAGGCCACAGAAGTCTAAATAAATACTCAGGCATTGACAAGTGATTTATTCCGAAACTGCGGTACACTCTTAAGAATCAACGTTAAAGTCGCGAACAGCATACACACCGGTCATTGCCGCGCCCCTTGGCGAGCACATCCGCGTCTCTCGACGGTCATACGTCACCCGTCGGCCGTCGGCGGGCGCAGCCACGCCTCTCGACGGTCATACGTCACCCGTCGGCCGTCGGCGGGCGCAGCCGCGCCTCTCGACGGTCGTACGTCACCCGTCGACCATGACTGGTCGCATCACCCGTCCAACCCCTCCCCGACACAAACTTCAATCACCACAATAACCTACAAGCGACCGAATCATCGACGTGAGCGACAGTGGTCACTGCGACGCGGCCAAACTCCATCTCGTACACGTGCGACACAGGGACCGACGGAAACCCTGTTCGGAAACCGGCGACAACCGACTTTCACACGGGAACACGCAGATACGCCGACATGGCGGCACAGTCGCTGTGCATAATACACAAAACAACGGTCTACCCACTCGCTCCGCAGTCGTGATCGCGTCGCACACCGACCACAACGAGACCGCTCACAATCCGTCACGCGCCTCGGCGGCTGGTCCTTGCTTGACTGCCTTCCTCCCCTGTACGCGAGCGGCAAAGCGGACAACACAGCTGCGCCGCAGCGGGTGCACGACATCCTGAAGTTCGCAGTAAGCTCAAGCAAACAAACACGCAAATGCGCGCACACACAAACACGCGCGCGCGCGAGAGCAGTGCGACCGTTGCGGCAGCACGTGAGGCGCGCCCCACGGCTGTCTCGCCTGCCCACTGCGCTGGGACCCACGGCGCCGCACCTGACGTCTGCGCCGGCGACAGGGCCTTGGCTGAACATTTTCAGGTATAGCTGGCTCCTCGCGGAGGTCAGAGCGCCAGTCGGCAGCTTCGCGCGTCGGGGTCCAGCGACCGTGGCGACGTTGTCGGAATCCGGAGGCGAGTACATCAGCAGCTCGACGGGTGGTGCGGGAGCACAACGGTGCCGCTCTCAGGGTCCGAACACATCGAACTCGGCGACACTTAACGTTGCTCTCGGCGTTCGCAGGCGGCTCGGGTTTTCAGGGGGACATTCAATGTCGCTCTCGGCTCGCGCACAACGCAGTCAGGGCCATTGGCGCCGCTCTTCAGGGTCCGCAGACTGCGAGGCGTTTCGGGCGACATTTCATGTCGCTCTCGGTCCGCAGACGGAGTTGGGTCGGGTACATCCAATATCCCTCCCGGTCCGCAGGCGGAGCGGGGTTAGGGAGATGCAATATCCCTCCCAGTCCACAGGCGGATCGGGGCCAGGGACATCCAATATCCCTCCCGGTCCGCAGGCGGAGCGGGGTCAGGGACATCCAATATCCCTCCCGGTCCGCAGGCGGAGCGGGATCAGGGACATCCAATATCCCTCCCGGTCCACAGGCGGATCGGGGTCAGGGACATCCAATATCCCTCCCGGTCCGCAGGCGGAGCGGGTCAGGGACATCCAATATCCCTCCTGGTCCGCAGACGGAGCGGGTCAGGGACATCCAATGTTCCCCCGGTCCGCAGGCGGAGCGGAGTCAGAGACATTCGAGGTCGCACTGCAGGATCCGCGGGCAGCGTGTTTGTTCAGGTAGTCCCGATGTTCCCGGTCCAGGTCCTGACAGACCTCACGTACATCTAACCAAGCGCTGAAAAGGCAACAACGATGGTGAGTAACGTCCGATCCTCACTCTGCTCTCCCCCTTTTATCTCGAAATTCAGCAGGAAGTACATAAAATGGGAATCAACTAAAGGGTGGACTAACGGGAATTTGAGGGACAGTTATGTCTACCCTTCCAAACGTCCAACTACGTTGAAGTCAACCAGGTCCAACTGGGTCAAAGTTGCTCAAGGTAAAGAATATCGAGCTTCTTCATGTGTAGCTATGCAGAACCTGTTCAGGCAAATTGCAGGCACATTTCGCAACGACTAATAAACACCGGGGTGCGATGCCGATGACTGTCTGGTATGAAAGCAAGGTAGTATCCACATCCATCCACATCATATCCACAACTGATCAATAGAGTTCAAGTTATGGTGCATTGTGAGCGATAAAGCACCAAGTCGAATGATACAACTTAAAACTATACAACCATTGGCTTTAAAAATAGGTTATTTTATGTAAAGAAAGAACCAAATCGGCATAGTGCATCTGATATCAGCTGCACGGAGAAAGAACAGTTTTAGGATAGTTTTAGGATGTATCATCTCGCACCGTAGCTAAAAGTAGGGATGTCGTATTTGCACGGGACACAAGATATATGCTGGGAAAAAATATCGGTTCCGCCCCGGAGGTGCCGCCAACACTTCTTACCAAGCTATCGAAAATATCAAAACTGAGAGATGGAGGCGTGATAGGTGAAATGTGCCTCCACAAAGTGATAGCATTGTTGCTAGGTCAGATTGAGTTTTTCTGATCCTTCAACATTTTAGGTTGGCTTACACTGATAAGACAAAGTGAGATGGTCCATGAACATGGGCGGCATGGGCGCAAAGTGACCCTTTATGTCGACGCGCCCCTAAACTCCAATCCACCACCACAGCGACGGACGGGGAACGTGAATACGAAACTTGGTGTAAATTCAACATTAGGGGTAATGCATCGAGTGCAAAAAAAATCACATACAAACTCTCTAGTCACCTTCCACCCTCTCATCGAAAACCCGAGACAACACCTGCGTAGATGTTGCCAGCAAAGTAGCATCACAAGTCAACCCTTGTGATGCTACTTTGCTGAGACGTGGTAATTGCACGAAAAGAATTTGGATTGTAGGATTTAAAGAAATGCAATTTTCTTAATATGCTAGCTAAACCTTAAGCTAGTTGCTTTTCCTTCTGACGTCAAAGCACAGTACACACACACACATACAGGACAGAGAAAGCCACGGCTCCTCTAAGTCAAGGAAACGCCGATCTACCAAGCGACATGCTAGCTATCGCGTATGCTAGCTGAACCTAACCGTAATAACCATATGCTAGCTAAACCTTCTTAAACTAGTTGCTTTTCTTTCTACGTCAAAGCTCAGTACACACATACATACAGGGCAGAGAAAACCACGGTTCCCCTAAGAAAAGGAACCACCAATCTACCACGCGACAATAAATGCACAACTTAGGCAAACGATTATTATCCGCTAACATCGTGTACCATGACCGCAAGCAGCGCAATCAGACACATCCTAATGACGCCATTTTTACAACCTGAATGGTAACTGGCTGAAGCCAGTAAAACCATCCGATCACATATAGTTGAAGTTGGCTGGCAATACTGATCATGGTTACAGATTGCTCACAACATATTCCAGTTGAAGGTCATTGCATTTGACAAGCAGCTGTTGCCATCGCGATGATGACCTAAGTCAGAATTGCTTGGCTGGGCTTCTAGAATTCCGACAAGACGATGTGACAGGCACGGAATCTAGATAAACATTATGAGAGTTTGTGCGAAAACAAGCTATTACTGGACCAAACACTAATTGCTGTAGACAAGTTAACGTGCCCGACTTGATTATTCACGTTGTATATTTGTCACTTACGTAGTTCCAAGGATTTCAGACCAGCGTAGTCAATAGCGTGACGCGGCTATCGGGGTGTGTGTGGGGGGGGGGGTCAAGCATTGGTCACGTAGCACGCGGCTATCAGGATGTCATGAACAAGCTTATGCCGAGCCAACCCACGGCGTGAACGGATTGTCAAATCTTACTGGCTATCGCTTCCGACGCGAAGAACTTGACATCGAAGTCGTCGTCTGAGTTGAGTTTGTCCAGGACAGGCTTCACCTGCGACTGGACAGCGCTGTGGACGGCACAAGCACAGCGTCACACGCAGCCCGCGCGCCGTGCGTGCGTGAACCGCGTGCTGCGTGTGAACTGGCGCCGCGCCAACCAGCAGCGTGCTGCAGAGCATGTGGCGGCGAGCGCTACGGCCAACTCAGGACTCGGCCACTGGTCCAGCCAGAACAGTCAGTGGAACAGACTCGAGTCGGAACAGTCGGTGAACCAGGCCTAATGCATTGCCACTAGTCTAGTGTCAGAACAGTCAATGAACCAGACCTGATACACTGCCCCTGGTCCAACGCCAGAACAGTCAGTGGAACAGGCTTGAGACACGGCCCCCGGTCCAGTGTGAGAACAGTCAGTGGACCAGGCTCCACACATAGCCACAGGTCCAGTCAGAACAATCAGTGGACCAAGCTCAGGATACGATCACCAGAACACACTGGGTAGACCACCCGGTGTGTGGCACTTACCTGGGATCCAGAATGGGGCTCATCCGCTGCAGTGTTTTGGCCACGTTAAACCTGACGTTGGCCACGTGGTCGGTCGCCATGCCGAGCACCGTGGGCAGCATCAGTTTTCCCGTCATCTCTTTACCGCAGGCTTCGGCCAGTACCTGCCGCGGGCCGACACAGGTCACAACACCGCGTCGGCGAGGTGACCCACTTTCAAGACCAAACGGGTCAGGGGTGGCTGACGAATGACCTAGGGCCAGGGACGGCCAGATTGACCCAAGTATTTCCAGACGGTTGGGGCTCACGTGAGCCTGGACGTTCCGGAGAACGTAACGATGGTCCACCGCCACACACCAGCTGATGGAACGCAGCAAGCTGTGCCGACCAGTGTGCTCTTCGTGCAGAACATGCAGGGATATAATTCAGCCATTGCACCGTGCAATATTGTCGCTCCAACTTTTACCAGGCCCAGGCAGCCATGACCATTTTCCTGTTAATTTCCCAACTATATAATGAAGAACTAAGGCTGCTGAAGTAATTTGGAAGGCGAACGAAAATAAATAAGTTCTAAATGAGACAAAACAGGTGGGGACTTCTGGGAGTTCTCCACGCAAAAAGCAGGAGTGCTTGGTGTAATTGTCCGCAAAAAATCAGCCATGACCTCATGCAACTGGTGGAAGGGAATTATGGTTTCTTTTTTCTCACAATTATACTTCTCCATGATCATCAATCGTTTCTTCTGCAACATGAGCGAAACGGAAAGTCAACAAGCTTTATCCACCACCCGCCCGGGGGCGCCCCCTCGCCTCACCCCAGTTCCAGTCGACTACCACTCACGTTGATACAGAAGAGGCAGGTCATGCGGTGCAGGTAGTTCTGGTCGCGCGACATGGCCACCACCTTGGGAATGACCGAGTTCTGCGCCCACTCGCTGCCGAACTTCTCCACCAGCCGGCGCAGGTTGAGCGTGGCCGCCTCGCGGATGGCGAACACGTGGTCCACCAGCCACGTCATGCACAGCTGGTTCAGCTTCTCCTCGAAGAACTCGACGCCCAGCTGGCCGGCCAGCAGCGGCATGTAGTTGATGATGGCCAGCCGGACGCGCCACTTGGTGTCCTCGGCCAGCTCCACAATGGCCGGCAGCAGCGACTGCGACAGCTGCCGGGCATCCCAACACACTCAGACAGAGCACACAGCACACAGAGAACACTCAGCACCGGCCGCTCTGTCGGCCGTTGGCCACACTGGGGGACGGACGGACGGACGGACGGACGGACGGACGGACGGACGGACGGACGGACGGACGGACGGACGGACGGACGGACGGACGGACGGACGGACGGACGGACGGACGGACGGACGGACGGACGGACGGACGGACGGACGGACGGACAGACGGACAGACGGACGGACGGACGGACGACGGACGGACGGACGGACGGACGGACGGACGACCGTCGGACGGACGGACGGACCGTCGGACGGACGGACAGACGACGGACGGACGGACCGTCGACGGACGGACGGACCGTCGGACGGACGGACGGACGTCGGACGGACGGACGACGACGGACGGACGGACCGTCGGACGGACGGACCGTCGGACGGACGGACGGACGTCGACGGACGGACGGACGGACGGACGGACGACAGACGGACGGACGGACGGACGGACGGACGGACGGACGGACGGACGGACGGACGGACGGACGGACGGACGGACGGACGGACGGACGGACGGACGGACGGACGGACGGACGGACGGACGGACGGACGGACGGACCGTCGGACGGACGGACGGACGGACGGACGGACGGACGGACGGACGGACGGACGGACGGACCGACGGACGGACGGACGGACGGACCGACGGACGGACGGACGGACGGACGGACGGACGGACGGACGGACGGACGGACGGACGGACGGACGGACGGACGGACGGACGGACGGACGGACGGACGGACGGACAGGACTACGAGCGGGACCACGGGCGGGAACACGGGTGGGCAGACAGACAGACAGACAGACAGACAGACAGACAGACAGACAGACAGACAGACAGACAGACAGACAGACAGACAGACAGACAGGCAGGCAGGCAGGCAGGCAGGCAGACAGACAGACAGACAGACAGACAGACAGACAGACAGACAGACAGACAGACAGACAGACAGACAGACAGACAGACAGACAGACAGACAGACAGACAGACAGACAGACAGACAGACAGACAGACAGACAGACAGACAGACAGACAGACAGACAGACAGACAGACAGACAGACAGACAGACAGGTGGGACAGGGTAACACAAATGGACAGGCAACACTTTCGTGAAGTGCGGCATTAGCAGCAGCAGAACAAAATTCACAAATACAGACAGCACGTCGTGACATATGGTTCAATACCCCTACGGTTTGTACACTAGCAACCGACCCTAGAATGCACAGCAGCAGGCGCACGGTCGTTGCGGGTTACACTGCAAAACACGCACGCACGCACTGGAGATCACTGAAACGCCGGAACGACTGGCTTCACCGGCTGCGACCGTGTGGCTGACCAGACCCGGTGCTCAAGCCGAATTCCACTCGGGCACGCTCGCACAGCGATACACAGATACAACAGCCACTCCGTCGGAGGATAGGTGGCGATAGTGGGTTCAGGTCGGCTGGCCTGATCCGAGGCTGATGGCAGTGGTGGGTTCAGGATGGCTGGCCTGTATCCAAGAATGGGTGGCGGTGGTAGGTTCAGACCGGCGTGCTGACGGCTAGCTACTGCAATTCACGGGCGCATCGACTGCATGGGTAGCGTAGCGACCATAAATTCGTCACGTGGGCGCTGAGTGGCCAGCTTGTCTCCAAGGCTCAGCGACAGTGGTGCGCTACTGATGCCGTCGCACGCGACCGGCCGCCGGCCGCCGCCGCCTCACCTGCTGGATGCCGATCACCTCGTTGACCTGGTCGACGTTGCTGATGATGTTGAGTCGCACCTCGGGGCAGTCGTCCTTGAGCTGCGTCAGGAAGAGCGGCAGCAGGTGCTCCACCGTGTTGTTTTTGCCCAGGGTCGGAGACAGGCCCATGATGACGCCGGCCAGCGCCGACTTGACGTGCTGGTTGGCGTCCGTGACCAGCTCCTGTGGAGGAGGGACACTGTGTGAGGCCTCCACACCCGCCAGCGCCGACTTGACGTGCTGGTTGGCGTCCGTGACCAGCTCCTGTGGAGGAGGGACACTGTGTGAGGCCTCCACACCCGCCAGCGCCGACTTGACGTGCTGGTTGGCGTCCGAGACCAGCTCCTGTGGAGGAGGAACACTGTGTGGGGCGCGCGCACCCGCCAGCGCCGACTTGACGTGCTGGTTGGCGTCCGAGACCAGCTCCTGTGGAGGAGGGACACTGTGTGAGTCGCACGCACCCGCCAGCGTCGACTTGACGTGCTGGTTGGCGTCTGTGACCAGCTCCCGGCAACAGACGACGGTGCTATGGCACGTGCTACAGAATGAATATGGCAGACTGTGCCTGACGTCCTGAAATTAAGTTTGTGTGGAGTGGAAAGTACTAAAAAAAAGACGCCAGTGTCTGAAAGAAAGTCGAAAGAAGTACGAAAATCAGGCAGGTGCAAAATGACGTTGAAATACTACAAATCGCAAATGTTAACAATGGTTTACAATGCCATCATACTAAAAATCGCAAATATTAGCAATAGTTTACAATGCCAACATCTTCAAGATGGGACAAAGTGAAAACGATACAGAAAACGATATCAACTAATACAGTGCAATGCAGTCACATTTCACGGAAGTCAAATCACAAAGTCAAAACTATGTCCCAAATGTTAGCCTCCATTTCCATTTGGGAATGTCATGACACTCACGGTGCATCGCACCCGACCTATCATGAAGTAATTGGCGGTCAAGTAGTTTACACGGCATACGCAGATAAATACTGAAGCCATTGTGAGGCTGATGAAAGAGCTACTGCATATTACACCACCAGCAGGAAAAATCATTCCTTGAAGCCACGATTTGAAGACTGGTGGATGAAAGTAATTTCCATATCGTGAGCTGTGTACCCGAGTCATCGCAACACACAATACGATTGAAGGTGAAAAGGTAAACTTACGTAGATGAATTTTGCGTGTGGATTAACAAAATATTAATACACGTGGTTACATTTTATAGCAAAGAAAAATGTGTTGATATAATTCATTTTACAGGAAGCATACCTTCAGCATGGGTGCTAATGTGCAATGCTGTTTTCGGTGTCGGACAGAGATCGGTAATCGACGCTTTGAGGACAATTGGAGCCCAGTAACAGTTCAGTTGACGCTAGCAATTTCGACGGCACTTCGTTGCAATGGGCAGCAGAATGTTCTCAGAATTCCCAGCGTTTTGCATGGACATATCCCGGTTGCCAACAGACCAGGGTCTGATGTCGGCACCTGACGAAACTCATGCCCGCCACTTCAAAACCACCAGCCGCATGCTAACCGTGATGAAGAGCGGCCTCAATTTGTCACCGTCTGACACACCTCATCACACAGCGTGTGTGCGGGCGGCGCCGGGCCGATTCGATCAGGCTTATTTTCCTCACCGAATATTTTCAGTCGCGAAAACAATCAACACCCTCATGAACCCCAATCGAATGCAGACGCATCGGTTAACAGCCTGGCGGTGGCAACACCCGTCTGATACCTTAACGAGGAGCAGTAGACCACAGTCCAATGCAAGTGCATCGGTTAACAGTTATCGGCTAAGTGCGGCCGCTGTCTCAGACTGACCTTGACACACGGCAAGATGTGCGTGACGATCTGGGTCTCGCGGGTGGCCGGGTCCAGGTTCTGACAGAAGTCCTTGACCTTCTGGGCGGCTGCGGCGCGCACCTCGGCCTCGCAGTCCTTGAGCAGCGACTGGAAGGCGGGCACCAGGTCGGCGCCGGTGATCTCCGGGCCGACGGCCGTCTGCAGCTCGGTGAAGTGGTCGGCCACCATGTACCTGCGCACAGCGTGCACAGTCCCTCAGCTGGGGCACGCTCACAGCCGCCACGGCCACAGGTGTCCTCCGCCCCGCCTCAGCTCAAGGTGTCCTCCATGGCCGCCACAGTTCAGGGATGTCCACTGCCACCACAGCCCGCAGTTGCCAGCCGCCACCTCGGCCCGGAGTGCCCACCACCCAACGGGTGAACGATACCGGCCAGTGGGCACCAATTATGACATTATGTTGACAGTGGGCACCAAGTATGACATCAGTCCACCAGCAATAAATTATTAGCGAAATAACGTGGAATTTACTACTGCCCGAACACTGAATACACATACAATCCCTAAAAAGATCGACATCGTGCTTCCTGGTGAGTGTTCATGAAGCATTTGCGCTTCGCTTCTAGCAGCATCTCGTTTAACCCGCGCCGTCTTTCCTGTCAAATCCTCCCACCCCGTCTCGGGGGGGGGGGGCGGTTGAAGACCCCCTCTAAAATCCAAACTAAGCATCACACGAAAACGAAAGAGGTGTCATCGGAAAGCTCTCGACGAGTAGGGTCCGGGTCCACCCCCCAAAAAAATGTCCCCAAAAGTGACGTCACCAGGGGGCTAGATTTTCACGACTTTTCACGACTTGCATTATGTTTTTTACTCTGGGGAGTTCATTTTGGGGATATATGAAAAACAAAATTTATTTGGAATGAGAAAAGGACAGCGAAATCGACCAGGGCTATAATTATTCCCCCCCTCCCCCCACAAAAAATGGGGGGAAATGTCAAAATTTTGAGTTCTCAAGTTTTCTTTAATTTTCCTTCTCCAATGGGTAGAGCAGACCGAGAAATCTTGTTGGAAGTCAACTAGCCCTAATAAAAATGCTTACCTTAGCCAGAATCCTGTGTTTGAACTGCAACATGGCAAATACGCAAAGTTTATCTGTAGTCAAAAATGAAAAAGCAAACGCTGAAAGTTTCATTAAAATATCTGTATCCGTTAAAGCGTGACGACTGGTTGAACTTTTTTGGAGGTGAACTCACTTGACCTTGAATAACTCGTTGACCCTAGATGACCTGACATAAAAATGTTGAATCAGCATGTCAAATTGATCTGGGAAAAGGTATGCAAAATTTGGTCGCGCTGCCGCGCACCGTTTGTCCGCTATCCGCGAAAAAACCTGAGGGGGGCGGTTGAAGACCCCCCGAGACGGGACGGGTTAAAAGCATCGTACCTTTGCTCACCATCACAGGTAGATGTCGAAATATTTCGAAGCGCAATTTCAGGTAAGGACATGGCCTATGATATGGTCTGTTACACATTACTAGTTTAGATCCTAGACATTTTATAGTTATGTTTAACATAGGCATCCTTAAATTATGCACTAAAAACAAAAAGTTGCACAGATTAAGCACGAAATTGCATCTCGATTGAGTTTTCGGGATGCAAGGCATTTTAAACAAAATCGTTTCTGCGGCGAATTTCGAAATCGTACTGTACTGGCTTTCCCATCTCGAATCCAACGAAAAAAAAACAACAAAAAGAAATATTTTAAAGCTGCAGTCTATAGCCGGTGGCTCAGCAACGTGGTAACCATGTTACACCCATTGCGAGATGGTCATCCTTTTCCGAGGCTAAAAGACCTAGGATGACGTTCAAAATACCACAACGATCCTCGGTTCCAAAACGGGGCAAAACAGGTCTAACAGTACTTGCCGAAGCATCTGGAATCGCGTGGATACAGATTTGTGTTTCGGCCGGGCTGGCTTTCCACCTACTCGACCCAACCTTTTCCATCAGGACTGATCATCAGCTGACCTCTGATGACCCCTCACCTGACCCGCCAGGACTGATCCTCGACACACTGTCGTAGTGTCGGCATCACCAGTGCCTCCACGTCAGCTTGGGTCAGCAGTGAAGCGATGCTGACACACGCCTCGACAGCCAGCAAACGCACAGAGTCCTGGCAAAACATGCAGCCAACAATCATACATCCAACAATCGAATAAATCACACATACATCAGCCAGGGCATAGTCATCCCACCCAGGATGGTCATCAGTCAGCACACACACATCAGTCAGGGCATAATCATCAGCCAGGGCATAGTTATCAGTCAGGAATTATTCATCGGTCAGCACATAGACACCAGTCAGGACAGAGTCATCAACCAAGATAATCATCGGTCACCACAGTCGCCAGTTGACAAATCAAGTTACGGTGGAGTGAAGGAAATAATGTGTAGTAGGCTCTCAGAAAGGGTAGTCATTAAAAAAAAACAGTGAAATGGTGACGAACGACATGTGGGAGCAGTAGATCACTCAACAGTGTCACATGTGACTCTGAATAACAATTCATCATGAGTGCATGGCGTCTGACAAAACTTTTGCCGCAGGACACCAGCTGTAGCGAGGCTCACCGCTGACAGCCACTGCCACTGCAAAGCGACACTGGAGCACCATCAGATGCCACTCAGCACCATTAGAGTGAAACACTATTCACGAGAATGTGGTGGATCAGTGGACATTTCTAGCAGTCAGGCAAAATGAACTTTCGAATGTGATGCAGTCTGCATGTGTTATGGTATACTATGGATGCATGAAGTATTGTTTGGTGTGATACCCTTATCAATTGGATTGTTAGTTTTATTTTGGAGCAATTGGGGTGGAAAACCATAACTGATAATGGATGGCATCAGTTATGACGATTTTCAAATGGGTGCCATTTCCCTTTCAAATCTGCATCAGGATTCCTACATGTCGGCATCAGGGTTCCTACATCCACCCCAACCAAGGTTTCTACCCACACAATCTTGTACCCCCAGCTGCAGGAGGTCCTGGAAAAGTGGCATGCACCAATACAGGATGGGGACTCCCTTGGCATGATCTACCTCGACTTCAGCAAAGCATTTGATTTGCGCCATACTGAAGACTTATGCACAAACTGCATGCTTATGGTGTGAGGGGCAAGCTTTTATCATGGATTGATACAGTCATCACCGGCAGAAAACAGGGGGTGATGGTCCAGGACTTTAAGCCTGACTGGGCACATGCATCAAGTGGAATCCCTCAGTGATCTGTCCTCGGCTCAATGCCATTCACCTCCTTTGTAGACGATATCCAGGAGCAAGTACATGGGACAGCAAGTACACAGATTTGATAATACCAAACTGTAATGCCGTGTGCCGAGTTCCCTGTCACTGCCCCATTCCAGGCTGATCTTGACGTCCTGGAGACATGGTCTGAGAGATGGCTTCTACCGTTCAACATATCTGGGTGCAAGGTGATGTATATTGGATTTTGTAACCCTCAACTGACCTACATGCTGAAAACGATGGCATCAAAGCAGCATTGCATGAAAAGAGAGCTGACAATTCTGAAGCCGCCTTCCCTCCACAATAGATGTCGCCGGGGCGATGGTAGCAGCATCACAGATGCTGCATGGTGGTATGGCGCTGCACTCTGATGACTGCATCACTAGATGGACATTCAACTCTACAAAAGGCCACCAACGGAAGATGAAGAAACCTCGTGGCAGGTCATTCGCCCGACGGCACCCATTCAGCCACAGAGTCGCAAACGACTGAAATTATCTCTCTGCCGACGCGGTGCCGACTCCCTGTGTAAATGTGTTCAAGTCTAGGCCGCACGTGCACTGGGCCGACACGACATACTGTTCCCCACTTTCACACTGGAAAGAACAGAAACATAATCAGAGCTCGACAAGACCCGAGACCAACGGGCCAAGTGGCCACACAATATCCGATTACCACCAGGTAAGGTGAGGTAAATCTGGGGTTTGTGGGACGCTGGACCATACCCAGGTCAGCAGGGAGACGCTCCGATGCCGTACCAAGCCCAGGCAGCCGGCCGAGCATGGCTCCCGCCCGACGCACCTGTTCGTCGCCGGCCAGTTCGGTGAACACGGGAATTATCTCAGACTTGAGATGCTCCACGTCCACAGTCTTGGCGAACTCGCCCAGCTTGCTGGCGGCGGCGCGGCGCACCATCGGCGTGTCGTCCTGACACAGGTTACGGAAGCACACCCGTAGATCGGCTGTGGCACACAGCGTGGCGACCGTTACCCAACACGACCCGCATACCAGCTGGTGCACACAGTGTGGCGACCGTTACCCAACACGACCCGCATACCTGGTACGCACAGTGTGGCGACTTTTACCCAACACGACCCACATCTCAATTGGTGTACACAGGTGGTGAAGATCGACATCGAACACAATCCCAAGTGCATCTGACGACAAACCCATGATCGACAGTGGCTACAGAGGAAATGAATATAATAATACCAGCGCATCGAAGATATACAGCAACACAAATGTCCAGAAGCCCAGACCCAGCAGCATATAACTATCAAAGCTGCGAAAAGGCACACCGAAACTCGTAGTCCAACAAGCCAATTTTCCGGATCTTCCTCCGAACACACACGCATTTAATGTCTATGCATGAGCAATGCTGAAGTACATGTTCTCATTAAGCGTCCAGGTTACGGCATCGCTCAGTTCGGTGTCGAATGCGACGGCAATGGGTCGAGTCTGCCACTGACCATTGATCTTGTCATTGACGCGGGGACAGCAGACGGCGAACAGGCCGCAGCTGGAGGTGCGGGAGGTGAACCAGTCGCCCGACGCCAGCCGCTTCACCAGCGGCACGAAGTGCGCCTCCAGGTCGCCGACACTGTGCTGGTGCGAGATGGCGCGCAGCGACTCCACCGCCTTGTCGCGCACCACCGTCTCCTCCACCTGGGCCAGCGACTCCAGCGCCGGCTGGGGAGACAATCGGTCCGTAACAGAGACCGTCACGCCACTCCACGTGGGTCAGCGACTCCAGCGCCTGCTGGGGAGACAATCGGTGCGCAACGGAGACAATCACGCCACTCCACCTGGGCGAGCGACTTCAGCGCCGGCTAGAGAGACAATCGGTCCGTGACGGAGGCAGTCACACCACTCCACGTGGGCCAGCGACTCCGGCGGCGGTCACACAGGCACTAACGCCTCGACAGAGACAACCACACCAACACACCTTAGGTGGTACACAGTAGCAGACAGCATGAGCCAGACATGCAACATCTGCTACATCAACATCGTAACGGGACGCGAGCGCACAGGTGAGCCTACAGTTAGGGGAGCAGATGCAGAGGGAAACAAAGAGCACAAAGACTGCACTTCTCAGAGAATCTTGAGGAATGAGAGGAATGGGGACAAGTTCGTCTCCATAGCAGAAAGCTTCCCCAGGAAGCAGATCAATATTGACCGGATTTTGACCGGCAGGGCTCACCAGGAGACAGAAGACATGGTCGGGGCCCCCCGACGAGCTTGGTGAACGTGCCAAGCTGTTCGGCCAGTGCCAGCAGCACCTCGTCTTCGTCATAGATGGTCTCGGTGAGGAACGGAATGAGCTCGTTTCTGGTGCGCTCCACGCCCAGGGCCAGAGCTATCGTGGACAACTTCTTCACCGAGTTCAGCCGCAGCTGGAGAAGAAAAAAATAACAACCGGATAACCACTCAGGTGTAGGCAACGAACGTGGAGCAGCAGTAGCCACCTGAGACACCAAACAGAAATTCGCTATTTGCAAAGCCTGCAAACATGCGTACATACATATACACATGCATCATATATACATACATACTATATGTATCTGTACATACATACAGTGCAACAGTGCAGAGTATTCAATTCAAAACTGCATATTTTATAACTATAAGCACAATAGTCATTACTTCCATCCACATTGTCCGCGAGGGCGAGGTTCGAACTCCCTACTCCCATGCTCATGGTAGTGAAGTTCACCAGAGCAGTCCGGCTCAACCCCACCGTCAAACTTTTGAAATTGCAATAACTTCTTGCTAGTGTTTCGCGTTCTAATTTCAGCATTCAGAGTCAGATGTATCCCTGTAATTTTGCTATTTACCCATTTAAATCCAATACTGGCCATTAAGTGTACTGAATCTTTGCTCAAAGGAAGAGGTTAGGTGCTGCATCGACGTTCACCGGCGACTTCAACAGCCATTAATAGATGTAGTTAATACAGCATGTCAGACTGTACTCTTTCAATTTTTGCATGTATCAACTCTCATTAGTGTTGTTTCTGAAGTACTCTCAATCTTGCTAGCTCTTTGTCACCTGGTTAGTTCAGTGGATAGAGCGCTGGCCCGCGCTGCCACAGCCTAGTGGCTGTGGCAAATTTGCTATAAACACATCATTTTTTATCAGGATTCTAAGGATTTTATTTGATAATTACCATGCCTCATTTAATTTGCTCTGGCTAGCTATTCAAAAGATGTCATGTGGGTATGTAACTCATTGAGATATAACATTTTTGTGATGAAAATTGTCATGGGAAATATATCCAAAATGTAATTTTTGTGTTATTGCTTGACCAATACAGAAACTGTGCTACATGATGCCATCGAGTATGAGGGTGAAATTCGGTCCATGCACAGTACTGAGGTGAGAATGTTGTGATATGCTACAAATGTATGGCAAATACAGTATGGGCTAGGCTGTATTAGGGCCTCTGATCCAATCTGCAAGCATCATGCTGATCTCTGGAAACCACTTTGTCCAGTCCACCACCACACAGCTCTACAATTTGTCATGCACCAATGAACACCATGTCATGCTATTGGGCACCAATCTGACCTAAATAAGATATATTCATCTTCAGATAATATTTTGTTTGGACTTATGTCAGTTCCAATCTGAATTACAGGATGTGTGCAACTGAAGTGGTTAGCAGAGCATGCTCCTGGTTAACTCACTGAACACCAATTTTGTTTGAACAACAATCTGAATTGAGTGAATGTATATTTTAAATCATCAACCATATTTTGAGAAAATAATGTTAGTTGCCAAGTTCATTAATGTGATTAAGATAATGTGACCACCCATTCCTGCTGCAAATGCTTACTCTACAGTTGGTGACCAACAAATGCGGCACCCTCAATGATGCCAATTGCACAGTGATACAACCAGAGGCCAATTTCACTAACATCACAAGCAGTGTAGTCACACCGAATTTAGTGCGAATATGCCCCTATGTAATCCTACTGAAATATATTTAATGAAATAAGATGTATTCAATTAAGTGTATGCAATTATATTTAGTATTTAAGTCACCAGCAGCTGACAGCACCTTAGATACCTTGTTGACATGAAGAATGTGTGAGGGGTAATACTTCAAGATTACTAAAGGTGTATTCACACCAAATTTAGTGTGAATACACAGCTTGTGATGTGAGTGACATTGACCTCAGTTAATATCACTCCCAGTAGTACATATGTTTAGTACCTGCTGACCATGACACATTTTGAATAAGCCATTTCAAAAGGAAAAATGCTGTGGCACTAGGAACTTCAAACTGGCAGGATTTCTTCAAAAAGAAGGCTAGATAATTGTGCAAGGGATTGTGGCACGACCTGAACATGCAGCAAGTATTCTTACCCTGGCAAGTTGTCCTATCTAAGCCTATCGTTAGATATTTGGGTTTTAGGGCGCATCAACTGCAGTGGTTATACAGCGCCCATTATCAAAGCCTATCATACCCATGGCCTTTCTGCTGACCCCCACCCCTCCCAAACAAAAAACAAATTTCACAAAACACTGAAGAAATGAACACATAGAAAATCAGAAAGAAATAGAGCAACCTATCATTCCAAAACATGTAACAATATGATAAAAACAACAATTAAATCAAACCTAACAAGCAACATGTATTGCAGTTAGGTAGTGATAAATTATTTGTGAAATAGGGTGGAATATACCACTTTCTGAACACTCAATCAACATCCCTTTCCCAGAAATATTTACATCCTGCTCCTTCATGCATGATAATGTTTCTCCTTTCAACAGTATCTTGTGTATAAGTGTAATGTTCATGCTCTCAACAAAGAATGGTGAAACACTAAAACTTTGTGGTAACCGGACAAATGTATGCAAAGCAAATGTACGTACGGCAGATGTACGTACGCAAATGTACGTATGACAGATATACGTACGCAAATGTATGTAAGCAAAGGTACGTAAGCAAATGTGCATAAGCGCAAATGTACGTATGCGCAAATGTACGTATGCGCAAATGTACGTATGCACAAATGTACGTAAGCGCAAATGTACGTAAGCGCAAATGTACGTAAGCGCAAAAGTACGTATGCGCAAATGTACGTGAGCACAAATGTATGTGAGCACAAATGTACGT
Organism: Imbricaverruca yamaguchii; assembly: GCA_034440575.1. Classification (NCBI taxonomy): domain Eukaryota; kingdom Metazoa; phylum Arthropoda; class Thecostraca; family Neoverrucidae; genus Imbricaverruca; species Imbricaverruca yamaguchii. Next base: position 163,508 of record JAOTOL010001179.1, read on the forward strand.
ATGCACAAACGTACGTATGCGCAAATGTACGTAAGTGCAAATGTACATATGCACAAAAGTACGTATGTGCTTTTGTATGGAAAATGTATGTAATGTACGTAAGCGCAAAAGTACGTAAGCGCAAATGTACGTAAGCGCAAATATATTTAAGCACAAGTATACACAAGCGCATATGTACGTAAGAGCAAATGTACGTACGGCATCTACATTTAACCGAATGTTTTTCAGCGCAAAGGGACGTAAGCCTAAATGTACGTACATTAGCTCACATATACATTTGCTCTTGCATTCTTGTACATTTAAGTAGTGTTGCGCATTTGCGTTCACGTACTTTTGCGGTTACGTACATGTGCGCTTAGGTACATTTGCGCATACGTACATTTGCGCATACATACTTTTCCGCATACATACATTTGCTCATACATGCATTTGTCATACGTATATTTGCGCTTACGTACATTAGCCATACGTACATCTGTGCTTATGTACAATTGCCATACATACATTTGTGCTTACGTACATTTGCTTACGTGTATTTGCTTACGTACATCTGCGATACGTACATTTGTCCTTATGTACATTTGTCCTAGAATCACATTTTGCAGTAAAATTTCAGGGAAAGGGATTACCTATATATAATACAATATAAGTTTATATCATAGGTATTTTCGCACTATTGTGAATCAATCTCTTCCTAAATTATGAATCTTAAAACAAATGAAAAAGATACAGTCAATATTTACTCAAATTTGGGTCTGGAGGCATCAAAAGCATTTCAAATGACACTAATTCCATGGCAAATTTTGACATCAATTTTGACATTTGAAATGTGCTCGTTTTGACATCTAACACCTAATGAAAAATCATTATTTTAACATTGGTGAGATATCACCATTTTTGTGTCATCAAATTCATCACAAAAGCCTTGTGATTTGATGACCACCCCCTATATGAGGACTGGTTTATAATTTTTTTCTTCTTCTGTACTCTGGACATTACAATTATTTCCAGTTCAAAGGCTGTAATATTAGAGTGATGACACCAACTTATACACACCTAAGAGAGGTAAGTACCTAGGTACCTACATAGGTATCTGCCTGCATAAGGTGGTATCACTGGCCATTGCCCATCAGTAAATTTACACTTAAAGTAATTTTTTAATCCTTGGAATTTCTTTTTCCAATTCAATGTTTATGAATGTAGTTAAGATGAAGCTACTACTCATTTCCTCCACAAATGCATTTTTCAGTTGGCAGGCAAAATAACACCAAAAAGAAGGTTCAGAGTTGGGTAATATGGCATAAAATAATGCTCAAGAACATAAAAATGTAACCTTAATCCAGCCTAGATTTCCATGCTGCAAGGAAAAAAAATTATTTGTAAAAATGGAATATGTTCAACAATAAAAAATCAAATTAGAAACATATCCCAACATGATCAAACCAAGACCAACTTATTCTTTTCTGTTGAAAAAAATAGACAACTTTGTGAAAAACTTCAATTCTGTAAGTAACAAAATTGCAAAACAACAGAAAGGCCTAACCTACCCTAACCTAACCTTGTTTGCTTCATGGAGGTAAAGTGTGTCTAAAAAAACGTCTTGTTGTTATCTAAAGTGGAATACCATGGCATTATTGCAGTTGAAGAAACAATTCCTTGGAACTTTTTTTTTGTAAAAAAGACAATGCTTATGAACATGATTAAGATGATATGTCCACTCAATTTTTTCTTCTAATGCTTACTTTTCAGTTGGCAAAAACTACTCCATCATACCATTCACTATGTCACTACAGCCAATTGCATATGATGAACTATATGTGGTATTTCATAGACATGATAAATAAAAATTAAATGCTTTTTGCAATTTATGTGACAGTCTTTCATGCAGAAAATATAAGTTTCAAGCATTACTCCACATTCATTCCTACACTGAATACTTGTAGCTGTATGTATGTGGCCATACTTTTTTCTTCTGAAAGTTGGAGTTTCCTTGCAATGATGTTTGTGCCAACTGCAGTGCTAACAACACCAATAAAATTTGATGCTGTAGCTGAGAAGTTTGTCTTAGGTGACATTCTGGTTTTCCCAGTTAAGCTAGGTTAGTATATATTATGTTACTGTAGGTTTTGTTCAGTTAGCTTATTCAATTTATTTGTCAGTTATCCAATGATATGCTGTTTCTGAAGTCTGAAGTTGTTGAAATTGAAGCAGAAATACCAGCAGACAGGTCAAATTGAATATATATCTGCACATATCAGTGTAAAGATGGCTTCTGTTGTGCTCCAGCACCAAACAATGTTATTCAGCTTTCTTTTGGAGACAATCATGCAAGTTCAGTTTTCATGAACCACAGTGTGCAGCCTATGTATTTCCAGCAATATCTCTGATGGATTTTTTTCTGAAGCAGTGTTAAAACAAATGTTTTTAATTAGGTGTGAGGTGTGAAAATGAGCACAGCAGGATGTAGAAATCTGCCATGGAAGAATGCCAATTAGAATATTGTTTTGATCCTTCAAGCTCTATTTGAACCTATCTATTGCACTGATTAGTGCATATTTTTAGTCTAACTTTGGAGAAAGCTAATCTATGAATATACATGTCAACAATAATGATTACAAGGCCACATCATCAGCATATCACATTACTTAACACACACCAAATATAATCTATGTATTTGGAATTAGTCATGAAAGACTTGTGAAATCAATCTCTGGTGGTGTGGATAAGCATGCTATTCATATGCAAAATACTCTTAGGAATGAATCATGAAGACTTCACATGGGCACTACATGACCAATGTAGTCGATGCACCCTAAAGCCCTAATAACTAACTAACAATGAAGACTTCATAAGCATGCATGAAAAGAACAATGTTCCAGTCACAACACCACAGGTGTTGTGACACCTTGGAACAGTGTCCTAAAATTACTTCACCATTAACTGTGTGGATATTATTTTACACTGCATTGGAAATACATCCTTGGAAGGGATATCTCTCATGTGCACAGAAAGTGGCCTATTCCACACCATTTCATGAATAATGTATTGCTGTGCTGAAGGAATTTCATGGGTGGAAGATACAGTTTTCTTCTTGAAACATTAAAGCTTTATAAACTGCAGTCTGAGCACCATGCTAATCAGTCTGACAACACCAGAGTGGAAGAAGTGAATAAATCACAGCAATGATCACCCAATTGTGGGTGATCATGGCTGTGATTCACCAAGGTATGTGAAATGTGTGTGGCACCAAATCATAATGCTGTGAATATTGTTGCACAATTCCTCCATACCATCCTGCTAATGTCATGAAATAGTTATCAACTGAAACTGTATCAATCACTGCTGACTGAAAGGTGAGGATTTGAAGAGAGAATGAGTGGTCACATGAGCTCAATCATGCTCATGAGCATCATAATTGAGACAAACTAATTTGTAAAAAATCAATAATTACCCAACTACACATTTGCATGCCCATCCCATTGCTCCCATGCTCAGTGCACCAATAATAATTGGTACTAGTTGGACTGGCACCTGCAATACCTTCTTACCTACATTCAAACCGAGTTTTACATAATATCTGCATTCACCAATCTTATCAGGGAGGGGCAGAAGGGGTAATTATGACCGGTCATTGTCCACATATTTCTCTTGCAGAATGCTCAACCTCAATCATCACCCCTCTTTCATTGCTGATCCAAACTCGTCACTGCATTATAAATGATATTTATGATGCATGCCGAAGTACCTAACTGGACAGTTACAAGTAGGGTAGGCACCCACCTGAACATCTTCATTCCTCAGCTCATCGATTAGAACTGCAATCGGATACAGTGATTCATCGCCTACAGTTTCAGATGCTGACATCCTGGCAATGGTTGAGACGCTTAAAATCAAGCTCGATCTAAAATTTACCAATCCTTTCCGAAAACCCCAACCCTTCTCCAACTCGGATGCGCCCGCTTGAAGCTTTGTACGTGATTTATCAAGGCCAGGAATCATGTCTACGGAGGTAGAACGGAGCTCGGTAAATGTCATACTGAGAGCCCAGATGACGTTTGGTTTCATACTAGGTTTTAGCATATTTCATGGTATTTCATGTGTTATCCCAAAAGTCAGTTACCAGTATATGGCGCCTATAATAGTGTTATGAGTATAATAGTACGAGCGAAGACAGTGTTAAATGCGTAGTGCATTGAATTAGGGTTGAATGCAGGGGCACTGGGGTCATGTCATGCGGGCATGACATGAGTGTTCGACACTTCAACATGGGTGTTCGAGCAGTCAGCGACTGGAACTCTCTCCCAGAACAAGTAGTCTGGCGTACCTCATCCATGCTAATACTCTGAACCAGTTCAAGACCAGAATAGATGCATTCTGGTTCGAACAGCAATTTGATCAGGGGCGTCGCCACCGGGGGGGGGGGGCAGAGGGGGCAATTGCCCCCCTGCCGTGAAACTGCCCCCCCCCCCTGAAATTTGAGGAGGCCCCCAGGACGAAAAGGAGGCCCCCAGGACGAAAACGAAACCCCCAGGACGAAAAGGAGGCCCTTAGGACGAAAAAGAGGCCCCAAGGACGAAAAGAAGGTACCTCAGGACGAAAAGGAGGCCCCCAGGAAAAGGAGGCCCTCCAGGACAAAAAGAGGCCCAGGAGGTAAAGGGGCGCCCAGGATGGAAAGGAGGCCCTCCGGGACGAAAAGGAGGCCCTCCAGGACGAAAAGAGGCCCGCCAGGATGAAAAGGAGGCCCCCAAGACGAAAAAGAGATTATACAAATTAGGGGCCACCAGGAGGAGGCCTCTAATTTGTAAAAAGAAGTCACCTAGGAGAGGGTAGGAGGCCCCAGAAATCAAGCGAGTGCCAAATATTGACACAGAGGCCCAAGGACGAAAAGGCCACCAGGACGAAAAGGAGGTCCCCATGATGAAAAGGAGGCCCCCAGGACGAAAAGGATGCCCTCTAGGACGAAAAGGAGGCCCTCCAGGACGAAAAGGAGGCCCTCCAGGACGAAAAGAGGCCCTCCAGCCCTCAGTTTCCCATTCCCGAACCATACTAAGGGCCTAAAAACAATAGGAGGCCCTAACACAATGGAGGCCCCTATTCGGGGAGCAGGAGGCCCCCTTTCGATCTCGCCCCCCTGGAAGAATTTCGTGGCGACGCCACTGAATTTGATTATCCATCCTGAGGTGTATTAGTGTATTGTGCTTTGAGTCACCTTGTGTCTTTTCAGTTCGAGCTTGATGCGTTCGGATTAAGGCCCTTGCCTTGTATGAATCCCGAAGTATATATGATATGATGTGATATGATGTCATGTCATGGAAATCAGCGCCATCCTTCCAGGAAAAGGCGCCCATCTGGGAAGGCTCCGGTGCACTCACACCAAATGTTACCCACAGAGACGCCCTGGCACCCTTTCGGTATGCTTGAGTGCACCCCTCAAATGTTTCAGCCAGAGGCGCTCCTCCGAAGAATTAGCCCCCTCTCAGAGACCAGGTACCTTCCATGGCAATGTCTGGATCCGCTCCTGAATTAAATAGAATCCATCAATATCAGTCAAGGCGCGTTGCCTTGGCCCAGTGATGTATGCTAGGATCCAGGCGTAGGTACTGAAAATTAATCTGAAGGCACAATATATCCAGGCAATGGCGGGGTCCAAGGGGATTGGGAGCATACCACGGGTACCATGCTAAAAGTTGACATTATTTAGGTGAGTAGAGCCAACATTTGGGGGTGGGGGGCGTGCAAATGCCCTCCCAAAACCATACAAGGCTACATCCCTCTGCTAGAAGACCAGTGTGAGGGCACGGCCAACGTTTACTCCTTCGTTGAGCTTTATAGGCACGTTGCCTAGTTGTATGAGCTTGTCGCTTCTTACGGTTGAGACTGTGTCGTAGCGAGCAGCGACAAGATGTGGCCGGTGACGCTTTTTTTTACTGCAGACCGGAGCAGCGCTGTGATCTTGCTGTACTGGAGAGTACCAACTGTGAACTGTGATGCTGGAAAGTGGCAAATACAGTGATTTGTTATCGGGATCGCCATATATGGAGGATGGAGGTCATGGGGTGTCTCATGTGTTAGCTTGTCCTTTTACGAAAGTATCAAACTACGTGTATTCTATTTCTGTTCCAGCTAGGAGCACTTGCAAGGTTAATCCTCAACACATGCTATTTTGAAGTTCATCCGAATGTCATTATAATCACACTTCTATTCCGTGGCCAAGATCATCACTGAGGAAACACTGTAGCGACTCTCAGGTGTGAGGCGATGCGACGCGAGGAGTTGAAGACAGCTGAGGAAATCACGACGTGTCTCGCCCTGACACGCAACTGTACCAGAAGAACGTTTATAGTTATAATATGGTACAGTATATAAGTTCGGCGGGGTAGTCAAACATCTCCTAAAATCACTCATCCACCACTGCAACAGGGAATCTATTCGGGAGGACAATTGGAATAATTTATGGGACGAGATAGCGTAACGGGACGAGATAGGCCCTGTCCAGGTCCCCACCTATCTGGTACCGTGTTGCAATCCTGATTAAGAGTCGGTCTGAGCGCCAGGCGAGCGGCATTGCTCAAGACTGCTCCGTAGCACGGAGAACATGCCAGACAACACATGGTGAGGCTGTGGGAGCTAGCAAATATCTGCCAATGGATCACGTCCTGATCCTGTAGCGCCAATGGATGAACCAGTATAGTGGACGTTGACTATACTGAAGACATTGTCCAGCTACACCTTTTTGCGTCCAATTTCGCCGCCTGTGCATCAATTTCAGAGATGAATTCCCATCCATTTTCGACAGTTCGGCATAGCGTATCCAATTTACAAATCACAGCTCCACCTTCGGCCCAGCAGCATTTATTTTAGTACCAGTGCAACCTGTCTCGGCAGAACTGCATTTGAATTCAGATTTGCAGTGCATATTTCGACATGCGTGATAATTTAGTGATCGAGCGATTAAATTCGGCAGAGTGCAAAAAGTTTTGACGCGTACAATACTCCGCTATGTGACTTGCCTTCTGTCATCTTTGGTTAAATATGTACTCATTGTTCAATAAAGGTGCAATTGTTGGTGTTTTGTATATGCAGTTGTATATCCAATGCACAATGCGACATTGGTGAGCGGCTAGATGCTCAGCGGCGTGTTTTAGCATGGTAAGGCACTCAACCAAGCAGAATCCAGTAATATTTCCTTCCAGCCGAGCATGTCGCAACCACAAGGTCAGGAGGTTACAGCTCGTCTAGACGTCATCATGCCACGTGGCGAAGGACGTGCTGGGGGCGGTACAGGAACCCAACCGAAGGGTAAGGATGGGAATTCATCAATGTTCATCTTTCTTGGTACTTCCTGCCTGCCCACGTAGCCCGTGATAACATTATCGACGAAGTGACTGTCGCCCACGGACTAGGTGACTTTGATGTACACCCTGTGCTCTGGCGTATAAGTGCACGGTATGTGCCCATCATTGCGAACACTTCGTTGTCTGTACCCCTCGTTGTAAGACGTTCATGCGGGCTATGGGTACCGGTCCCGGTTCGACTTAGCGCCACTAATTTCCATCCGCGGCCCACGTTGGGCGGCGCCTCCTGAATGTGCATAAAGTGTGTCTGAACCAACCAATAAAAAACAAGACGTTCATGCGAAATTAGTAACGTTTTTAAATGCATGTTATTTGCATATTTTAATAATTATACCTATGCACAAGGTTAAAGTGCATATGGTTTCAATATAGCCAGCCATGTTAATTTTTACAGCGCAGATAAATATATATTGTCCCATAAAAGACACAATTTTAACGTTGTAACATGTACATAATGCGATAGCGGCAGGTGGGGTGCTTCCTTAGACATCACTTCCACATGTGAAACGAGGGTGAGGGAGTGGGTTAAAGCCACCCTCTAGTCAGCAGTGTTCGGTTCAGTATCGCAGTACCTGAATAGCGAATTGACGCATCAGAATACGTAGAAGTAAGCCGTTATTGTAAAAAGCCAACCAGCATTGAAGGCAATACACAAATGAATGTATATTGACCAAACTTTTCACTTTTGAACCGTGATTTGTGCATCGAATTTGACTGCACACAGCCGAAATTGGTTGTTGCTGTGCCGAAACAAGCCTGTATGCTGAATACCACGCTCATATCACTGAATGTCGAAATTGAGTGCACTAAATGTTCACTATTCACGAAATATTCACTATGCCGAAATTGAGTGCACTAGTTTTGAAATACACGCTGCCCGGCATACATTTTCCGTCTTGTATCATATTCGGACGCAACGTGCTGAAACGCCGAAATTGGATGCGCTTAATAATGAAATCCGCGCAGTTTGTTCAAACTTGCACGCAAAAAGGTGTAGTTCAGCTTATTGGACTGTCGGATTAAGACATCAAGAAGGAGTTATATTCTGGACTACTAGACAATGCAACGCTCATTGAAACCACTGCACTGGTAAGAGGACAGCAGCCAGGGACATATCGACAGAAGGGTCGAAGCTGATAGAAAGCGTATTATAAGAAGATTGGGAGCGACCCGGTCAACAAATCACCCCTGTCAACAGAGTTCTCATCTGTATCTGCATCACATCTCGTCTGCATACTTTGATTTCTTAACTACGACAGTCTGTATCAGCCATTATGCATATATTATCGCTACATCGTCAAGAAGTAATGGCTCAAATGACCTCTATGGTCCGGCAGGTCTGCAAAACAACTCCCTCTTAATGAATCAAGGAGTATCGGTACTATTCGAGCACACTCTGCCTGTTGCCGAAGCTCGCTGCATACTCCGTCCTGCCGATTGGTTCGGGTGACCGCTAACTTTTGCGGTTCCTTATTTGTCATTTTCGTGGCGCAGCACCCATCACTCTTGTCCACGTTTCTTTTCTACCGGAGTGACACTCGTCACCCCACGTGATTTTTCGTCGACGTACTTTCGAGCTCTGTTCTTCTGTGTTCGTTTTCATTTATATTGCATCAGGTAGGGGTTTACCCACGATGGGAAACAACGCAAAAAGAACACTGACCCCTTGCTCGCCAACGGACTCAGAATCGCAATTTCTTTCACTCACCACACCTGGCGACCATAGCGCAAACACGGGCGTGGCATCGGATGCTCCCCGACTATTTAAATCTTAATGACCCACGCTTGACTACTCCTCTCGATGATGTCATGAATGCCCCTTGTTCCTCGCTGACCCCTGCTTGTCCCAAGACAACGACTTCACCTCACGATCCGGACCAGACCATCACTCTCCACGCTGTTGATCTACGCTCGAACCCGACCACGCCCTCCCAACCTGAACCCATCGAACGATACCTCGACAGTGCTGGCTCGTACACCGTCGTCAAGCCTGTCGAGGAATCGGTTTCCTTCCGTCGTGTCAATGTTTTCTGAACAGCCAAACAACTCCTCGCAATCTGCTCCTTAGAAAATCCTGACATCGAAGTGCCAGCCAACGGAACTCTCGTCATCAAAACACAAACCCGAGCCGCCCAGACCAAAGTCCTCCTCCTTACCACCATATTTTGTGGAAAATCTGTCACCATTACTCTCTATTCCAATTGTAACACTACCAAGGACACCACCTTCCCGCCGAAGCTCCGCTTCATCACTGAAGCAGACATTCAAGCGGAGCTCAGGCCGGGGGGTTGAACCACGTCCGCCGCATCACATCCTTCAAAGATGACCAGAAACGTGACACGAGTCTTCTAGTCTTTACCTTCAAGTCTACAACTCTTCTAAAGACACTCCTAGCCGGCTACCTTCGATACCAAGTCCGTGTCTTCATCTCCAATCTTCTCCGCTGTTTTAACTGTCAGCGCTTTGGCCATGGCCACAAGACATGCTGCCAACCAGCCCGATGCCTCAAGTGTGGCGAAACACCTCATCCCGAATCCACCTGGTCCAAACCTGCCTACTATCTGAACTGCAATACATCCGACCACATGACTACATCACCCCTCTGCCCAGTTTGGCGCAAGGAGAAGGTCTGCGCTGTCACGACTCCCCAAGCACGACTCTTCGGTGAGACTACTTCCACGTCCACCAAAACCTACGCTCAGGCGGCCACCGTTGTTCAATCCACCCTTCGCGTGAAAACTAACTCCACGTCGACACAAACAGAACTTATACCTGTCCTGGCACCACTCACGAAACTAAAACCGATCACCAACACAGCACAAACGACACCGGCTCCCAACACACAGACCACTCCGACTCCCAACACACAGACCACTCCGGCTTCCAACAAACTGACGACTCCAGGGAGGAGTGACAAGCCCCGCAATCACTCGTGGGAGCAAACCATCGTTCCCCGTCGGCGGGCCGCCGATCTAGCCCTGTTCAGCGTCGGCCGGCGCCCACGTAACCCGACCGACTCCAAGCCGACTGGCATACCCCACGGCAGTAACCGGCCGCTTGATCTTGCCGAGGTCACCGATCGGCCGGACGGCTCTGGCGGGTCAACCGCCGCCGTCCGCACCAAACCCGCACGTCCGCCAGACAGCACTCTTGGCTCCGGCATGGACCGAAGGGTGCTGACCGACATTAATGATTCTTCTCCAAATGTCTGCATTTTTACAATGGAACTTCCGTTGTTTAATATCAAAATGAACCAAAATTAAGGTTAAAAAAATATTATGACACATATTATTGTTTCCCACCGATACATATAATTTGAATCATTTCAATTATTATCTGCACCATTACGCACTTTTCATAAACAATTATTACACACATACACCAATTAAACGTAATTCACGTTTGCAAGCTATAGCATGCATTTTACTTTTTCATGGACGAAATATAGCTGAATGTTCACCATACATTCAATCATCTACAGAAAACACAAACATTTTGACACAATTAGAAGATCCCATAACACATTAAAAAACGTTAATTTTGCTTGGTAATTTTAACGCCAATATTCCAGCGTGAGATGAAAACGTATGCAACCTGACACTCGTCGACGCATTATTCAACACATTTTAGACCGACACAGTTCAGTAATACTTAGCAAAAGCACTGGAGAGCACGCTTTTTTCATCTCGGACACAACACAGAAACTGCAATAGATTGAGCAATTTGCTCTCCGGCTCTGACCAACGATTTTAATTGGACCATAGACTAGGGATGCACCGGATAATGAATTCTGATATCCGGCCGAATAGTATATCCGGCAAGATCGTGAGTAATATCCGGCCCGGGTAATCCGGCCGGATACTGAACCTTTTAGGTTCCCACCATTCCACCTTTTTTCCTCAAGTGTATGCATTAAAAATGCAGGTGATTGCAGGCCCCCAAAACCCCTTTTCATTAAGCAAGCAAACAATGGCATCCTTTATCCCAAATTGGCGGATCCAGGGGGGCAAAATGGGCATTTGTCCCCCAAACGAAAATGGTGCGGGGAAAACCACGTTTTCGCTCCCCTCCCCCCCCCACCAAACGGCGGAAAACTGAAATATTTGCCGCATTACAGACAGGCCAACATCGCTCCTCCGCCCCCGTGGACACGACAAATACCACACCAACAATTACTTTCCTCCCCCGCCGGGCCGACCCACCCCAACCCGGTCGACGACAAACACCATGCAACATCGCTCTCTCTCCCCTTCCCCAGATCGACGACACAACACCACGCCAACATCGCTCCCTACCCCCACCCCCTCGGTCGACAAGTGCTGGTTAATTCCCCCCCTCCAACCTGGAGCGCCCCAGTTCCCAAACCTCAGCTCAGTATAGAGGATTTTTATTTGCCGGCGCTTGGCATTTCGCTCATATCCGAATTCTGCCGGAGCGGGACGCCGTGGTTGGAGGCGCCAGGGAAGCATTTTGTACGCGCGCGCATAGCTTTTTAACAACATTTGCTGGCCCACTGCGGCATTCGCGTTAGCATTCATTCACCTGGAACGTCAGGGGGCAGCAGCGTCCATCTTCACAATTGTTTCAGGTTTAATCTTCTACGTAGTTGGTCTGTGGCTTAGGTGGCATGGTGGGGCACTCGCTTCCCTCATTCGTTTGGGCTATATTCAAACTGTGCGACGACAGCGATACCTATACAGAATGCAAAATCTGCAAAAGACTTATCAAGAGAGGCCACGAAAGCGCGGGACAGAAAACCTTCAGGACGACTCCGCTCCACAATCACGCGAAAATGAAACATCCGGACGAGTGCGAAACGGCCAAGCAAGCGAATCGCGGCTGTTTTGCGTCTGTCTTAACCTTTGGAGAGGAAGGTACGCCACAAGATCGGAAGATTTCCGCTATTAAGAAGCAGCTATCGATCCAAGAATCATTTGAGTCAAGGAAGATCTGGGACATTAACGGCAGCCGCGCCAAGGACATCAACAGGGCCGTGATGATAATGATGGCCGTGGACAACCAGCCGTTCTCAATCGTAGAAGACGACGGCTTCATCGACCTCGTCGCCAAACTTCAGCCGCGGTATTCCCTGCCCAGCCGGCGCTACTTTTCCGACGCCATGCTGCCGAGGCTGTACGACGAAGTGAAGGACTTGGTTCTGTTGAGCTAGAGAGCTGTGACAGCAGCTACGTCTCCTGCACGTCCGACATCTGGACATGCTCATCGTCGCAGGAAACGTTCGTCAGCCTTTCTGGCCACTGGATCAAGAGCAATTTTCAGCGTCGAGACGTGCTGAAGGCGGCCCACTTTCCGGCATCACACAGTGGCATCAACATCTCGGAGATGCTGACGAAGATGTGGGACGAGTGGAACCTAGCCAGAAGTCGGCGGCACCTAGTCAGATCCGTGACGGGGCCTCCAACGTGACTGGGTTGCGAGCTGGCCGATATTCCAGCCGTCCACTGCACTATCCACCGTCTTCAGTTGGTGGTTAGCGACGCCATCCGGTCGCAACCGGCTGTGAACGCGCTCCTGACCAAGTGTCGGAGGCTGGTGACTCACTTCGGTCCCTCGCCAGTGGCCTGCACTACCCTCAAGGAGCTCCAGCGAGCTGAAGGCCTGGAACCGCGACTTCTGGTGCAGGACGTTCCGACGCGGTGGAACAGCTCGTACTTGATGGTGCAGAGACTGGTGGAGCTGAAGGGGCCAGTTCTTCTCTACCTGGCAGACCACGAAGATCTGCCGCAGATGACTGCGAGCGATTGGCAGCTGTGCGGAAGCCTCCTGCACGTGCTGAAACCATTCTTCGATCTCACGAAGGAGATGAGTTCGGACAACACCACGTTGTCCAGCGTCATTCCCAACATCACATGCCTGGATGTATACCTGACAAGGATTGATCAGAAGGCGACCGGCGCCCAGAAACTACGCGAATCACTGCTATAAGCGCTGCGCCTCCGCTTCCTAACCACAGCTGACAGCTCCAAAGCGATGAATATCCTTGTGGAGAAACACTATGTGACTGCCATAATGATCGACCCCAGATACAAGCTCAACTTCTTCAAGAAGTCTGAAGAAAAGGACAACGCTAAAACGCTGCTCCTCAGCGAGGATTCAGCTGCTGGGGGCGCAGGACGAAAAAGACGCGGCGGAAGAAGTGCAGAACTTCTTCACGCTCCCCCTCTCACCTCGCGAGACGGACCCAGTCCACTCGTCCAGTGGTGGGGCGAAACAGGGCGAGTAAGTTCGTTCCCTCGTCTGCGCGCTCTCTCGCGTAAACTCTTGTCCGCCCCGTCGTCCTCCGTGTTCTCCGAGAAAATGTTCTCGGAGTACGGAACAATCTGCGAGGACAGGGGGAAAAGGCTTCTGCCGCGCCGCGGGGAGCAGCTCCTGTTTCTTCACCACAATGTGAAGCATTTCTGAACCAGGTCGTGTTTTGATTGACGTCATTCAGTGTAACTCAGCGTCACAGCTTCACTGAATGCTGAGTACTCACCTTACAATCTTCGAAGGGACAATAAAGATCATACGCTTGGTCGTTTTTATCGTCTGCTTGTTGTGTTAGGCGACACCTAAGTGGTGAACACTAACTGGAAATCGTTGCAAGCAATGGAAAATATTCGGTATCCGGCCGGGTAGCAAGAAATATCCGGCCGGATAACGAATGGTAAAAAATTCGTGATATCCGGCCTGATACCCGGCCGGATAGTCTATCCAGTGCATCCCTACCATAGACACAGACATTCATGCCAGCGATCAATACCCCATCACATTTATGCGCACTTTTTCAACTGTGACTGATACCACACCCAGATTTATTCCCCGCTGGAAAACCTCAAAAGCCGATTGGACAACATTTCAGGAACGCCTGACTACGGCTCATGTCCCTTCCACTTGGAAACAGTCAATAGCAACTCCTATTTACAAATCAGGAGATCCTTCAGATTCCTCTAATTTTGTGCCCATCTCATTGGTTCCGGTTACAGCCAAGATCACAGAGGATAGTGCAGAAACAACTTTATGACTACCTAAGCTCAAACCAACTACTTGCCAAAACTTAGCACGGCTCCATACCACGCCACTCTACGAAAACCGCTCTCATCTCAGTCACGGACAAAATACTAGCAGCAATGGACCGTTCGGAAGTAGCCCCCCTTTGCATTCTGGACCCCAGTAAATGCTTCGACGTAATATACATACCACACCAAAATTTTCACTAAACTAGAACTCCATGGAATCGAAACCGATTGGTTTAGGGCATATTTGGGAGGACACACGCTGTTAGCATTTCAGAGCAACGCGGAAACAGGCATCTCTCCTCCTTTCTCCCAAACATCATAGGTGTCTTTCAAGGCTCATCACTAGGTCCACTCCTTTATTACATCTTCTCAAACGACATCAGTTTGCACGTCCTGGTAGCACACGTCACTCAGTTCGCAGATGATACCAATGTCCTCATCTGTGGTCGCAAATCTGATCTTCCAAATCTGATAAGTCAGATGGAGACATGTCTGAGCAAACTCTACGAATACTTTCTGGATAACGGTTTGAAGGTAAACCCGACCAAAACTCAGCTTCTCACGTCCGCAGCGCGTCAAAATCTTTATAATATTACCCCGATACGAGTGTGCTTTAAGGACACCGTGATAGATCAGAGCCATTCGTGCGAGAACCTTGGGGTGACATTTCATCGCCACATGTCGTGGGATTCCCATGTAGCTGTTGTGGTCCGCAAGTGCATTGGATTACTTCTGGCCCTGAACCACCTGGGTCACCATCTGCCCGCCAGTACCCTCTTCATTATAGTCAATAGCCTAGTTATATTCAGTATCCGCTACTGCATATCTGTTTACGGGAACGGGTCGGCAGCAAACATCCACAGACTAGACAAGATCATTCCACTAGAGTCGTGTCAGGTCTACGGAAATTTGATCATATTTCTGATACCCATTACGTGTTGGGTCTCCTCACCACTGCTGATCTGCATCTGTTTCACAGCCTTATTTTGCTCCACAAGATCATTCTGAGCCAACGCGCATTGCCGGTCAAATCACTGCAAACGGTTTGCAGTCATCGCAGGGTAGAGGCTCTATCTACCTTGCGAAACCGTCACACACGTGCAGACGACCACATGCACCTGCCAGCCATGCACAGAAAGGCGGGCAGCAGGAGATTTCTCTACTCGCCTGTCTTTCACTATAACAAGCTTCCTACTGAAACAAAAACAGCGAGGCTGTCTAACTTTAAGAAACATGCACTAGCTTATCTACACGAACAACACTAGCACACAAAAGAAACTTACACAACGGATGTGTGTACACTATGAACTCATCTTCAGGGTATCGTTTTCCTATCATTTATATAAACCACTTGTTTACAGGTGGTATTGCAAGCACGGTATGTGTAGTGCAGATAGTGATGTGGGTATTGCATTATATTGGTGCACAGATGTTTGTTGCGCATCTGCTCCCACTATTCATTACAAATATACCATTTATTTGTAAATATCTATGAGTTATACCTAGGCTGTCCACATAGCGACGGTGCGTGAAGGGCATGTATGGTGAAATGAATAAATAAATATATACAAGGACACTTAGCGCATTATTTAATAGGTTTTGTATCCTGTTATCGTCAATTCCATATCAGGTGCCGGTCAGCCATTTGCGATCCACATTTTCTGCAAAAGGGGCTACCACAGGGAAGCTGCATATCACCAGTTTTATTTAACATTATCATGAATGACCTTTTCGCCGACATGCCTGCAAATGTATCATATTATCTTTTCGCGGACGATAGTGCATTTAGGTGCTCAGACAAAAAAAAGTAGAATTGTTTGATTCGGCTTTAAAACGCTCTAAACAGGATTCCTCAGTGGTTCATTAAAAAACACCTGAAATACGTCAAGAACAAATGGTTTTGCCGACTGAATTTACTTCACTGCATTGCTTCCACCCCAATAGGAGCCAATCATCACACTCTTTTATAACTACACGCATCCTTAATGCTCCCCATCATTGAATACGGCTCAGTAGTATGTGCTGGTGCCAGCCTATCCTCCTTACAAATTCTAGACACCATTCAAAATGAAAAATTTCGTATTGCATTCGGGGTACAACGACTACTTCACCCATCATTTCTTTAGAAGCCGAATCGGGAATTCCTCCATTGGCTCTCCACAGAATGCAACAAATACTAAGGCATGCCGCGAAAATTTAAATTCATTCAAACAGCCCCATTCACGCGTCATTGCAAATTTTCACAAGATTGCATTATCATTAGTTAGGTCTAGCCGAAAAACGAATTGGTCTCACCTTAGCCTCTCGGGTCAAAACATGCTCTGAGCAATTTCGTGCCACTATTCCACTCATTACTTCTATTTCTCCACCAACTACAGCACCGTGGCAAATAGCCGAACGACACTTTATGTCTCACTACTACTCCAATATCACAGCTTTGCCCAGAATACACTAAACAAAAACTTCACCCATTTCGAGTTCATTATTACCATATTCCTTTCGTTTTTACTGACGGTTCTAAGAACGCTAACCTTACCGGAAATGCAATAGTTTCGGAAACATACAAAAACAACATCTATTACCAGACGGAACATCAAGTTTCATCGCTGAATTACATGCCATCCTCATTGCCCTCCGCTATATTCGCAACCGTTTTCTCTGTCACCCAGTGTACAGCGTCGTCATTCGTACGGAATCCAAATTTGTTTTACAATCTCGTTCGCTACCTTTTCACATCGTTGCCATGTTCCTATTTATGAAGCACTAGGAACACTTCATCTGACGGCCTAAAGGTCCGTTTCCTGTGGGTGTCCAGTCACTGCGGCATCTCAGGAAACGAGGAAGCAGATCATCTCGCAGAATAGTCATTACAATTACCACACATCACAGACATCCCACCACATTTTTACGCCCTCAAATCAACAATGCTACAGAGCATTCGATATTTTTGGAACAAAACCTGGACACAAAACACAAACCATACATAATTACGGAACATTAAGCCAGTCGTCGCATCCGGACGCCATCATTTCAAATCAACCGCCATTAAAAAAGTCATATCGTGCATTCACATAGGGCATGCTTACCTCACACCCCAATACATTTATTCCGCTTCACTTCGGCTTTCATGCCCATCATGCCACACTCATCTTACAGTCCCACATATATTACTACACTGCCCGCAATATCATGCCCATAGAAAACCACTGACCGAGTCCTGCCAGGCACACATCACCCATTTCTCTTTGCCCTCACTGTTGGGGGATTATCACCCGTTTCTTATCAAGCTACTCTTCATTCTTTTACACAAACTTGTTCCAGGAAATATAACTTGACTTTAGCGATTTAACACCTTGTGACTTTTTATCAACGGTGCGAAATGATCTTAGGAGACCGAGGCGCCAAATTTAACAAAACAAGCAAACAATAAATCAGTTATCGTGCCCCAGCCTGGCGAGCAGTTTATAGAGCACCCCAAGGTGCCGGCGGCGACAAATGTTACCGCGGTAGTGGTATCCATCTCTATCTATGTATATATCTTCCTTATCCTAACGGAGATGTTACGACCGCACTGATGTGGTAACGCGGCTAGATCGCGCACATGACGAGTGCTACCTGGATAATTCATATCCCTGGTGGCCTTCCCAGATCCTACGTCTATCCATGCACCTTCAGGCGTTACTGGTTCAGGTCACGACGAGCAGGACAAGCTGGAGTGCAAGACAAGATGCCTATGCGGCTGCCTCACACCACAATTTAGCAAGGTGAAAGGCAAGCTCAAGAGTTTAAGATGTGCATCGACTGCTGGAAGAAGACCAATACCTGAAACCGTGTATCTTCTCAGGCCGGGGCTGCCTGTGGTGTAGTTGGTGGGCCCACGAAGGTCACGTTTCAGTTTGCCACTGTCATGGATTAGGGTACACTCCCTAGGGTTCCATGTTAAAGATGGAAGTAGCAGGGAAGGGATGAATGCAACATCAAAGGGACAACAAACGCATATGCTTAGAGCATAATGGAATAGCTTTATTGTGTTACGGAGCGTTTTCTGAGGAAATCGGAGTAGCTCCAACCTACCCCAACTTGCTACGGCCGAGACCATGGACAGTCTGGAGCAGCTTGGGGTAGGATGAATGTGGAGGTGACCGGAATTGTCATAGTTGCACCATGGTGACGTCATGAAAGTTACTTTGATATGAACTGATTGTTATAAACTGCTTAAACTGCAACATATGCGTCAGTTTCAATTACATTCCGAATCGGACGTAAACAAGCGCTCTGTAGTAAGCAGGAATGGTGGGAGCGATAAGGTCGGTAAGGGAGTGTAGTGTTCTGCGTGTGTGAAATTACATTGTTTAGGAAAAATGGTTATGTTGCATTCCTTTCTGCCATTTGAGCATTGTTTTATGCTATATTTCTCATCTCCAAGTCCATTTCAGTACTATTTTGCCTGCCAACTGAAAACCATGTATTTAGATTGAAAATGAGAGGTCACACCATGTTAACCACTTCCATAAATATTCCATTGGATAAATAAATTATAGGAATTAAAAAATACATCAAGTACCAATATGCAAGGACTTTACCCACCATATTTGTACACACATTCAATGTGTGTCTCCCTCTGGTCACCAGGGAGCCTACTCTAGTCAGCAACCACTCTGACTGAAAATCTGGGGTTTAATTCTCCAATACCCTGATTGTCAGTAGGTAGCTTTACATTGTAGGTTGTTCAGGTGTTAGAAAAAGTTGAATGTAAATTATCAATTCTAGTCAAAGCATACTAAAGCCCAAGTAACTGAAAATAGTTGAAATACGTACCATGTTCCTAAGTGTGATTAGAAAGATGTGTCCACTCATTAGAAAGCTAAACTGAAACTAACTTCACATATACATATATATGCTATATATACATATGTATATATATATGTATATATATATAAATATATAGGTAACTTTTTCATAAAATGTGTTTTGGGATTTTTGGGATTTTTTTTTTGGGGGGGAATAAGGTGTTTATGAATGTGATTTGGAAGATGTGACCACTAGTTTTCTCAGGAAATGCTTACTTTTCAATTTCAATGATGATGTCATAGTCATGTTGGTACTGTGTGATGGTGTCATAGGTATAGCACTGAGGCTTTGATTGGCTAATGCTGCAAGTGGTTCACATACCTTAATGAGTTCACTGCTGCAACCTGCAGGCTTTGACACATTTAGGTCAGTTGACTCCAGTTGGAATAACCCTGTGGCATCTAAAAAGTATAAACTTGCCTCATTATCCTGATAATAAAGTATAATTATGTTCTGGGACTGGGTCACAACCTGCACACACTGAAACAATTTTTGCACTAGTGAGCAGATGCAAAAGTTATATTGATGAGTCAGTTTCTGCTGCACCCTGCCTTTCCTGAAGACCTCCAATTAATACTATAAGAATTAATAATTAAATAGGAAAACATAACCTAACCTAACCTAACCTAACATAGTATAATCTACTCTCATCTAAACTAATATAAACCTATATATTTTAATTTAAAAACAACCTCAGTGTTTGTTATGATGTCATCCATATGTCACTGTCCCAAACTGTGCAGCCTGTTCAGTTTCTTTTGGTGTTCTTGTTGAATGCTGGTGGTGTGCCATCTATGTGGCAGAAGTGGAAATTAAGCATTTTTATGTAAATTGGTGTTGAATCAAGCATGTGGAGTGTTTAATTTTCCTTTTGTCACATCCAAGTAGTGCCATGTGAGGGATGGATGAATTATAGCACAGAGAACAGTAGTGTGGCATAAATGGCAGATTATAGTGTTATCACCATGATAAACCAAGAAATAACCATTTTCAGAAAGAGAGTGGTCATATCTTTTGAATCACGTTTGTAAACATAGTATTCTGAAGAGATCCCAAAAAATTCAAAGCACCCTTTAAGACAAAAATACATACATATATATATATATATATATTTATCTCCACCACTGTCTGAAAAGGATGCAGATACTCTGGAACAAATAGAACCCTGTGATCTTAGAAGGCACAGTAGGTGAACCAAGGTCATTAATGCCAAACAGGAAATCCTGGTAGAAGTATTGACAACTTGCTGGCTATTGGTGCACTGAATACTATAGGAAGGTATGTGTATCAACTCCACAATAGAAAGGTGAAGACGTCAGATTCTTAATCAGCATGCAGAAAGACATGGAACCATGTCTTGATGAGACAAGATACTTGAGGAAGAGCCATGCAGTAGACTTTGAGGAGGGAAAAGGGACATTGATGGGCAATATCGCATAGCTGACCATCAGAACATGCTGAGTCCAACACCAGCTGAGATTCGTCAAATAATGACAAGACCACTTCTGAGGAACAGTGGAAAATGGAACCATCCCAAGAAACAAGACATGAGTGTTGGATTCTTATGGTGCAAAACATCATAGAAGAGGAATGCTTTGGGCCACTTGAGTATATCATACGGGGCAACCACTATCCAGTCACCATAGTATTTGTGCAGGTGTGAGCAATTTCGTTATTTCTCGGACAACTGCTTCCCAGAAATGGATAACCAACAGTTAGAAAATCTTTGGACATCCATGAGCACTGGTTGATTATTGGTTTTATGGCCCATCGACCACTGAGTCATGTAACGTCGCCAATCTCTCATGCCGATTGGTCGTGGGCAGAGTAGCACATTGGAGGAATCCTTTCCACATGTGAATGTACAATGGGATGGCAACTCACAAAAATAGACACAGAGCTCCTTTTGAGGTCCTGGCTGTTGCCGTCTCTGGTGTTTCCAACCTTGCAGAAGAAAAAGCTCCTTTGCTTGCAAAAGTTGCCAAGCATACCCCAAGACCAAGTCAAGAACAAGTGTAGTATGCTTGATCATTCGGAATTGACGGAAATCAGGGCGTTGGTACTCAATGCAACTGCAAGCAACTTGGGATAGCAAAGTGGTGCTACGAAGCTGCTGGAGGACTTGTCTTGTGGACAGGTTCTGCACTTAGCCTGCCGGTACCACATTCCTGAACTTCTTGCAAGAACAGCATGGTAAAGTCTGTTTGGAAAGTCATACTGTCATGTCACAACATCATTGCATTCATAGGTTTCAAGGAAGCATTGTCATGGTTGGAGACATTCTTGGAAAACATGTGGCTAGAGATTTCTAATGCCTAGATGAATGGAAAAGAACAGCTCCCTACAAAGAAGCTTAAGGCGCTAATGACAGACGACGGCGGCGGGAATCACCTGCCGCAAGATTACCGGGTATGTGTGGAGAATGCTCTTCTCATCCTCAGAGAGATCCTGTTATCTGGCAAACGAATGCTCAAACCCGGACCAACTCATCAGGCTCGTTGGATGCAAAAAGTCATATATGTTTGGCAAATATTCACACTGCAAGATGAAATGCATTACGCATGGGAAAAGGAAGTTCTACGACGAATGAAGACATTTCTGTCTTTCTTCTATGTGACATGCTGGATATGCTAGTGCATGGCCTAATGCGCCTCTGAATGACTAGCAGTTCATCCCATGGTGGACTATGCCGAACACGACAGCGAAGTGGGTGAAGTGGTCCATGAAAAGACGAAGGGCCACAGGTACGACTGTGACCCTTTTCCGGGAGCGCCTGTGTTCGTCCTCTTTAGTCATCACCCACTGGCAACGAACTAGTTTGAGGAAGAGGTAGTTGGCAAGATGGTGAGTGTGTGGCCACCGGACGGCTTTTGTCGCGGTAGGCCGCACCCGGGACGACCAGAGGACGGAGTCGGGCAAGATCGGACAGCTAGCCTCATCACATCAAACTCCTTCCTTCTCAGTTTTTGTGGGCTGTGGCTACCCCCGGGTTCAGAGGCCAGTGGGTGAGTCGGATCACGACAAAAATCCCAGAACGGTAGAGGGTTTCGTGCGCTCTGTTCAGGTTGCGCACGGTACCACCGAAAGACTCATCAAATCCGCAACCGATCAGTGATCATATATGACGGAATATAACAGAACTGCAACAAAATTTGCAGGTCTAGAAGCGAATGACGCGACATATTTAGTGTCTGTCCCGTATTACGCAAATTCAGGGGTTTCAGTCTGATTAGGAAACCTTCAAATGCGTTGCCTTCAATACCAGTCAGCTTCACTTGAGTCAAATATCAGGGAAACATTGTATAGGTTTAGTGTAGCTTTTTTTTTTTTTACTGGCCTTAGCCAGCATATTAACAAAATATAATGTTATGATCACCATACCATAAAAGGTCTCTCCTATTATTGCACTCTGTAACACAATTTTTCACATTTTGTAAATCATAGCTCTAACATTTCATTTCTGCTGTACATTCATTTTCTAAGTGAAGCAAGGAACATTTGTCTCAGAACAAGAAATTAAATCCTTCCTGATGAAGTTGTGCTTCTAGATCTGTCCATAAATAATGCTATATTCAAGTCCCACGACGATATCGTTGTGCCGCACACTCCGCGGCTTCCTCTCTTCCCCCATCAACGTGTCAGTTTCTTGGTCCTGATCCGATGGCTTATTGCATCCCCTATTCTTAGTTTTATTCTGTTCTAGCACGCAATATTGCAATAAAGGTCCTAGTCCCTCACTGCATATGCTCTCCTCTAAAGCATGAGATTTCATGCCTTGCCATACAGCAAGCATATTCTACCTTATATCCTTGACTTCGTTTGATGAGTATATATGCTGTACCCAGTCAACTCAATTCCCTACAAATTATCTCCAAAATCGCAGCAGGAGCGTCGGTGGCTTAGTGGTTAAGCTGAGTGGCATGCCAGAGGTACGGGGTTCGGTTCCCCGCGATGCCCGCCCTTCCTGTCAGGGTGATGGGCAGGCGACGCCATGTGGTCTCAGCTGCTGAGTGCATCGTAAAGCCACAATCTATCCATCCATCCACCCATCCAGCAGTGCGGTTTTTAACCAATGCGTCAGTTATCCTTGACAAATCTAGTTATCAGGCAGTATTATGGGCATGGCGTTTTCCAGTTTTGTTCCTAGCGCTTCTGACAGCTGTATACAAACATGGTAAGCTGTGTCTTTCATTCATGGTAGTGCACTACTTTGTAAGCTTCCTCTACTCGCGACCTGCCTAGTTTCCACAGTTCCACAGTTCAGTTCCACAGTCTTCCACAGTGTATGGGCTCCTCATTCCTACCACCTAGTGGTTCCACTCTCTTATTGCTAAACTGAAGCCCATCTAAAGCATGCATGTCTGCTTACACCCAAAGGTCACTCCAAAAGTAAAAAAAATACCCAATTTCCACATAATGCTTGGCTGCTATGCCATTCGTTTCTGTGACTCTGGGGTACCACTCAATACTCGATGTCACCTGCAGGATCGACGTCAACACACTTCTGCTTATATATAAGCGCTTCTCATTTGCCTGCATAACATTTCAGATAACTCATTATCGCTGAGTAATGAGTAGAAGATCAGTGGCAGGTGCGAAACCATCCCAGGTTATATGTGAAGAAATATTTGATGAAGATTCAGTTGCTACTCATGATGGTAAGGCTGCCTGCTTTGCTCCTAAGCTTCTAAATATCGCAAGCATTTAGATACAGGGGATGAAAGAATGTAGGTGTTCGATAGGAGAATCCATGGGCGTTGGACGTAGATGATATGGATTAAATCGGTGTGCCAGTTAATCGGTGGTTGCCCAATTTCTGTTTTCCAACTGAATGTGCATCATTAGGTTTGTTGGGACATTCGTCGGTGCTCGGACGGGTGCTTCGGTCTGAGGGCCTCGTCTGTGCTTGATGCAGCAGTGATACACGGATACATATGTTGTTCGCATGTCAGAGAAATGGCTGAGTTGTGTTTAGCAGTGTGACATGTGTGGCGTCGGTGCGCTGTCGAGTTGCCGAGTTTTTGCGTCACGCATCAGCTGCGGTGTGTGCCACAGAGGTGCTGGAGTTCGCCAAGCGGATCGGCATCGACCCCGAGCGCGAGCCGCACCTGCTGCACATCGCCAGCGAGGGCGTCAACCATTCCCTGCCGGCCGGATGGAAGCCCTGGTCAGTGCTCCGGCAGTGGTGGCCATCTCGTACGTGGCTGGGGTGCTCCAGCTCTGGCTATGACGGCTTGATTGACCACAGGTCCCGAAGGCTTGATGCTGCGGGAGCTGTGGCCAGCGTTTCCACTGCAATGTCTTCAGCAGTCGTGGCCGGTATTATGTGACAACGCTATGACCATTGATCCGTCAGGCACCGCCGATAATCATCAGTCCTTTGCGATGATTTCCGCTAGCAGTTAGCCAATCAAAATCAGTATTTGTAGTATGGTGAACATTCGATGCATACTACTGCTAGCCTCGTCAAATTACGTGGGTGCAGGTGGTCATATGTGAGCACATACACCGGGAGACAACAGAGTGTGGACTTCAATCATTTTAAAATCAACTATGAAACCTTAGCTGCATTAGTAGACTTCACTTCTAAGGTTGTTCTATTCTCCTCTTCAACTTATACTATAATTTTAACATACAACTTTATACATATATATATATATATATAACATAAATACATATATAACATATATACATATGTAACATATATACATATATAACATATACATATATTACATATATAACATATATACATATATAACATATCTACATATATAAGATATAACTTTATAACTTGAGCTAAACTTCAACTTAACTTATAACATGCTCTAAGGCCCACTCTATCTCCATCTCCAACCCAAATCTCCTCCAACTCCAACTCTATCTATCCTATTTCTATCGCAAGCTAGTCTCTTGCGTTAATGTTCCTCCGCTATGCATCAACACTTTCGCAATACACCATTAACATCGACAACATTAACACAACGACAACACTTCCGACTCAGAATCCGTTCTGCTTTGTGGTCTTTTGAAGCGCGAAGACCATCTTCAAAACAACCTCCCACGACGCCATATGGCCAGAGCAGTCGACGCATCTTAAAGCCAACCTACCGGCCAAAACGAGCTGCGGCGGTCGTGTTTCAGCCTAACGACACCGTTGGTGGTGACGTAGTAGAGGGGGCTGCGGTAGTCGGTGCCTCGGTTGTCAATGGCCGGCTGACGATATACTCCACAACTTGTGTCGCAGGCCACGGGACTTGTCGCGTGCGGCTTTGTCACGCACTAAGCATCTGATGCTATATGGAGTCGCCTGCTTCCGACCCCGGCAGAAAGGGCGGGCACCGCGGGGAATCGAGCCCCGCACTTCTAGTCTCCGAGGTGCCCAGCTTAGCCACTGAACTTTCGACGCCCTTCAGATCACAGTACAATGACCCATGTTAATTAGTTATTTGAGTTTAAGGGACAATGACCCATGTATGTCTAGGCAATTCCTTTAACGGGTGAAGTAATTGTGTTATTAATGTGCTGTTTCTACCCACCTCTACAGAATCGGAGCACCACGCTCGATTTTTTGTCAGCTATCTACTATGCTAAGGCGTTCCACTCTAATGCATGGAGCCCACTCGGTATTTGATGAAGATGATGCGAAAATTTGAGTGATGAAATGCGATCCTGTCCCTAACGCAGCATTTCCGCTGCTTTTTCTTCTGGTACACCACAGCTTCGAGGAGGAGCAAGGTCGTCTCTACTACTTCAATTTCCGAACGGGAGAAACGCGATGGGAGCACCCCTTGGACGCACTCTACCGGGGCAAGGTCGCACTAGCTCGGAAGCAGTGTGACACATCGCCAGGTATGTTTGGGGTGGCTGACCTCTGGGTGACTGAGTTCTGGCTCCTGCACACCTTTTCCCATGTTTCCGCATGCTTTGGGAATACGTCAGCCGAACGTTTTTGCATGAGTGTAGTTCCCTGGGCCGCATTAGGTGACCACTGCGGAGTAGTACCTACGATATCCCTTTGTCTGTCAGATGGCCAAAACGTACACCAGAATGTGGCATCCGTGTATTAGCCGTGAGCGAATCTACGTGGGCTAGGCGAATAGATATACAGTGATAGTGGTCAATCTAAAGAGAAATATAAAGTGGTCAAATGTTCGTTTTGCTGACGGGAAATGCGGCTATGTGCACTTGTAGCTCCAGAACGGGAGAATATCAGCAACGCGAATAATGTGCAATTGTGTGTATGGCCTGAGTTGGTACTTGCCATTGGTTGGTACACGGTGTCTACGAGCTAGATCAGTAAAACCATTACTTGTGGAAGTAATGACAGGTGAGCAATGGGAGCTGGAGCGACAGGCATGCTACTGGTAAAACCCTGACAAAACGAATACAACTTTGATGAAAATTGATTTAGTCCAAGTTCAGTAGAATTAAGAAAATGCCACAGAAGTGATGAAATGGTCTGTGAACACTCGGGCAGCGATAACTTGGCATAACAAAGCACAGGTAT
Organism: Imbricaverruca yamaguchii; assembly: GCA_034440575.1. NCBI lineage: Eukaryota > Metazoa > Arthropoda > Thecostraca > Neoverrucidae > Imbricaverruca > Imbricaverruca yamaguchii. Next base: position 190,240 of record JAOTOL010001179.1, read on the forward strand.
GTATCTGTTGGCATTGACCTAAGTAATGGTAGACACCAGGTTTTGTATGTAAAGCAGGGCAGAAATGCCACGTTTGTAGCACGAGTTTACTCAAAACAGGCATCTACACCGGTACTGGCTTATGCTGTTCGCTAAAAAAACAATAAGACCGAAACTGTATACATTGTTAAATAAAATCGCGATGAGCAGTACTGTGGAGTATTCGGTGGCACGCCTGGACGATTTTTTCGCCGGCGTCACTGGGTCGACATTCGACTAGACACAGCGACAACGCGACGGAGCGTGAGTGAACATGCAGAGGGCTGACATATGGAAGACTGACGTGGCCTGAGGGCGTGGCGTGTCGCATCGGAAAATCTGACCGAGACCTAGAAGCATGCACTGAAGGCACGAAACGGTGGCCCGACGGCCTACCGCTGATGCGTTATGTAAGGCAATGTCTCCCGCGAGTGCAACCCAACGCCGATATCTTCCTGCGTACAATTTCTGTCACGCTTCCTGTTGTAGCGACAAAAGATGTACCAACTAACTAAGCCCAACACTCGGAAAGTGTGCCAGAGCGATATATAGCGCATGGTGTGAACACACAACAGTGCATTTGGGCGCTAAATGATCACGCTTTGGTCGAAGCGCCCTTAACCTCAAATAACTAACAGCATTGCATTTGTCAGAACTTGGCAGTCTGTCCAGCCGATAAGGTGGTTCGTGTCTGTGCCGCCAGGTGGCAGCTCGGCGCCGGAGTTCGGCCGATCTCGGCTGCTGCGTTCCGAGGAGGAGCGAGAGAGGAGGAACGTGTCGTTCGCGCCCAGCGTGCATAAGATCGAGTTCGACCTCGACGAGGAAGAGGATGAAGAGGAGATGGACGACGAGGAAGAGGAAGAGGAGAGAAGGGCGGCGGGCAGTCGTCAGCTGGGGGCCGGGAGTGAGAAGCAGACGGCGTCGTGGCTGCGGGAGCGACTGGTGCGTACTGTTGACTGCGGGAGTGACTGGTGCGTATTGTTGACTGTGGGAGCGACTGGTGCGTACTGTTGGCTGGGGGAGCGACTGGTGCGTACTGTTGACTGCGGGAGCGACTGGTGCGTATTGTTGACTGCGGGAGCGACTGGTGCGTACTGTTGACTGCGGGAGCGACTGGTGCGTACTGTTGGCTGTGGGAGCGACTGGTGCGTGTTGTTGGCTGCAGGAGTGACTGGTGCGTACTGTTGACTGCGGGAGCGACTGGTGCGTATTGTTGACTGCGGGAGTGACTGGTGCGTATTGTTGACTATGGGAGTGACTGGTGCGTATTGGTGGCTGCGGGAGCGACTGGTGCGTATTGTTGACTGCGGGAGCGACTGGTGCGTACTGTTGACTGTGGGAGTGACTGGTGCGTATTGGTGGCTGCGGGAGCGACTGGTGCGTGTTGTTGACTGGGGGAGCGACTGGTGCGTGTTGTTGGCTGCGGGAGCGACTGGTGCGTACTGTTGCAGCAGCACTGTATCGATAGCGTTATGGGTGCAAAATGACCAACGCAGTCGACACGCCCTAAAACACAAATCCACCACCGGTACTGTGTCGATCATTACAGTGTGTAGTTCACAAGCCGGAACTGACGTGCATGCACGACGACGCTGCAGTTATGTGCAATGGGAGATGTTCACGCTGTGCTATACCGCATTGCTGGGGGCGGGTAGTCTCGGGATAGGGTGTCCGTTTCCCAACCGAGATGTTGTGGGTTCGAGTCCCACATGTCGCTACTCTTCATCCGCGACCTATCAGTGTTAAGGATTAGTGACGCTATATGGACCAAGGCAGTCGACGCGTCGTTAAAGCAATAACTGCCACAGTTGCTCTTTCTTGCATTCGGTCCACACCATTCGTCCAGCTTCCGCTATGGAACATTGGAGTTGGTGGGGCAGCAGTCTGCCAACTGTGTGGTTGTCCCACCAAGTAGGGGCAAGCTAACGCTAGGCTTGTGAAGCGTTTAGCATTTGGTGGGGCGGAATGTGCACAGAACCACCTGTCAGCCTATAAACCGTCATGTTATTGCGCGTGCTCATATACTACGGCAATGTGAGCTTACTTATGTGTTGTTGCCTACTATCTAAGCTCACTTAACACGCGCACCGGAGGGCCTCCCACATGGCACGCTCCGGAGAGGAGAGGGCGGTTTCGGCCCCTTAAGATCTCGCGAACTGTTGAGGCTAGAAGCACAACATTTGGAGGGAAGACTACGCTGGTAGTAAACTTTGTGATGTAAATTTGACGGCCCTAATAAAGTACCTTGAGGGTCAAATGAAGTCCAAATCGGCCGGCACGCGACGTCATCGCACCGGTAAAAACTTCGTGACCTTGAACGCTGGGTGGCCGGACGGCCGATCGGTCGATATTCCACTTCGTCGGTTCCTATGTTTTCCGACGGAAAGATCAATTTGCAACACAGTCAAAATATTACATCGCACCATTCCTGCCCGTTTATGAGATGTCGAAAAACAGGAGAGGTGAGTGAAGTTTTCACCATCGCCCCTCCGGTGTTTGTGTGTCGAATGGTGGAAAGGAGTATTTGTTCATGCATGGGTATGCTGTGGGCGCATAAGCTGCACCGGTTGGTTATGCGGCGCTTTGTAGATGTGTGCGCTGGCAGGTGCGGTGCTGAGCAGCAACGACACATGGTTTTGTCGCTGTTGGTCTGTCATATCGTATGACGTAGCTGGTCGCTGATGGCCTGCTTCGTCACGTCCCGTGGGCGCAGACTCTCACTGATTGGCTGCCCGGCCGTGTCCTGAGACTTGACCTGCCGCTGATTGGCCACCTTCTCCGGGTTGTGGGAGGTAGCCTCTCGCTGATTGGCGGGTTTGTGACGTCTAGAGACGCGTCGTGCCGCTAATTGGCTGACGTTTCATGACAGGACGACCGTGGCCAGCGGAACGTGGAACGCTTGTTGCGGCTCAGGGCGACGCCGGACAGAGACGACTCGCTGGAAATGGCGCAGGATATCACTGAGGATTCCCAGGTTAGTGGCCTCCCAGTCGTGCCTGCCGTCGCAGTTGATGGGATTTCCGTTGCGTTGCAATTAGCTGCTGCATTCCTGCGGATCATTTTCCCGTCGGTGGTGCATGTTCGAAGCGTCCGAGTCATAGCACGTTGGCGAATTGTATCTAATCTAATCTAAGTGCATAATTTAATTTGTTAAACTCGTTCACAATTGATCGATTCCTTCAGATTCAGGGCTTTCTCATTGCAGAGTGCTTGTATTTTCAGCGTGCTAAGCTATCGCTAGGCCTGCCACTGCACGTCAGATGTGGCTGGCGTTCCCGACTTATTGGTGCTCACGTGTCCGGCAGATATCGTTACACGCCAGCGAGGGTTCCGAGTCGCCGCGCAGGGAACTGGAGCGGCGCAAAGAGGAGGAGGTGCGGGCGGCGCTGGCGGAGCGGCGCCGGGAGGAGGAGCGGCGACGGGTCGAGCGGGAACAGGCGGCGCCGTTGCGGCCCGTCTCCCAGCTGGTGACGCGGCCCGTCACTCCGGCAAGACTGAGGCCGCTGGCGCCACTGGCGGCGGCGCCGCTGGCCGGCGTCGGCCGGCCGACACTGGCGCCGCTGCCGGGCATCAGGGCGCCGGCGCCGACCGGCACGACCGCGGTTCTGGCGCCGCTCACGCCACTGTCACGGCAGACCCGACCCGGTGCGCCGACCAGGTCCGGACAATCCAAGGGTGTCAAGGACCAGACCAACCAGCGTCAGAATGTGCAGAGGACGGCGGCACAGTCGGCCCGGACACCTCTCCAGACAGATGCTCAACCTGCTGCTCAAGCGGTCGCTCCACCAGCGGATCCTCCAGCCGCTGCACCAGCGGCTCCGATTGTCGAAGCGGGCACCCGAGCGGCACACGCTACTCTGGTGCCCACACCTTCAGCCTCTTCACTGGCTTCTGCTCCACCTGCTGCGCCACCCGCTGTGCCACCCGCTGCTTCACCCGCTGCTCCAACGGCCGCTTTGCCTGCCTCTCCAGCAGCGTCTCCGCCACGGGCCGCGACGACGGCGGTCCAAGACCACGCGCCTGTGGAGTCGGCTCGCCCGTCGCCAGCGCCGCGCCGCACTACCGACGTGCGCGACATTCCCTATCCCGGGAAGCGCGACGCCGGTCGGACTCTCAGCTTCACCGAGAAGCTTCTGGCGCGCAAGGCGGGCACCGTCTCCGACCGTGCGGCGGAGACTGCGGCGGGCCGGCCGGCGGAGAGGGCGACCGGCAGGGCCGCCGTCATCACCGCGCCCGCCACGCCCGCTCGCACCAAGCAGTGGCTGGCGCGCGACGAGGCGGTGACGGAGGCGAAGATCGCTCTCGACCAGCAGGAGAAGAAGCCGCGGCCGGAGCCGGAGCCGGAGCCGGAGCCGCCGGACGAGCGACAGCAGCGCGGCCCCGAGCGTCCGGCGCTGCCACCCAGCCACGACCACCTGCCGTACATGGACGAGTCTGACGAGTCGGCCGGCATACCGACGGACGGCTCGGACGGCTCGCCGCGGCCCAGGGTCAGGGGCGTGACGCGGGCCGAGGTCGGGGCGCCGACGGACGACTCGCCGCGGCCCAGAGGCGGCGCGACGCGGGCCGACATCGGGGCGCCGACGTCGACGGTGTCTCCACGTGGCGGGCGCCCAGGAGAGCCGCCGCCGCCGGCTGGGACCGGTAAACACCAGCAGTCCCCTGATGAAGCCGTGGAAAATAAAAGGAATCCCATTGGGGATTCCAATCATGTTATGCCTGCAGAGGAAGTATCCACGAGAAAACCTATGATGACGATGTCCAAACGTAGTGACACACAAGTGTTAGGCCAGGAAGACATCGAAGATGTGAAGCGGAAGCAGAGCTCCGACAATACACTCCAGGTCCAGACATCTCCGGCAGGGTCCAAGACGAGCGACCCGCGCCAGTCTGCTGAGGACGTATGCACCTCGAGCCGAGCACTCTCTGGCGTTGGGACAGCGCGCGACAGTGCCGGGCGGCAGGCGGCTGCTGGGCACGTCAGCGATAGTCTGAGCGGCGCGGACAGTGACAGTGCGGCGCGCGCCGACCACGGCCGTGGCGGGAAGGTGTTGTCGTTCTCTCTGCAGCGGCGCCACTCGCCGGACGAAGACGTGGCGTGCGGCGCGACGCGGCTGCGACGACTGCGACTGGCCGCCGGCGACTCGCGCTCGTCCTCCAGCTCGGAGCAGGACGAGAACGAGGTGCAAGTCGGCAAGATAGGCGGCTTGTCGGCCGTCCGTGGACCGCTCTACCCCAACGAGTCGGAGTCGGAGTCGGAGTCGGAGTCGGAATCGGAGCCGGAGCCGGAGCCGGAGCGAACCGGCGCGTCCCCTGGCTTGGCTCAGGTGATAGGGATCGGCGGTGCGGTCATCACTGGTCCGCTCGGCACAACAGAACCGACAGAGCCCCGATCGCACGCGTCGGAGCGCCTGACGGCAGCGGAGAAGGACGCGTCTCGCCCCGCCAGCCGGTCGGGTTCGGAACGGTCGAACCGAGCCGGCGAGGCAAGCACTTCCGAGCGCGGCGCAATGACCTCGGCCTCGAGGCCGGATGTGGGCAGCAACATTAAGGTGGAGAGTCCGGCTGTGGCCGACAGCGGTGGCCAGTGTCAGCTAGCTGGGGCGGCAGACGCTCGCCGTCCGGTCGACGGGCAGGCCATGCCACACGGCCGCGTGGTGGGTGCGGGAGATGGGCAGCACCCTGGTGGACCGGTGGAGTTCAGGATGCAGGAGACGCAGTCACCGACGTGGCTGTCGGAGGGCACGGTGAACATTGACCGGGTTGTTGCCGGCTCAGCTGAGCAGGGTGGGCCGAAGTTAAGGTTCCACCAAGCCGACATCGCCACTGGTGGAACTGCCTCGACAGGCCGGCTGCCTTGCGAAGCAAGTTCAGCAGCAGCGGGTCGACATTCAGGATTGCGCACCTGTCAGCTGCCGTCCTGCGACGCGGCGGCGAAGCCGGAGTCAAGGCGTAACTCAGAGGCGGAACGGTCGCGCCCGGCGTCACCGGCGGCGGTCGTGGCGCAGCGGCAGGACCGGCCGCAGGTCGGCTCGGAGATCAGCCGGCGGTGCCGCCGCCGACGGCCGGCCGGCCGCGTGGCCCGCTCCGCGCTCGCCCCAGGAGCGCGGCGTGACGGCCCCTCGGCGGGAGGACGTGGCGGTACAGGTGTCGCCGCCAGCGCCCGCTGCACCACGCCACTGCGCGCCGCCGACGTGGGCCGCGCCGCGTGCCGCCTGTCCGCACCATCGCGGCGGCCGCCGTCGACGGCCGGGCCGTGATGGCTCGCCGTCGCCGAGCCAGGACTCCTCCAACGGCTCCGACGAGGACCGGCCGCGTCGGCGGCGGTCAAACGCCGACGCCCGCTACTGTCACCAGTGCTCGGCCCAGTTCTCGGCAGTTGCCAGCCGCTCCTGTCGGCAGTGCTCGGCGCCGCTCCCAGCAGCTGCCAGCCGCAGCTGTCGGCATTGTTCGGCCCCGCTCCCGACAGCTGCCAGCAGTTCGATCTCGCTGCCGGCAGCTGCCAGTCGTTCCTGTAGACAGTGTCCGGCCCCGCTCCTGACAGCTGCCAGCCGTTCCTGCCAGCGGTGTTCGACCTCGCTCCCGGCAGCTGCCAGTCGTTCCTGCCAGCGGTGTTCTGCCCCGCTGCCGGCAGCTGCCAGCCGCCCCCGTCAGCAGTGTCCGGTTCAGCAACAGGCGGCTCGTGCCGCGGCGACAGAGCAGCGCGCCGGAAACGGCGCCCGGCTCGCCGTGCGGCAGATGCGACACCGCATCAAGTCGCTCGGCGTGTGGGACGACGCGGACGGCGGTGAGTGCCAACACACCATCGGCCGGTCTTGTCACGGCTGTCGGTGATAATTGTGGTTAGTGATAGGCTGTCTGCTGCAATTCAGGGTTATAAACTGGTTCATGCCACTGGATGTTAGGCAGGAATGCTTATAAACAATTTGGTCCATCATTGTAGCATTTGCTCTCATCAAATGTTCAGGTTGACCACCATTTTTTCTTGTCGCGTAGTCACCTCCTTTGTGTAAATGCATCGTGCCCTTCGATTGGCTTTGACGCTTGAAGTATTCTGCGAACTGGGGAACAGTGTGTGCTATGTTTATCGATGTCACTGTTGCAGTGGTGACAATGTCAAACAATGTAGTGGTAGTGTTGCTTAGAGTTTGAACTTGACGGCAAACTACACATTGTGCGCCACATAAATGACGTGCGGGATACACTGTCCCATGCGGTGGAATACTGTACATGGATAGAAAAGTATCAAATATTCAAGCATCAGAACAGATGCCATGCCCAATGCACAATGAAATCCAAGAAATACGCCGAAGCTAAGGGGATGAGTAGTCTAGGGGTAAGTTGCCCGTCTCACAATTGAGAGATTGTGGGTTCGAGTCTCGCATGTCGCTACTCTTCACCCGCCGCCAATCGGCGTGAGAGATTGGCGACGCTACATGACTCAACGGTCGAAGTGCCCTAAAAACCAATAACCACAGCACGGAAGCTGATTAAATGATATAATAATACAACTAGACAGAAGCAGAGCTGAAAAATTGGCTGTTTCTGGTTCTTTGGCAAACGGAACATTGTCCTCTCCCGAAAATTATGCAGAAAAAGTATTTTGCGACACTATATAGGCATGTGATAGTCTATGGTTTCGATCTCGCGTCCGCGTCACTCCGGTTGTAAAAGTTCAATGTTCTCTGCACTATACATTGTGCAGAAGGTTGAGCGAATATATGTTGATACTCACACACAGAAAGGACGCACGCAATAATGTTCCTGAGCGACAGCCGACAGCAAGTAATCTCAGTTCTAAATTTGGAGGCCGAAGGATAATTATTAATTTATACACGCGACCGACCGCACGACAGGCCCGCACCGCTCGACAGTCCAGAGCTCTGACGAGGGGGGGGGTCGCCGGGTACGGCCGCGACCGGGTGACCAAAGCACACGTCACGGTTGCTGGGCATCGGCCTGTAAAACGCTGCTTCGATTCCGACGACGGCCAGTAACCGCGCTGCCGTCGCCGGACGGAAAAGTACTGGGCGCGAAATTTACGGAGCACGGTAGGTCGGCTGGCTTGCGGGGTCACAGCACCCACAGTTACACATATTTTACGGTCAAAGCAGTACATTTCTAGAAACTTTGTTAGAATTATTCTCTCATATTTTTTATTTGGACGTTGGATGGTGCTGTTTGGCAGTGAGCTGCTCTGCGATCAAATACTCAAGCTTGGTTGGAGCTACAATTCTGATGTCGCAGGTTTGAATACAATTGTATCCTCCCAATTTGATTGCCCGAACGTTTTCCTCTCCACAACCAGAATTGCAAAACACAAATCTAACCATAAGCAGAAAGACAATCTGCGGAAAAGCTAGAAGCAGCGAAGTAAAAAAACTCCGTGCTCGAACTCTGCGAGTGTTGACTTTTTTTAGTGATGTCTTTCACGTATTGTGATCATTCATACCACTTCCAACAAGTTGTGAGGGCCAAGGGACGATGGTGAAGCAAAGTTGATGTGTTTTGTATGAAGAATGCGAAAGACAATCGAATATTTGAGTTTCCATTCGATCTTTTGGTACAATTTGGTATTTTTGGTATTTGATTCATCATAGAGTACAGGCAGTCGCAACATCAGCGTCGGAAAACTGAATTTGCTCCGTGCTCATCACCCAATAAACATTGTGCACTTCAGTAACAGTGCACTTTTCTTGCAGTGGTCAACAACAATCTAGCATTTCTTGATCTAGCACTGTGACCTAAAATAACCGTATTTACTACTTTTCTACTTTGATGCAGTGCTGTCACAAAAAGTCCGTGTTGCCATTGTATTTGTACTTCAACGTTGCACTCCAACTCCTAAGCTTCAACCCGAAAATACAGCCCAGTGCCACCTCGCTGCCATCTCAGAATTTTGAGCCCTTGAAGTTCTTCTTGAGACTCGCACCGCGCTTAGGCGCGTTGTGTAGCTGGAAGACGAGTTTCTGCTGTTCGGGTGAGGAGTTCTCACTGAGGATCAGGGGAGGAGTTCAGGAGAACTCCTCACCTGCTGTTCAGGTGAGGGGCTCAGGGACCACGAGGCGCTCCGTACCGCGTGCGGCTGGCGGCCGTCTTGTGACGCCGCTGTCTCGGTGCGCCGTTTCAGCCGCCACGGACTCGGACGGTGGCTCGGCGGACGTCCGGGGCGTGCTGGACCGCGCTCGAGACTTCCTGCACAGGCAGTACCGCACCCCGGCTCAGCCGCGCTGGAATACCGTGAGCGTCACACCTGCGAGTCGTGTTGGGCCCCTCGTCTCGCCTGGGAGCGGTATCAGCCACGGCTAACGAGATCAGACGTCCCGTCAGCCTCGTCCGCCTAATCTTCAATTTCGTTCGTTGCAATTACCTTGTCGGTATCAGGTCTCTGCAGCGTACCCGACGTGGTGGACCGGCCGCCCGATCTGCTCGTATTATAACGTCCTGAAGTAGGCGAGGGAGAGTCACGCATACGTCATGGAGCTTATAATGGATTGGTGGACGGCGGAGGGTTGATTAAAGTTTAGAAATCCATCAATGTCATCCTGACATGCTGGATTCGAAAATGATGTTGAACGAACGATCTCTGTTGTTGAGCTTCAGTCAGTGTCTCTGTTGTTGGGCGTTAGTCTGTATCTCTGTTGTTGGGCGTCAGTATGTGCCTGTGTCGGACCGTCAGGGGGATGTGTCAGACTCGGACACCACTTCCACGGACGAGGAGGAGCGGTCGGCCACAGAGCGTGACATTCAACTGCGTGCCGTCACGCGGCACTATCAGCAGCTGAGACAGGGTACGTACCCCGCCCGACACCGCCAATATCTCAGGTACGTACACCACCCGGTACCGTCATCAGCTGGAACAGGGTATGCACGTTGCCCGGATCAGAGAGAGAGAGAGAGAGAGAGAGAGAGAGAGAGAGAGAGAGAGAGAGAGAGAGAGAGAGAGAGAGAGAGAGAGAGAGAGAGAGAGAAGAGAGAGAGAGAGAGAGAGAGAGAGAGAGGAGATAGAGAGAGAGAGAGAGAGAGAGAGAGAGAGAGAGAGAGAGAGAGAGAGAGAGAGAGAGAGAGAGATAGAGAGAGAGAGAGAGAGAGAAGAGAGAGAGAGAGAGAGAGAGAGGGAGAGGGAGAGGGAGGGAAGGAGAGAGAGGTAGGGGTGTAGGGAGGTAGAGAGGGGGTGGACACGCTGTCCGGCCAACGTTCGGTATCGTTCCGAACTATAGCTCGGGGCGGCCGGCCGGCGCTGCACGCAGGTCACAGTGTTGTACGGTGCGTAGTAGTAAAAGTTGCATTGTTCCTGGCACGGTGACTCACTGATGGGACGAACCGCTCAAACACACGTTGGCTGGTTCGGAGCGTGACAGGGTCAGGCACATCCAATGCTTCTCGACGCCGGCTTTTGCTTTGCGTCTGTGTGGGTGCACATGTACCCACAGGCCCAGTTGACGCGCCCATGTATCTGCTGTGTCTTTATTTAGTTCCAGTTTCAATCCTTTGCTTGATTGGCCGAACGTCCGCTTTGTTGGAACTCGCAAATAATGGGCGATATTTCTGGCGTGCTGCCGGCGTTCGCCGAGGGGTCCCTCGCTCGTCCATACAGCCCAGCCCAGCCCAGCCCAGCCCAGCCCAGCCCAGCCCAGCCCAGCCCAGCCCAGCCCAGCCCAGCCCAGCCCAGCCCAGCCCAGCCCAGCCCAGCCCAGCCCAGCCCAGCCCAGCCCAGCCCAGCCCAGCCCAGCCCAGCCCAGCCCAGCCCAGCCCAGCCCAGCCCAGCCCGGTCCACCGCAGTCCAGTCCAGTCCAGGCATAAAATTACATTTTTAAGCGAATTCATTGAAAACTGAGCGGTTCCACCAACTTCGTCGAGTGCTGATGAATGCTTTTGTGTGAACATCAAACTTCGATTGTCTTTTCACAACAAATAGCTTAATAGGACGCACACAACACTGCTTCTACTTCTAGCTTTGCAAAATCAAAAGGGGTATTTGTTTCCTTCGTGGGAGTTTATTTTCACCATAAAGTTTCACTTGTTTACTGTGGGAAAAACCTACTCAGTTGTACTGTTTGACATCCTGAAAGCCAGTATTTGTGTTTGGCGTTGAGTTTCGACAGTTTCGCTACCATTTTCCTCCAGCTTAGTCAAGTCACAATGTTGAAACTGACCGGTATCAGCTCACCGGTCGTCGAAGCACTAGTACTGGTGATTGGGGCCAGTGCCAGTGTATGACATCCAACTGGACTGGGTTCTGCACTGTGGTGGAGTAATAATCCACAATGAATCGATCGCGGTATGTTACGTGAGTATCCCACTGGGCATCCATCTTAGTACGTCTTCTGAATATCACACCTTGACTATGTTGTATATCCCCTCAGTGTTCCACATAGAAGCCATCATGGAGCATTCTTTTAATATCCAACAGGGTGTGCATTAGGGTGTGTCGCCTGAACGGTTTTTCTTATGCTTAGTGAAATTATCGTGCAGATCACCTAAAAAAACCCTGTGGTCGAAACCAAATCGAAATCAAACAATAAACAAAATATGCGACAGGCCGATAAAGAAACAAATTTGCCGGGCGCCCGGCGTTGAAGTCTCCAGTGATGGCGCTCCGTTGCGATTGGCATCTAACACCACGCGTCGGCCGCTGTCGGAGCGCCGCCGCGGTGCTGTGACGAAAAAGGCCGTAGTCGGTGATGTGGATGACTTATAAATGGATTCTGGTAATTCAAAAACAGATCAGGGGAGCCGGGATATATCTGATTGTCAAGATTAAACTTCACCGAAGGACTGATCGCTCCACTTTCCTTTGTCTGTGCTCCACCTTTCACAGTGCTATGAATCATCATTCCAATAAATTGCGTACGCACTAACGACACAAAATAGCTTCGCATGCCATACATCCCTGTTTTATTAGTCAATCCAAGTCTCTTGTTCCTTTTCGTTACTCAAGTTTCAAGGGAAACTGGGATTATCAGCAGTAGGGACAACCTATTAACGACGGCGACACGAGCCGTGCTGATATCTGATATCGATGTGCTGAAATGTGATTTCGCGATATCGTGAAAATGTGCTGATATCGATAGCTGCAAATGTGCGATTGCCGACAAAGTGCCACGAATGTAGTTTCCCTTTGTCCAAGACCAGAGAGGACCTCGCCAAATGCAAATCGGCACCGCAGATATCCGTGAAACCACTCGTCGACGCGCCATGGACGAAAGGAGGCGTCTGACCGCCGAGAGAGTCACATCACCACAATCGGGACCTTCTGGAATGGCCCAGCTAGATTCTATTCAAATCAAGATTCCGCCACAGATTCATCATCCCTCACATCTATACTCAATGAGTCAGAGTATATGGTGAACAGTAACACAGACGAACTGCTATATACGGCTCTAGCAGCAGATCGGTACGGAGTGTCTAATCGTGCGTGTGCTGCGATCATAAACGGTTTCCAAGTGGACATTAGTCGGATCACTTCTGACGATATGGACTGCATGGTGGATAGCAAAAAAGTATGGCGAGCAAGGGATCGGATTAGAAGAGAGGTAGTAGCCCAGAGCCATGAGGATCATGCAGGTCGTGTATCTGGTCTCTACTTCGACGGTAGAAAAGACGACACGCTTATGACAGCCAGTTCAAAAAAGACGGAAGAGCACATTGTGGTTGTATCCGAGCCAGACAGTGCATATTTAGGACATTTTACCCCACAGACTGGGAAAGCGGAGGACATTTTTCAGGACCTGAACGCCGTGGCATATGAGTTTGGTGCGGATGTTTCTGTGCTTGGCTGTGACAGCACGAGAGTTAATACTGGCCAAAAAGGCGGTGTTATCCGTTTGTTTGAGCTCGGATAAAAACGCCCCGTCCACTGGTTTGTGTACCAACTTCATGCAAATGAAATTAATCTTCGTGCAGTATTTAGCCAGTTAGATGGAGTCACAACAGGACCTAAGTCGTTTAGTGGGCTGATTGGCCGGGCTGCTACAGGCGCAGTAGAAACCTTGCCAGTGGTCGATTTTGAGCCAATCGATGGCGGAAATGTTTCAGAAATAACGCAGGAGATTCTCAGTGACCTAAGTTCAGGCCAGGCTATTCTGTACAGTCTGGCGCGTAGTATCTCAGATAGAACTGCGAAAATGAAGATCGGTCCACTGAACAACTCCAGGTGGCTGACTCTGGCGGCGCGAATTCTCCGGCTCTACACATCAACCGAACAGCCATCAGACAGTCTGAGAATGCTAGCGGAGTTCATCGTGTGCCACTATACTCCCATGTGGTTCTGCATAAAAAAGAACTGGAAATGTTCTGACGGTCCTGGCAATGCGCTACACAGCGTGCAACTTCTCAAAAGTTTGCGACCTGAGATAGCGGCCATGGTGCAGCCGGTAATACAGCGCAACAGCTACTGGTGTCACCCTGAGTCAGTACTGCTAGCAATGGCAGCGGGCCAAGATCAAGCCACACGGGAAAGGGCGGTCACTCAAATCCAGCAGTGTTGCAGAACTCAAGTCGTTAGTGATACTGACGAAGTGCGGAAGTTCAAGCTTCCAAAAGTGAATATGGGGGCAAACAGCATCATGGAGCTGATTGATTGGTGTAATGAGGCGATAACCGAGCCCCCTTGACGCAACAACTGTCCGATGATGACTTACTAGACATCATCGCGAGTCCTCTCGAAGTACCGCCATACCCCGTGACAGTCAGGCGGTGGAACGGATGGTGAAAGTGGTGACCGAGGCGTCTTTGAAGGTAATTGGTGAAGAGGCCCGCCACGGTTACATTGTGGCGAAGTTGAAACACAGGTCAGCAATGCCAGTGCTCGCGCGGGATTTAATGTCGGGTTTTCTGTCGAGCATGTAGACAGTAGTACAGTTATAAAATGATAGTTCGTACAAAATGTGACCGCTCGTACAAGGTGACGTCGCTGTATGCCCGTCTCCTTCGGTTGTAGTGGACGGGGATGATGCCGATTTCGCCTGGTCTACTTGTCATAACAATAAGATGCGTGTCTCGAATGATTTAATTGGTCTTCGATGTAAACAGACGGGAATTCTGAAGATGTTCGTTTAAGTGAAAATATTAGCATTATACGCCGATAGATCTACTGATTGAAAATGGAACGAACAAGCGACGTAAGTGAACCTTCTTTCTGCGTCGATATCCGGCAACTTTTGCGACTGGTGCTTTAAAGCCTTTTACCCCACTAACACTTTCATTGGTTTTATTAATCGCTTCTCCCGATCCATTAATCGCATCCCGCACACTGTTTTTGTCGCCGCGGCTACTGGCTGGACGCTGGTGTTAGATGCCATCGCAACTGAGCGCCATCACTGAGACTTACGCCGGGCGCCCGATTTGTTTCTTTATCGGCCTGTGCATATTTTGTTTATTGTTTGATTTCATTTGTTTCACCACAGGTTTTTTTTTAGGTGATCTCACATAATTTCATAGAAGTGCAATTTCAAAAGGTCCTTCTCCCATCAACAGGGAATCCTTTCTGATGTGTTATTATAATTTCCTGCAGTGATCTGTTCCCAAAACCGGAGAAGGTCGTACCTTCTGGGTGCTGTCGTACCGAAAGCGGGGCCTCATGGTTTCCGTCTGCCTGTATGGTCTGCACTGCTTCTCTGTGTGCGCCCCTACTCGCTACCTGTGGCGCGCCGCTGACGATCTGCTAATACGTCCCGAGCACCCATTTGCAGTGGTTCGCCGTCCAGCTCTGTAGGCGTAATTGGCGCGTGCCGCGTGCTGGTGGTGCCACTGACGCGTCGCTGGTGTTGCCACGCAGGCCGCACGCACGCGTCCGACACCCAGCTGAGCGCGCGCCGCGCCGTCGGCTACCAGCCCAGCCGCACCGAGCAGCTGCACGCGTCACTGGCCGCCATCCACACGCACCGCACGCCGCCGGCCGGCAGTCGCGCCGTCCGCCGCCGGCCGGCCGCCGCCGCGCCGCCGCCGCAGCCGCCGCAGCCGCCCGCGCCGCGGCCGCCGCCGCAGTCGCAGCCGCAGTCGCGCCGGCGCCGCCAGCCGGAGCGCAGCGTGCTGGAGCGCACTCAGGAGCTGAAGCAGTGGCTGAAGAAGGCCACCGTCGCCTGGAAGCTAGGGTCGCTGGACGTGTGAGGCTGCGTGCAAGCCGCGATCGTTGGATGTGTCAGACTCTTTCGCTGGCTCTGATGGGGTGGTCTGGGCTGTGGTCGAGTGGTACTGTCTGCGGTTGAGCAGTCATATCTGTTCCGGGCAGCTGTAGCTCTGTCCGGATGCTCCTGACGTGGTCTGGCGGTTCAGACTGGGTCGGGTGGTTCAGACTGGGGTTGGTTGGTTGAGACTGATCGGGTGGCTCAAACTGTGGTCGGGTGGTTCAGACTATGGTCTGGTGATTTAGACTGGGGTCGGTTGGTCCTGATGGGCATCGAGTTATCCTGATTGAGGTCGGGCGGTTCAGGTGGTGGTCCCTACCTCGAACCCGTACCGAGGACCGCTTGGGGAGACGACCGTGCCCGCCGTACTAAGCCCCTTGCACTTCGAATTTGCTCGAGCTGGTATGCTCCGCCGGTGCGCTATCCCATCAGACAGGCTGGCACTCTCCATGGGTGCGCACTGGCCGACCAGACGATGTCACACTCGAAGCCATTACGTGGTGGCTGCATTGCAGTCGGGTGATTGTTCCGGCAGCAGCCGTGTCGTTTTCAGTGGCAGTAGCAGCGCTTCTGCGGTGCAGGCGGCAGCACGTGCGGCGTCCTTCGGCAGTGCAGCGTCGATGGTCGAGTGTGTAATGCCGTCACGAGTTCATTGTGTGGCTGCCGACGCCGCTATGCAGTGGGTCCAAATTTGCCCGGTTAGGCGTCAGGACGTAGGCGAGACAAATTGTTCCCGGAGGATGTGTGGCAGCCGATGCGAATTAGGTCGCATCCCTGTCATTCGCCACCTCGAAACGGGCGGACATTTCGAATCTGTTGACTACGTTCCTCGGCGTTTGGGAATTATCCCAAGTTGAAATTGTGTTTAGATGCCTGCCTCGACGTCTGGCATCGCGAGTCAGGACCCGCCGCTGTTGTACGCGGCCGGCTGACCGCCGACCGGCCGAGCGGCGTGGCCGGGTGCCGCGCGGCCGTCCTGCCGGTGCCGTGGCCGCCCCTCAGGCGGTGCGTGTTTCGCCAAGTGTCGCCAAATCCGCCGTCCGCGGCGATGACCGTCGTCGTTTGCGTGTGGCTGCCGAGCGGCGGCGTCGTGTCGCGACATATCAGCGGCCGGCAGGAGTGCGTCCACTCCAGCTGGCTGTCCTTCCTCCGTACAGCCGGGTACTTTTGACCCGGACTTCGGCCGAAAGGTCGTTGTTATGACTCCAGGCGACCTCTTGCACTATTGTATTATGCTATTGGCATGTAAATAATTTATGTTGCATATGGTAGTGATGATAATAATGTCAATATGCAGTTGATTAAACGGACTGCCCTTCTTCAAATCTTATCTTATCTTCAACTTGATCACATTCCCATCAATGCAGGTGAAATTTGTTAAGGTTTTATTGATTTGTCGTTCAGCTCGAGCTATTTACTGGTGTGGAGCGTATTCGTTTGTGCACGCCCCGTTGTTTGTGGCTGTTGAAATTGCGATTCTTGGTCGGTAACTACACGGGCAGCTAATTACTGACAGCAGTATCTGGCATGCTCCGCACGGGTGTTTGCCCACGTGCTGCACACATTGATGGTGGCAGCCTTGGGCCTACAAGTTGGTCGGTTTAGGGCCGACATGTGCTGTTGACGTTGCATGGGGTATTTGGTGGTGTGGGGAAGGGGGAGAGCAAGCACTTCCGTGTGCTGTGACTGCCATATGCCTGCTGATCTCGTCTGTGTGATATCTTCGACCACACAGCGTATGTGTGGAATGGCGACTACAGTCTAGTCTTTGGTCGGTGCGCCCTGAAGCCCAAATATTTACATAACGGTCTAGTCTTTCTCGAAGCTAGTCAAATGGCGACTCCGTCGGGCGTTCGCAGTAAGTTCCGATCGACGATCAATCGTTCGGCTTGGCTTTGGGCCACGTCATTATCCGCTCCAGTTGAATGCTCCCAAATAGCCTCGCGCGGCTCCCGCGCTATTTCGGTCGTACCGTATCAGGTCACCGAGAACAGGTGGATCGAAGTTTCTAGTCAAAGCCGGTCTGCGGGATGGTGGAGAATCCATTGTCGAACCTTTCACCGGGTGTCTGAGAGGGAAGCAGCACTGTCTTGTCTTGGTCGGTCAAACCTTTCACCGGGTGTCTGAGAGGGAAGCAGCACTGTCCTGTCCTGGTCGGTCAAACCTTTCACCGGGTGTCTGAGAGGGAAGCAGCACTGTCTTGTCCTGGTCGATTCCTGCACCAGTGGGGTGCATGAAGGGAGACGTCAACGGTGGCTCTGGTTGAAGCCTGGGCCATGGATGGGCAAGACGGCCGGTTTCAGTAAGCCTCTATGGGTTTGGTTGGTCGGGGTGGTGTGTCGCGGCTGTGGCCTGCGCCACCCCACCGGGCCGTGTTGGATGGGTGGTCGGGGTGGTGTTGTGCCGCGGCTGTGGCCTGTACCACCCTGCCGGGCCGTGTTGGATGAGTGGTCGGGGTGGTGTTATGCCGCGGCTGTGGCCTGTACCACCCTGCCGGGCCGTGTTGGATGAGTGGTCGGGGTGGTGTTATGCCACGCTGTGGCCTGCCCCCCCCCCCCGGCTGTTGGATGAGTGGGGGGGGTTTTTGTCGTGTGGCCTGTACCACCCTGCCGGGCCGTGTTGGATGAGTGGTCGGGGTGGTTTGTGGCCTGTCCACCGCGGGCCGTGTTGGATGAGTGGTCGGGGTGGTGTTATGCCACGGCTGTGGCCTGTACCACCCTGCCGGGCCGTGTTGGATGAGTGGTCGGGGTGGTGTTATGCCACGGCTGTGGCCTGTACCACCCTGCCGGGCCGTGTTGGATAAGTGGTCGGGGTGGTGTTATGCCACGGCTGTGGCCTGCGCCACGGCTGTGGCCTGCGCCACCCCCCGGGCCGTGTTGGATGAGTGGTCGGGGTGGTGTTATGCCAGGCTGTGGCCTGCCACCCCCGGGCCGTGTTGGTGTTGTTATGCCCGGCTGTGGCCTGTACCACCCTGCCGGGCCGTGTTGGATGAGTGGTCGGGTGGTGTTATGCCACGGCTGTGGCCTGCGCCACCCCGCCGGGCCGTGTTGGATGAGTGGTCGCGGTGGTGTTATGTCACGGCTGTGGCCGTGTCCGGTCCGCCGGACGAGCCAAGAGGACGTGCCGCCCGACCCCGCCCCGACTCCGTCACCGGCCGTGGGGCCGTCGTGGCCGACGCCGGCCTGCCGGTGGTGTCACAGGTGCGCGCCGTACTTCGACCGACCCTGGCTACTCGGCCGCCCTCCGGTCGGACACCGTCCGCGGGCCAGCCGGCGTCTGGAGGGCGTGGCGTCGGTGTGGCAGCACTACCCTGCTGACCAGCGCGGCACACTGACCCGCTGTAAGTCCCGGCGCCTTGCGGGCGAGTGATACTCGCCGGACGCGGCGCGCGCAACACGTGACTGGCGGCGCCCTGGTGGGGCGCACTGCCGCTGGCTGTCCCACCCCGCTCACACCTGGACTGGAATCCCGGCGCTCAATACAGTACACCGATATTCAGCCGACGTGTCGTTTGATGTGCAGCTGCTGCGCTCCTGGCGCGAAGGTGGCCGTCTGTGGGCCGGTGTCTGTGGTGGCCGACACGGCTGCGGCTGCCTGGAAGGCCGGCGGTCGGCTCGCCGGCGGCAGCCGGTGCAGCGGGCTCGGGGACAGGTCTCTGAGAGGAGCGATGGCTCCCAGCAGATCGGCGATTAGCATGTCGATCTGCGTGTGATGCGCGTGGCGATGGAAGCATGGCTGTAGCGTATGTGTGCAGCTCATGATGCGATCACTGCTCTGGTCGGCACGGCAAGCGTCAATTGGCACAGCAAGAGGCACAGAGCTGTTCGGTGCTACACTATGTTAAAGATGTGGTAACCCTTTTGTGAGCTAATGACACCAGTTTCCAGTTTGGATCCAACCCCCGTGGTGCGGTAACGGTTTTGAAGCTAGAAGGGCAGAACCGTGACTGTCTTCTCTATCCGTCAGTGAAGTCCCCGACTTGACGCAAAAACGCGGCATTCGGCGACTTCGGTTGTTTAGGCACAACATTTCTCGATTGTATTTGTAGCAATCAAAATTTAGGTTGAGACGCATTTTTTTAGAGACAATTTTGAAAATTGGAAACGATAATTTTGTACTCAGAAAGAAGCGCGTCGAACTACGGGCCAAATATAAGACATTAGAAATGTTGTTTTTCTCGAGATTTCCAAATAACCTGATGTTTAATAACTTGTCATTAAATATCACCTTATTTGTAATTTGGTTTTGAAGTAGGTGGAGGGTGCCTGTAAATAATATGCTGGGCAACATTTTGAGCTATGCAGAAAAGTGCACGGCTTGACAGAAATTTGCAACCTTAGTGAAGGAACTGAGTTCGGAGTGCCCCCTGATTTAAAGCAATCCACGTGAACTTAAGTCACGGAGTCACCTAAATTTTGTCTTCTCAATGCTATAAAATAACAAATAGATGGAGTGAATCAGGGACAGTTAAAAATATGCAGGTTTATATAAATTAGATTAACGATCGTTTCGTCCTGGCACTGAAAAATGTTTCGGCCAAGTAACTCCACCAAATTGCCAGAAATTATTGCTCCTTGACCATTGCTCAGGGGAACCTAACGATCGCAGGGACGAATTATAAGCATGCGACCACCCTATGCACTGACTTTGAACAATGATCCGAGGTGTAAGACGAAGTGGCCTGGTCGAAATGTGGAACTAGCCTCGGCTACAGTGGCCAGCCCACCCGTCCGAACGTAATCGACACGGTGCGGTACGCCGAGACTCGGCCTGCTGCGCGCCAGTCGCAGTCGATACACACTACAAACCACCACAGCCGACGGCGGCTGTTGCAGCAGCTGCGACAACAGCTGCAACAGCCGGCACCAACTGCCGCGCAACCGGCGGCCGCGCAGAGTGCGCAGTGGAGCGGGCGGCCGGCCGCGTCGGCGGCGGCGCCGTCGCCATGGCGACGGTGGCTGGGCGGCCGGCATCGATCGGCCGGGTCAGTCGTCTCGGCGGGCGCGATCAACACGTCGGCCGGCGGCAGTGTGTCGGGCCGCGGCGCCGGGGGCGACGCGCCAGTGCAGCCGGCGCCGGGCCAGAGCGGCCGCGTCGCGTGCGCCGCCGACTCGTGTGTGGCGGCGGCGCGTCCGCCAGTCGTCCGCCAGCCGTCCGCCAGCCGTCCGCCAGCCGTCCGCCAGCCAGCAGGAGCGCGCCGTCGGCCGGTGGTCGCCGCGGCCGCCGTCTGCCGCCGGCGCTCTGTAGGTCAGTGTCACTGCCTGCACATCCTCCCTCCGGCCGCCCCGTGCCACTGCCTGGACACACTCCCTCCGGCCGCCCCGTGCCAATGCTGTGCACCGGCGCTCAACATACGGCGCCGTTGTTCATTGTTACCGTTTTGCTTGAAATTGAAACTCTTGATGCTGTGTCCCATCGTGGGCGTTGATTTTGTTTTAAAAAAAATATTTGGGTGGGGGTGGGGAAGAGAAATGCATGAAGGAAATGTGCAGAACAAAATGGATTGCGGGGGTGGGGGCACACTCCGGAGGCTCACATGTTGAAAGTTGATTTTTTTAGAGGGTAAAGCCAAAATTGAGGGGGCACTTTCCCCCTCAAAAGTATGTAGTGCAACACCCTTGATCCCATGGTTTTGTGAAAACGAGGTACAGCATGATGTTGATTGTTGCATCTAATCCTCGCCCCCTCCCCCAAAAAGAAAGAAAGAAAGAAAGAAATATTGTGAATGTAAGTGCCTTTTCAATCGGTTTGCACGAGCGACCAAATGTCCTGCCTGCAAGATGTTCTGGTACTCCGGGACCTCAACACCAGGGACAGCACTGTCGTACATTTTCACCACAAACTTACCAGTATGCTTTGCAGGTGTCAGAATTCAGGGAAAGGCAGTTTGTAATTGCAATACCCTTGAGCACGTGCCAGCAAATTACAAAATGCTAAGCCCCAGAAGCTGCGGATGAAATGTATTATTACGTGCAAGGGAAAATTGCGAACCAATTGACTTCCGTGGATGTACAGGAACAGTGGGCTTGATTCATGAACGCAGTATTGAGGGCGGGGTATCATACATGGAGGAAATGATTGGGCCCAAGCGGATTTGGGCCCATTCCATGGAGTCTCCACCCGGGGGTCCCATGCTGAAATTATTTGGGGGGGGGTCGACATTGTGCTGGGGAGAGGCTCCCTCAAAAACATGCAAATCAACACCAGTGTGTAGGAATACGAAAATGTTTATATTAGTGACCAGTGGGTGGTCTTAGTAATTAGTTGTTTGGAAGATGCCGGGGATCATTTCATCATCAGATCACTATGTGCCAGTCGAATGGCGGAATTAACGTGACAAAAATACATTTTATCTACTGATGGGAGGGAGAGATAGGCAGATTTGCCAGAGTAACACCCCATCTTCACGCTCTGAGCACGCCATTGTGAGCGACCAAACCGAACCTGACTTGGCCCGACCCAACCAGATCCGACCACACCAGACCCGACCACTCCAGACCAGACCACACCAGACCAGACAAAACCAGACCCGACCAGACCAGACCCGACCACACCAGACCAGACCCAATCAGACCCGACCAAACCAGACCCGACCAAACCGGACCAAACCACACCAGACCGGACCCAACCAGACCCGATCACACCAGACCCGACCACACCAGACCTGACCCAACCAAACCAGATCACACCAGACCCGACCAAACCCGGCGCGACCAGACCCGACCAGACCATACCCAATTCGATCAGACCCAACAAGACCCATCTCGATCCAACTCCACCCATCCTGATCCGATCCTACACAGGCCGACACGACCCGTTACTTCGAAATCTGGATAACTTTTGCGGCAACATTCCTCGCGTTCCGCTCTCTTCACTCATAGTTACGTCCGCCCTTAAGATGTTAATTTTTCCGGAACGCCACCATAATGCTTCCTCTGAAGTGTCCACATTCTTTGTCAAAGAAAGCCCCGACAGCTCGGTTTTAGCGCCTGCCTGCGTTGTCATCTGTCCCGACGAATTATGTTCGAGGCGCTTCACCCGATCTCGCAACCTCCTGTCGAGGAAATCCATTGGCTCCGCGGCGGGCATGTTGAGCATCAACGTCACGCTAAGCTATCGGCCACAATTATGCCGTTGAACTGCAATTCACGATCGGGTGGTGGGGCCAGGGCTCACGCCGGTGACCCTGCCCCAGGACTGGGTTCCATAAAGCCACCCCAGCGATAATTCTATTTTTAAGGCTTGTGACGGGTCCTGATCATAAATTCCCACGGTCATAACTTCCCATTATCATAAGTTCCCAAAGTTGTCAGACAGCATCCAAACGTGCCAGGATAGGGCGCAATCATAACCTCCCATGATCATAACTTCCCATACGGAAAACCGTATCGGTAGATGGCAGCACCAGTCAGCAAATGCAGTATGCTTTGATGCTTTGCCGACAGATGGCAGTCACGTGCGAGGGTCAACCTAACCTAACATAACCTGACTTAACCACTGCAAGCGCCTGTCGTCTATTGGTAGAACACAAAGTTTACTGCAGCAGCTGCCAACCGCTGCCATTTAGCGGCAACATTTTCAGAATGGGAAGTTATGAACGCTCCCTGTTCGGGAGATTTGGGGATGTTATCTAACAACTTTGGGAAGGTGTAAGCATGGAAAATCATGAGCGTGTGGCGTTGTATGAACGTCTCCCCATGTGGTGACACTTTCCGTGTCCGCACGGGGAGCCGGCGTCGCCTGTGGCGGCGAGAGTCCGGACGTTTGGCTTTCATTGGACTGTCGTCAGGGGGTAAATTGTGATCGGTGCCAACGCTTCTGCCCGCACAGGCGAGCTACGCCGCCAGATCCCGTACCTGTTGCACGAGAGTCTCACAGCCCGCCCCGTACCCTCGCCCATCCAGCGCCTCTAATTGTGGATATGTTCACCATTAGAACAGCCCATCCAGCACCCTCGATCATGGACATGCTCATCACTGGAGCGAACTCAGTTAGTCTCCCACCGCTGTTCGGGTGTCGAACCGCGCTGGGCCCGCTGTTTACAGCCCCGTTGGGAACTGCGATTGCAGGCTGATATGACGCTCCGATGCTTGAGATGATGTCCTGAGGGTTCAGGGGACGCTTCGATGCTTGAACTATCGCCATGAGGGTTTAGTGGCTTGAAATGGCTCAGTGGCTTGAAATGGCTTCCTGGGATTTTTAATGGCGTCCCGATGCTTGAAATAGTGCTCTGGTTTTTTGGAGGGTGCTCGATGCTTGAGAGTTCTCCCCCGATGTTTGAAGGAGTAGCACGAGGCTCGAAGGGGCCCGAAAATTAAAAGTTCAACCCCAAGGTTTGAAAAAGCATTCCTTCATAGGGCATCCACGGGCTTCAAATGACGCTCTAAAGTTTAATGGAACACAAAGCCCGAACGAGCGCTCTCGATGTTTGTAAGGGTACTCTCATCCTTAAATCGTCCGAGGTCTGGAAGAGTGCTCCCGATACAAAATGAAATGTGGTGTCTGGGAACTGAAACCGAACCCAAGAAACCTGAAAAATTATCCGGCATCTAATAGTGATATAGCACGCCTGATAATTGGGAGGGCACCACGAAAGTTCGAAAGGATGCCCCGATGACTCGAAAAACGTCCTGAAGCCTAATAGGTCGTCCTGGGACTTCAAAAGTGCCCAGAGACACACAGTGGAGCCCATCCGTCAGGTCTGGAAGGGTGTTTTGGATATATGCAATGGTGTCGCAGGGTTCAAAAGTGCGCCAAGTGGTTTGAAAACGCCCAATACTGAAAAGGATACCCCATGCTTGAAAGAGCTTCTCAATACCCGAACACACGCCACAATACCTGAACATGCGCTCATCACGCCAAACGGGAGCATCTCCGGTACCTAGGACTCCTTTCATATGCGAAAGGATACCCCATCTGTACAAGGCATCCCGATGCGCAGTGGCGCAGCCAAGATTTTCCTAAAGAGGCGACCAAAAAATATCTTGAAATAGCGAATGCTTTGGGCGAGCGAAGCGCGCCGAAAATTGTGCTGTCGGATACGATTCGATTAAGAAACCCAACGAAAATGCTGTTTCACGTTTTGCATATTTCGGCACGTCAGAACTTGCAACACTCGCAGCAGCGCTATTTTTGTACGTTCTGCTAATCGCACCGCACGCGGAAGCTTCGTTGCTCACGTACATGCGGCAGCAGCTGCGCCCAAATAGGGCCGCCAGCGCCCCGGGCCAAACGACACGATCACGCGTCCACACGGCCGCAGTATCGCGTTGGGGACAAGGCGGCACGTGTACCAGCGCGTGGGTACCGACTGCGCGGACCGGCAGTGATTGGCGCGAGGCAGTGCCGGCAGTGATTGGCGCGAGTCAGTGCCGGCAGTGATTGGCGCGAGTCAGTGCCGGCAGTGATTGGCGCGAGTCAGTGCCGGCAGTGATTGGCGCGAGTCAGTGCCGGCAGTGATTGGCGCGAGTCAGTGTCGGCAGTGATTGGCGCGAGTCAGTGTCGGCAGTGATTGGCGCGAGTCAGTGCCGGCAGTGATTGGCGCGAGTCAGTGCCGGCGGTGATTGGCGCGAGTCAGTGCCGGCAGTGATTGGCGCGAGTCAGTGTCGGCAGTGATTGGCGCGAGTCAGTGCCGGCGGTGATTGGCGCGAGTCAGTGCCGGCAGTGATTGGCGCGAGTCAGTGCCGGCAGTGATTGGCGCGAGTCAGTGCCGGCAGTGATTGGCGCGAGTCAGTGCCGGCAGTGATTGGCGCGAGTCAGTGCCGGCAGTGATTGGCGCGAGTCAGTGCCGGCAGTGATTGGCGCGAGGCAGTGCCGGCAGTGATTGGCGCGAGTCAGTGCCGGCAGTGATTGGCGCGAGTCAGTGTCGGCAGTGATTGGCGCGAGTCAGTGCCGGCGGTGATTGGCGCGAGTCAGTGCCGGCGGTGATTGGCGCGAGTCAGTGCCGGCGGTAATCACGGACAGCGGCGCAAGCGGCCGTCGACGGCACCCGGACATGCCATGCGGCGATCGAAGGTGACGCCCACCTTCCCGGAACTCTGGCTTTCGTTGACTGCGGTGCCGTCGATCTGCACAGAGACAGGTGCAGGGGCGTTGTTCGATATACTCTTGATGGGAAGGTGTGCCCTCAGTGTTGACTTTGCCCGCAACAATAATTCATACTTATAACATGGCAGCCTATGGAGTGTGCCTCCAATGCATTTGGCCCTCCCATTACCTGCACGCATTGTGCGCATCCGCTAATTTTCAGAAATCAACACCTGTATACAGGTGCCATACCCTTCATGGTTTCACGTCTATTGAACATGATAATTTGTGTTTTGCTACGATAATCTTCGAAGCGTACTTATGGAGCCATCAAATCAGCTGGCTGGGCCGAATTGTATTTAGTTTTATAAACGTTCTGTGACATATCACGTTTCGGGTCAGACAAGAATTGGAGTGTACTTCGCAAACTGGATGATGGCGACGTCATAATCACTAAGCATCGGCATGTCGCCGCTGTCGGCGGAACACAGGAAGGGTCCCAAAGCCGACCCCTGGTAGCTGCCAGTTTGGGTTAGCGACAGGGACGCGGCGAAGATTTTCTTAAGGGCGGACGACAAAAATGCCAAGAAACAGAGACAGCTTTCGGCGCGCGAAGTCGGCGGAAAATCCCTACGTTGACGTGGTGAAAACCTTCATTTTGTTTCGTTCGATCTAGCGTATTAAGGGTGGATGTAGGCGGGGGGGGGGCTCGCCCTTGGCTGCGCCTATGATTACAGAGAACGCGCGACACATACACGGCTGATAGCGGTGCGATACGTCAGCGACACCTGCTGGTAACGACTCCGCGGACGGTACGGACACCACACATATTTACCTTCTCCCGTGGACGAGCACGATCAATGACATCAAAGAACTCTGACATGTTGAGGAGCATACGCAACGAGATGATACCAGAGTCCATGGCACTGCATAGTTGCAGATAGAGAGAGAGAGGGGGGGGGGGGGAAGAAAGAAAGAAAGAAGGAGACAGAGACAGAGACAGAGACAGAGACAAAGACAGAGACAGATAGAGGGAGGAAGGGAGAAACGGAGGGAGGGAGGCAGGGAGGAAGGGAAGGGGGAGGGAGGGAGGAAAGGGAAAGGGAGGGAGGGAAGGGGAAGAGAGGGAGGGAGATAGGCTTGGTCGCGGGTGGACTCGGTAATGGTTGCGGGATTATAACCCACGATCTTGCGATTAAGAGTCGAACGGCCTACAGACCGAGCTCCCGCGACCCCATACATATAAATGCGAAATTACATCTTCTCAAGGTACTAAATCATGTCATATTTTTCCTAGCCTTCACTAAAGGATCAGCGGCGGCAGAATATGCGCGAAAACTTATACTTTGGTTAGATTTGCGAATTTGCCCATACAAAAATATGTCTGATCATCACTAGTTGAGATCCTCCTGGTTATCATGCCGAAATAGGCCCGGCACTTCACGCAGATATGTGTTGATAGTGCGTGTATTCTGCACTTAAATTGTTTGTTATCTGGCAGATATGAAATCGTTCTATAACTATGATGTATGTTCTTCTCAATATCAGTTTTAGGATTTAAACTCGGCAATATTCACGCACAAACACATGGTGTAACCAAACGTCTGAAAAATCGGCGAGTAAGTTCATGACGGGGGTCGGCAAGCCACGCGTTTGTTTGGACGATCTCGATGTTTTGTTGTATCTTAGCACGTCGCCAAGCCTTCACTTAGCGCTCGGGCATCGGATGTTCCTCAGCAAACGTCACTTGGCACAATGGTTACATCTTATGTGCACATTTTTCACTAAGCGCCGACGCTAGAACATGTTTCACTACCTATAACACCTGTCTTTTCTTTCCTTTGGTGTTCAAAAGTCGGACAACTTCTGCATCCACATCATCATGTTTTGGTACAACATGGATATTCATCACAGCTTGAGACCTCAGATATTTGGGGAGACGGTATCGCCGGCATTATGGCCGATAAGGTTAGATGCGGGAACTGAAGCAGCTTTACCCCATCCATATTATTTTGCCAGCTGGGGAACGGGGTGGGGGTGGGTTGGAGGTAGCGACTGCTTCGCTGCCTCCATCCACACGTTTGTGAAAAGTACTGTTTCTTTTCATAAAACTTAGAAAGGTGCGACAAAACATTAGATGCTAATGTCAGCGTTGGCGTACACCGACACCTTGCCGCAGCCACAGGAACATCTGTCGGTGCCCCTGCGTCGGCGTTGGATAGGCTCCCCGTGTCAGGTGTCGGCGACTCGCATGTCAGTGAGTGCGTGCGTGCGTGTGCGTTTGTGTGTGTGTGTGTGATGGGTACTTGTCGTGCAGTGCAGTGCGACGTGCCAATAGACGGAAGTGTGGTGACCGGACGCTTAGCTGAGAGGACTACCATCACTGAGCAGTGGACGGCATTGCACGTGCAGTGAATGCGCACTTGAACATTGCAGAACGGTTGCACCATTTTGCTGTGAAGTATTAGTGGAATGATTGAAATTTTAGTATCACATGTGTATGTGGGCTGCGTATGAACATAAGTGTCATCTTTATGTTCGTGTATGGACATAGTTCGGCGAGTGTGATTATCTACACTCTCTGCGGCTATCACACGTGGTCACATGACATGAACCGGAAGCGGCAGATCTCTGCATCTTTTTCAACCCGGACTCCTTGGCTGCATACTCACAACACCAGGCTGTGGGTGAAAGAGTGGCGTCCGGGTCCATATCTGTGTCCGGGTCCATAGTTGGGTCCGGGTCCATAGTAACGTCCGGGTCCATAGTAACGTCCGGGTCCATAGTGACGTCCGGGTCGATAGTGACGTCCAGGTCCATAGTTGGGTCCGGGTCCATAGTAACATCCGGGTCGATAGTGACGTCCGGGTCGATAGTGACGTCCGGGTCGATAGTGACGTCCGGGTCCATAGTTGGGTTCGGGTCCATAGTGACGTCCGAGCCCATAGTGGCGTCCGGGTCTGAATATTCTCAGATTTAATACGAACAACGACGCATTAACATTAGCAGGGTTCCAAACCGCGAGGGATCCGGACCCCGGACCCACCCGGGATCGCCAGCCATGCTCGCCCACCAACATCATCATCGCAATAGGCGAGAGGTAATCGTGTTGGGCGAGAGACAATCGTAATCCGAGTGATCCGTTTGACGAGATTGGCGGCCGGCCGTGTGGGGGCCAGGCGCTCTCACCAGCGACAGATCTCCACTTGTGGCAGATCAGGCGAATGCGACCGCGGTAATAATCCGCTAATAACCCGCCAATAACCGGCCAATAACCGGCCAGCTGTAGCAATAGCCTGCCAATTACCGCCGGCGCGCGCTGGTGTCATGTCCGCCTGCCGGCGGGTGAGCGCGCTGTCAGCGCGTGCGCGCGGTGCGGTGCTGTGCCGACCAGGTGGGACCTGGCCGTCCGTCAGCCGCATCTGCACACGTGACAGATGCGCTGCGCCGTCTTGTGGCCGGTGTTCTGCCTGCCTCTGGGCGGCGGTGCGTGAGCCAGCGTCGGCCCGCAGCCGGACAGAGCCGAGAGTGCCCCCCCCGGCTTCCGGTCGCGATACCAGACCGCGCCGACTTCCGGCGCGACCTCAGCAGGCGAGCCGTCTGCACGTCTGCTGTGCAGTGTACAGTGCACAGCCGAGGGAACGGTGTCGACAACGGCGTCTCCTTCAGCAGACGTCTTTAGATAAATTGTGCCAAAGAACGTGTCAGCTGGCGACTTCACTGCGACATCTAATGTCACACCAAGAATGCGTTCAGGAGATCTGACATCGGCAAATTGCCAGATATAGGCAGTGCAGGTAGGTGTTGCACTGGCTTCTGTCAACGTAGTGTCGAAGAAAGCGAATGGCCGTTGACATGGGCTACCCAGTTCAGAGTGGGTGAGCTGGCAACGGTAACCAGAGCTCCAACTGATTCCAGGAGGGCATTTTTTAAACTGTAAATACGGGCATTATATTAATAGAAAACTTGGGCGTTTGTCGGTGCATGCACTTGATGTCAATAATTATATAATCTAGACTAGTTCCTCGGGCTAAGAAAGGACATCTGGGGAAAAGATGTCGAATTGACGTTTTGATTCAGTGTGCAACGCATGACATGTTTATTGGTTGCATTTCTACGAGGAGCTACAAAACGGACCTACAATTTCGTATATACCACAGACTACTCTCCCTGTCCCTCTCCCTCACTCTCTCCCTTTCTCTCTCCTCTCCCCTCCCTCTCTCTCCCTCCCTCGCTCTCCCTCTCACTCTTCCTCTTCCTCTCTTCCTCTCTTCCTCTCTTCCTCTCTCCCTCTTTCTCTTCCTCCCTCTCTCGTGTTCTCTTGTACTCAGAATATCCTTAGGGTTACTCGAAACATTTTTCTATATCTCTTTTGGTGGACGTCCAAGATCAGGTCAAACAGATACATGCCAGGGTTCAGTCAGTCCCCCGTCTTTGCCGTAGTTTTCCGACCCTGTTTGCAAAAATGCGACTTCGTGTGTTCAGTGGGGGCCAGCTGCCGCTTGGCCCCCATTGAACACACGTTTCGGGGTCATTCCTCCTGTGCCCCCTAGATCAGCTAGTGACTTCCACTATCATCTACGCGATCTGTGCGAAAGTCTTCGTGACCTTTACACCGACCTCATGACATATGTCGCGATTCCTGTGACCTGCGTATTGATCTGCGTGACCTATGCAGTGGCCTCGGCGACCCCGGCAGTGATCTCTCGAGGATGGTACATGCCCAGTCGCCGTCCCCTGTCGACGATAGCGGCTCTCGCGGCGCCAGCTTCATTGTGTGCCCGACTCCGAGAGCACCACTGTTGGGTAGGCAGACGTCCTGCCGCCGTCCGGCCGTGTTGTGGTCGCCATGGTCTGTGTGGGCACCACAGCACCACTGTTGGGTAGGCGGACATCCGGCCGCCGTCCGGCCATGTTGTGGTCGCCATGGTCTGTGTGGGCACCACAGCACCACTGTTGGGTAGGCGGACATCCGGCCGCCGTCCGGCCGTGTTGTGGTCGCCATGGCCTGTGTGGGCACCACAGCACCACTGTTGGGTAGGCAGACGTCCTGCCGCCCTCGGTCCGTGTTGTGGTCGCCATGGCCTGTGTGGGCACCACAGCACCACTGTTGGGTAGGCAGACATCCTGCCGCCGTCGGGCCGTGTTGTGGTCATGGCCTGTGTGGGCACACAGCACCACTGTTGGGTAGGCGGACATCCGGCCGCCGTCCGGCCGTGTTGTGGTCGCCATGGTCTGTGTGGGCACCACAGCACCACTGTTGGGTAGGCAGACATCCGGCCGCCGTCCGGCCATGTTGTGGTCGCCATGGTCTGTGTGGGCACCACAGCACCACTGTTGGGTAGGCGGACATCCGGCCGCCGTCCGGCCGTGCTGTGGTCGCCATGGTCTGTGTGGGCACCACAGCACCACTGTTGGGTAGGCGGACATCCGGCCGCCGTCGGGCCGTGTTGTGGTCGCCATGGCCTGTGTGGGCACCACAGCACCACTGTTGGGTAGGCGGACATCCGGCCGCCGTCCGGCCATGTTGTGGTCGCCATGGTCTGTGTGGGCACCACAGCACCACTGTTGGGTAGGCGGACATCCGGCCGCCGTCCGGCCGTGCTGTGGTCGCCATGGTCTGTGTGGGCACCACAGCACCACTGTTGGGTAGGCAGACATCCTGCCGCCGTCCGGCCGTGTTGTGGTCGCCATGGTCTGTGTGGGCACCACAGCACCACTGTTGGGTAGGCGGACATCCGGCCGCCGTCGCCATGTTGTGGTCGCCATGGTCTGTGTGGGCACCACAGCACCACTGTTGGGTAGGCAGACATCCTGCCGCCGTCCGGCCGTGTTGTGGTCTTGTGATCAGAGACTGCGGTCGTATTTGTATTTTCGGTTGATGAAGTTGGAAAGGATAATTTTTGTCCCATGAAGTTAGCAGATATTAAAACAAGTGGCTATCGGAAACTCTTGTACATGGGGAATTGCATACTGAGTAAACAATGTCATTGAACCATCAAAAGTAAGGCAAGTGCCGACCGCAAAAAATATAGGAATACAAAATTATATGCTTCATCCATAACTACACCGCTTCGTATTACTAGAATGAAAGCCAGGATTAAAAACCCACAAGCTTCGACATTTCCATCAGAGAGCACTAATCTTGTACACCTTCACTATCAAGCAGAACCAATTAAATCCACAGCAATATAAAAGAGAAGACATATTTTTCGAAGGAGGATGACATTTTGGACGACACAAGTCCAGGACTCGGCTGCTTTCCCAATCCTTCACCGCACCAACTTCCACATATGGATAGTCACTGCTTCGATCTATCCCACCTGGCTAGTCACCGCTCGAATCTGTCTCACACGAGCGGTCACTGTCCGGACATACCCCACCCAGTCAGTCACCGGCCTGACCTACCACATCCAGTCAGTTACTGTCCTGACCTACCCCACCCAGTCACTTCTCTAATCCACTCCACCCAGTCAGTCACCGGCCTAACCTACCCCACCCAGACAGTCACTGTCCGGACGTACCCCCCCCAGACAGTCACCGGCCTGATCTACCCCACCGAGACAGTCTCTGTTCTGACATACTCCACCCAGCCAGTCACTGTCCGGACGTATCCCCCAGACAGTCACTGGCCTGACTTACCCCACCCAGACAGTCACCAGCCTGACCTACCCCACCCAGAGAGTCACTGCGCTGACCTACCCCACCCAGACAGTCACTGCACTGACCTACCCCACCCAGGGAGTCACTGCGCTGACCTACCCCACCCAGACAGTCACTGCGACTGACCTACCCCACCCAGACAGTCACTGCACTGACCTACCCCACCCAGACAGTCACTGCGCTGACCTACCCCACCCAGGGAGTCACTGCGCTGACCTGCCCCACCCAGACATTCACTGCGCTGAGAAGAGTCGACATTGCTGTACAAACACCACAGTGAACGAGAGCCATCCTTGCACAAATGTGGCCAATAGAGACCGTCTGCACGTGATGCGATGATTTGGCGGGTGTGGGTGCAGAAGGGGTGTCGGCACGTGCAGCTGGCACCGCCCATTCGTGCCGGACACGGGGGGGTGGGGGGGGGGGTGTCGCTGTCGGGCGGATTGTCGCACACGTACTTTGACTCGGTGAGATGGGCAATCAACTGCAGTGACACCTGGCCTCCTCTCTCTAAACAGGGCGTTACGAAGTCGGACACCCTTAGGCGCTGTCAGCTGCGGACGTATGGTGCCGTGATGAGCCTTGTGCTCCCCTTCGATACTGAAGTTAAAATTTACCTGGAATGAGCTGGTTTTCCAAACAGGTGAAATATAATGAGGAATCGTTATCTTCGGGTAGCTCCCTCTCCAGTCACAGCTCCTTTGACGTGCCTCTGTCAAGAGGCATTTGCTCTGCAAAACGTGATATAAATCAACCTCTCTCTGACGTCATACATACACGACATAACCGACTTAGCAACGAACTTGATCTTGGACAGTTAATTACTATTCGGTTTGGTTTTCATAGCTATTTCGTTTTGTCTTCTGCATGTTATAACAGCTGATGCGGGTACAATTGCGACCGCTGAGATAAATATTTTTTTCCCACAAAGAGAACGGCGTGGACTTGTAGCGTAGAAAACCTTGCAATAAAATTGCATCGTGAAATGGACACATCTGTGCGTTCTACGACTGGACGATGTCAGGTTATTGACCCTAGGAAGCTGAACATTGGTGTTGCGGACAGGGACGTTGCTGCTTACCAATAATGGACTTGAACATCAATAACTTTTTTTTTCCCTGTGGCGGTTTTTGCCACATGGATGTACTTGATGAGGTGCCAGACCACAGTCTCAACTTTGCTGTGCCGGGGTTTTAACCAGTGTCGAGCATTAGGTGGAAGATTAGTTGGGTCCAAAGGCCAGCGACTATCGGCTAAATTCTGACCAACTGAATGAGACCATTTCGCCCATGCAACATCTTTCTCCCGGATTTGATTGGCTCATCTTGACAACCATACGTCTGTACCGAAGTTTTGGATTCAGGACCACTGCTGTTACATTTATTGGCGTTGGGCAACAGCCCGCTACAACATGCGTGAGGTGCTGCATCCAAGCCAAGCCGCAAATCGCCAGAACAATGCTTGGCGGCATGAAAACCGAGCCCAAATGGTACGAAACCGAAACGTCCACTGTCCTATCCGAGGCACCAACCCGAATTTGATTATGAAGATGTGCCATCTTGGTTCATCTTGGTTTATCTTCAAAATATGCACTTGCTGACATTTTTTTTCGGACTAAAGCTACTTGGCAGACTCTCTTTGTCAGACATTGATAGTGTAGGATTGCAGTCCGTATAAGCTTTTGGTAGACAGAGGAGTACCGTGGAGAGAGTGGAGTGGAGTACACTCTAAAGTGAGCACGTCACGGCCCGCATTGATGTGCGTGCATACCGTTGACTTCACACAAGCTATTGAAGCTTTACACTATCCTCACTTTGTACTTTTTCCTCCCCCGTCGCTTATTTCGCTTCAACATCATTAATGCGATGCAACTGACTGTATCATTCGAAGTGATACCAATTCGAAAATAACTAAGCAAATGAGCACTCAGCAAACTTAGTCGAGTGAAAATGCAGACACGCTTGTGCTTGTGGATCGGGACTTTATCTTGCTGAACGTCTTTGGCAATTTCCTTAGTCCACGCACGGTTTCCCTCGCCGGGATGGCACCAGAACACTTGGCATTTTATTGAAGATTGACAAGGTTCTCGACCAGTTCAAGTCATTCAGGCTTTCGGGAAGCTACATGAACAATCCTGTCGAGGTCAACTGTTAGCGAAGGTAGCGGGCTGAGGTAAACATGTAGAGGCTAGCGCGCTGACAACTGAATATGACGCATCTGGACTCCCCGATGGGTTTGATTGTGTGTCTTGGGTGGTCACCAAGGGCGTCACCACCATCCATTTCCAGGTGGGTCCAACCCCGGGGCTTCGGCATGATGTTGAAGCTAGCGAGACAAGGCAATGGTCGTCAACATGTGACCAGTGTGTTAACCCCTAACAAATGCTGGGAACACTCGTGACTGCTACGATGCGTCTTGCATGCCTACAAAAAGCATAACAAGCGAACCCAAACACAAATCCAGATTGGGTCCGGGCCCAGGGACACCAGCGGTGGCGACGACCATGGGGGTCATCAAGAAGCCGTAGGAGGTGGACGCGTATGACAGAGGATGAGGATATGAGGGAGGCGAGTATATGATGACATGATGAGGATACCTACAGGATGCAGTTCTCCCTGGCGTTGATGCCAAAATATAATACATGCACAGGACGGCACAGGGGTGGATAATGATCAGAGATACCGCATGGTCTGTTTTTGTCTGGCTCCTTTCCTTATCTTCGTAACAATAAGTCTGGTGTAGGTGACTATCCCACAATGATAACCAACAGTCCTGATGTTGCAAATTACTTTCTAAGGTGCAAATCGGAAGACAACCGAGGAAAATTAGGGGACGCTGTCATTACCGACACACAAGGTTGCTGCTGTACACTGCTGGAAATGTCACGCTAGCATGGGCTCATAAATGGATTCGCCACAACAGCCCATTTGTATATAGGGTTGACAAGAAGTTTGATCTGAGTGGTGTATGACCAATCCATTAGATGAGCCCCCACACTATAATAACAAACTAAGAAATTGCATCGGAGGTGACTGTGGAACTGTTCTGCATTTAAA
The DNA here is from genome assembly GCA_034440575.1 of Imbricaverruca yamaguchii. Taxonomy (NCBI): domain Eukaryota; kingdom Metazoa; phylum Arthropoda; class Thecostraca; family Neoverrucidae; genus Imbricaverruca; species Imbricaverruca yamaguchii. The sequence goes on from JAOTOL010001179.1 coordinate 225,131, forward strand.
ATGCAAGTACACACATTTTCAGCGTCATAATACAATTTCAACACCAGGGGTTTTGCAATGCGTACATGAAACGGATGTACTTGGAATTGGTCTAAGTGTTGAGAAGCCATCCCATGAAAGTTTTGAGGAAATTCCTTTCGGGTTATACAGGACGGTAGGTACACATAGCTGCCATATCTGCACTCAGGCCTATTTCGAGGGTATTATGGAAATGCTGGGCATTTCCACGTCCTACTTTCCACCATATTCAACCATCAACCACCAGCAAGGCACTACCTTCAACCAGCAAAGCACTAAATCTGACAATTCGAGTCCAGCCTACACATAGCTCTTCCTCGGACAAGTTTGTGTGAGAAGGATCGCGCAGTTCGCATGCGAGAAGGCTGAAGGGTTCGTAAGCAAGTATTCGCTGCAGTCTCTAAGGACATGACGTTCCGTAAACAAGCATCGGTCAATATCCACCCATATACCTCAAAGGAATCAGGTCCCTCCCCACTGTACTATTAAATGCTTATTTGAAAATAAAATAAATCGTCGGATAGCTTTACTTGCCTCCAAAAGTACTAGAACAATGTCCAAAAAAATCACCGAAGCCAAGGCTAGCATAGCTATATGTCTCCTGGTCAGCGAACATCAGAAGTGACCATGAGTGAATGTACAACTAAGCGGCCGTTGACTGCTCACTGAATGTCCTTCAGCTATGCTATGCGGAACCCTGACAGTGATAAGGCTCCTGTAAATAGGGTGAACATAAGATTGCAATTTAAGTACATGTGATCAATGAGTGCCTCCATGCGCGGAGCATGCACTGTAGAAGCATGGGCTCTATCATGCAAAAAGAAACATTGGAGTGGGTGAGAGTACTATGGTTGAAGACACTTGAGGGTTTAGGTAAATCGTTTGTATGAAACTTTGGGTATGCCATCGCTCCCTGAATGGTTGCCCCCACTCTCCATCCATTGTTTTCCAGGTATAAACTGAAACACTACGTATTTGCCACCCCTCCAATGCTGGCTAGTATGATATGCATGCGTTACCTTTCCTCAGTTAATTCAATACAACTTCGCTCGTGATCTAAAGACTTAGTTTAGCCGGACGCCTTAGGCGTAATGCTAAGTTGACAAATATTGTGATAATCTTCTTGAAAGATATCCTCCTTCAATGATCATACACATCTTTGTAAGCTCTCCTGAATGATCTAGTTGACAGCACTCTAAATAGCATTTAACTCTTACACTTTTTATGGCCGGAGGGGGGGGGGGGGAGCTGACACGCTCAATGTCGCCGTGCAACCAGTGTAGTACAGACAAGGAAGTACCTTAGTGTACTCGGCAGCGACTGCAAGCCTGTGATGGGGTGATGATCAACTGAACACATACTTATCAACCACTCAAATGAACAAATACTTATCACCCTTACAACTAGCAGACAATTCCTGGTGCACTTTGCCTTTTGATTATCGACTATCGACGCCAACACTGGTGTTGTTTAGCAGCTCCGGAACCACACGTTGTCAAAGCGTGTCGGAAATTTATAGAGTAGGTTGAAGAAAAGGAAAGTGATTGAGAGGTTTCACGTTATGTGTGTAGTTCTTCGTCCCTTTTGTCGGTTTTGTTTTTATTGCCACTGTTATTTTAGCATTCCTTTCACATATTTTGCTGCATGACCGACGCAGTCGATGCGCACCTAATCTCCAATTCCTTACACATATCTACTGGATGTCGGTGTGTGTGGAATATCTTGTGACTAGAGAAAGACAGGGAAAGCACTGTGAATTCCCGTCATTCTATCCCGCGCCGTCGGGATGATGCCGACATTTTTCTGAAGTCGGGCGCAGAAACACCTGCTCCTACGCATGCAGAAGCCGCAACTCTGCTATGTGATGCGTTTGTGGGGGAGGGAGCGTGTATATGTATACATATGAAAACGCGATACCCCTTCTCTCTCCCATACTCTCTCCCCTTTCTATATCTCCCCCCTCTCTCTCCTCTATCTTTCTCCTCTTGTCTTTCCATTTCCCTCTCTGTACCTTTCCCTCGCCCAAATTCTCCTTCCCCTCTCTCTCTTTCTCTCTCTCTCAGTCTCACTTCACTGTGCCTGCAGTCGGACAGGTGTGGCTGTCCTCTAATTCTCTCACTCACTCTCTCTCTCTCTCTTCCTATCTCGCCCTAGCTTTCGTTCTCGCTTTCGCTCTGTCTTTACCAGCCATGTTTGATAGTGCAGACATGCTCACGGTCGAGGGGAGGAGGCGGAGGTGAGCTGCTGGTTGGCGGTTGGCGCGTCACCAGCAGACAGTCCTGTACTCTCGCTGTGCCTGCGGTCGGACAGGTGTGGCGGTACCACAGCCCGGTAATGGTCATCACCACTGTGCCTGCGGTCGGACAGGTGTGGCGGTAATGGTCATCACCACTGTGCCTGCGGTCGGACAGGTGGGGTACCACCGCCCGGTAATGGTCATCACCACTGTGCCTGCGGTCGGACAGGTGTGGCGGTACCACAGCCCGGTAATGGTCATCACCACTGTGCCTGCGGTCGGACAGGTGTGGCGGTACCACAGCCCGGTAATGGTCGTCACCACTGTGCCTGCGGTCGGACAGGTGTGGCGGTACCACAGCCCGGTAATGGTCATCACCACTGTGCCTGCGGTCGGACAGGTGTGGCGGTACCACAGCCCGGTAATGGTCATCACCACTGTGCCTGCGGTCGGACAGGTGTGGCGGTACCACAGCCCGGTAATGGTCATCACCACTGTGCCTGCGGTCGGACAGGTGTGGCGGTACCACAGCCCGGTAATGGTCATCACCACTGTGCCTGCGGTCGGACAGGTGTGGCGGTACCACAGCCCGGTAATGGTCATCACCACTGTGCCTGCGGTCGGACAGGTGTGGCGGTACCACAGCCCGGTAATGGTCGTCACCACTGTGCCTGCGGTCGGACAGGTGTGGCGGTACCACAGCCCGGTAATGGTCATCACCACTGTGCCTGCGGTCGGACAGGTGTGGCGGTACCACAGCCCGGTAATGGTCATCACCACTGTGCCTGCGGTCGGACAGGTGTGGCGGTACCACAGCCCGGTACTGGTCATCACCACTGTGCCTGCGGTCGGACAGGTGTGGCGGTACCACAGCCCGGTAATGGTCATCACCAGTGTCACTGTGCCTGCGGTTGGACAGGTGTGGCGGTACCACAGCCCGGTAATGGTCGTCACCACTGTGCCTGCGGTCGGACAGGTGTGGCGGTACCACAGCCCGGTAATGGTCATCACCACTGTGCCTGGTGGCAGTGTGGCGGTCGGACAGGTGTGGCGGTACCACAGCCCGGTAATGGTCATCGTCACTGTGCCTGCGGTCGGACAGGTGTGGCGGTACCACAGCCCGGTAATGGTCATGTCACCACTGTGCCTGCGGTTGGACAGGTGTGGCGGTACCACAGCCCGGTAATGGTCATCACCACTGTGCCTGCGGTCGGACAGGTGTGGCGGTACCACAGCCCGGTAATGGTTCACATTGCCTGCGGTTGGACAGGTGTGGCGGTACCACAGCCCGGTACTGGTCATCACCGCTGTGCCTGCTGTCGGACAGGTGTGGCGGTGCCACAGCCCGGTACTGGTCATCACCACTGTGCCTGCGGTCGGACAGGTGTGGCGGTACCACAGCCCGGTACTGGTCATCACCACTGTGCCTGCTGTCGGACAGGTGTGGCGGTACCACAGCCCGGTAATGGTCATCACCACTGTGCCTGCGGTCGGACAGGTGTGGCGGTACCACAGCCCGGTACTGGTCATCACCACTGTGCCTGCTGTCGGACAGGTGTGGCGGTGCCACAGCCCGGTAATGGTCATCACCACTGTGCCTGCGGTCGGACAGGTGTGGCGGTACCACAGCCCGGTAATGGTCATCATGTCAGCGGAGCGGCTGGCTGGCCGGCGCAAGGGTGAGCCCAACGGTCCGTGCGCGTCGCTGGCCGCGCGCTACCCGCTGCCCGCTCCCGGCTCCCAGCAGCGGGCCGACGCGTCGTCCATCAACCTGCCGGCCGCCGACGCACACGTCCTGCACGGCCACGCCGACGACTCGCCCAACCACATGGTCTACGCCAAGGTGGGTCAGCCGCTGGTCTGCGCGCGTGAAGGTCGCCTCAAGGTCGACACACAGGGAGGGCAGCTGTTGGTCCACATTCAGGTAGGTCGTTTGTTGGGGTGTGTACAGGTAGGTCACCTGATGGTCGACACACAGGGAGGAAAACTGTTGGTCTGCACACAGGGAGGCTAGCTGTTGGCCTGTGTACAGGCACCATCTGCAATGTGTCCTCTCCGTGTCTTCTGGTCTGGCTCATGCCACGACTCACACGTCTTCTAGTATGTTCTCCCCATGTCTTCTGGTCTGGCTCATGCCGCGACTCACACGTCTTCTAGTATGTTCTCCCCATGTCTTCAGATCTGGCTGATGCCACGACTCACGCGTCCCGCAATATGTCCTCCTTCCGTGTCTTCCGGTCTGCCGCACACGACTCACACGTCTTCTAGTATGTCTGCCTGCAATGCCGCGACTCACACGTTCATGTGTCTCCTTCCGAATGTGGTCTGGTCATTATGCACGCGACTCACTTCTGTTCCCGAAAGTGGTTGGTCATTAGATCGCAGTGCTTTAGGCCTATCTAGGTGTGGTGAAAATTGAGTCTTCTTCTAGCGTTGATGCTAATTACAAACCGAAAGCATCAAAATCGGATCAGACTTTGCCGTGAGGAAAATGAGGGTCTTTGCTTGTTCAATTGTAAATAATTTGACAATTTTTGTGTCAATAAAAAATCCGGATATCAGCTCTGGTAACTACAAGGGGACGATGATTTACACACTGACTGGCATGCAGCTTTATGAGCTTCACATGGAAGGAGACTAACTTATTTTCCTTTCCTTTGCTCATTTTCAACTCGGTACATAGGTCGCACATGCCTGGTATGGGTGCCCAGTAAGTCTGTAATTTATCACAATTCCTACTGGGCGGAGAGAATGGGCCTGACAGCAAGAATACAACAAAATAATCATTCAACACGTGCCGTATTGCAACATGTCTTTCAGTCCACGGTGAGGTACTGAGCAGTCTTATTTGATCACTTCTATTGCTGGCTGATTGTTGTGCCTTGGACCCAGCTGACTGACCGGTAGCCGCAGAACATGACGGGGATGAGCCCCAACGCGACCGTTCCGAGACACACTGTGGACAGCGAGCGGTGTGCTGCAGATGGAGCGGATAGTGGAGCGGATGCAGAACGAGAAGACAGGGGTGACCGTGCGGACCGTCAAGTCGTTCCTCTCCAAGATCCCGTCCGTGTTCGTCGGCACGGACCTCATCACCTGGATGACGAAACACCTGGACGTCGATGACCAAGGTGGGTGGCACGGCTGAGTGGGTGGCCGTTTGAATGTGTGCTTGGCTGACTGGTTGCTTTAGTGCAGGATTGACCGGCTGATTGTCTGAGTACAGGATTTACTGACTGGTTTTCTGAGTGTGGGATTGGCTGGCTGGTTGTCTGAGTGCAGGATTGACTGGCTGGTTGTCTGAGTGTGGGATTGGCTGGTTGGTTGTCTAAGTGTAGGATTGTCCGTCTGGTTGCCTGGGTATAGGATTGACTGATTGGTTGTCTGAGTGTAGGATTGACCGTCTGGTTGCCTGGGTATATGAATGACTGGCTGGTTGTCTGAGTGCATGCTTGACTGGCTTGACTGGTTTTGAGTGTTCTGGAACATCGGCCAGACCTCGCCTGTTTGAGATCGAACACACTGCGAGCTCCGCGTGATCACCGGTCCGCGTGGTCACCGGTCCACGTGGTCGCCGGTCCGCGTGGTCATCGGCCCTCGTGGTCACCGGTCCACGTGGTCACCGGTCCACATGGTCACCGGCCCTCGTGGTCACCGGTCCACGTGGTCACCGGTCCACATGGTCACCGGTCCACGTGGTCACCGGTCCACATGGTCACCGGCCCTCGTGGTCACCGGTCCACGTGGTCACCGGTCCACATGGTCACCGGCCCTCGTGGTCACCGCCCCTCGTGGTCACCGGTCTGCGTGGTCACCGGTCGCGTCACTGATTCACTGTTCCGCGTTGCTGATTAGCTCAGCTGTTCTGGCTCGCAAACAATAATTCCATTTGCAAAGCTTGGAATAGTCGAAAGCATCTGCCTCCTTATGTCGCATAATTTTGTCGCAAGATTAGAGCAACGGTATCACCAATTCACAACGGGTGTAGTGCATCCACCTAATTATGTCTGAGATGATACCTAAACATGGCCCGTTCAATATTATTACATGGAAGTGAAAATTAACAGCAATGTTATCGCGAGCAGTCCGGACTTCAGTCCCAGCTGATGCATATGCGAGATCTCGTCAGTAGCTGCATATGCGAGATCTCGTCAGTAGCTGCATTACGCAATTATGCACATACTTAACGAGCCATGGTCGTGACCACACATGGCAGACCCAGATGCGGATGTTGCTATTCATGCAGAATGTGCTTCCAAGAATTTGCCATGAGTATTGCATAGAGGTAGGATGCGGATAGGAGGGATAGAGGGTGCCACTGTGTGAGAGGCCAGGCATTCAGGACAACCGTCACTGAGCTGCACAGCTGTCGTTCGTCGTCGCACACACAAACGTGCAATTTCGCTGGCGCCTGAACAACTCGAACAAATGTGCAATTTCGCTAGCGTCCGAGCAAATTGAACACAAGCGCATTTAATCAATCCACCGTGACTTGCGCGACTTTGTCCGGAATTTCGCACGGTGTGTTTGACACCGCCCTGGTACGCAATTGGCTGTATACGTTGGGTGATTGTTAGGAACCAGACCAAAGCTCGTTGCTATGCAATTGCAAGCACAACTACAGGACTGCCAACCTAGGCCCTGAGCGCCAAATGACCCTGTAGTCGGGGCGCCCTGAAATCCAAATAATCAATCAATCAGCCTAGGCTGGGAATAATAGTGGCTCGCCCACCTGTGGACGCACGGTAACTGCTTTTGGCAGCCCGTGAAGGCAACACCTGCTAGCGTCTAATTTCGTGGAAACGGCAGGCGAAAGCGCATTTCAGAAAGCTGTTCAACCGACCTCAGCAATTCGATAGCCTGAACTGCAATCTGAGATACGTGCACCGTATTGCACAGAGGTGCCCAATTTCGGAAATGGTGTATAGAAAAGCCACGCTCCAGCACCGAAGTCCCTCCTGTTCCGCCGCTGTCGTGGTGACCAGCAATCCGCTGCCGTCCATATCTGATGCACTCTGGCTGGCCGCAATTGGCCTTCTCTGGCGCGAAAGCCGTGCACGTGTCGAAGTCGCCGAATTGGCCGAGTGCTGAGCCAAAGCACCATGCCGACCTGTTCAGGTATCTTGTACGGAGGGATGAGTCGGGTTTTTTCGTGGCGCAGGTTTCGTTCGACTCGGTGAGTGCCACACACAACGAGGCATCACGTATAAACGGTGATTAGTACGTTACTATGCTACTAATGATCACTTCGGTAATTACCAATACATGGTAATAACGCGGCAAATAATTACACAACGTATCTGTCTAGCACGACTGGATTCAGCGAGTCCCTCGTGTTTTTATTTGCGTATGCATACAGAAGTAAGCTGGCCTGGGATTGGCCATCACTGCTGACAAAGTAGGGACGGTGCCGGGTGTGTAAAAATGGGTGAACAATATCGAGTGAACAGCTCCGCTTGAATGGCATGTAGGCTCCAATTAGCTCGACTTATCATGACTTGGCATTCTACCAATGGGTATATATATTCGGAGCACGTTAGATGTGTGCAGCAAGTTTTAAATATTAGACGTGTGCTATTCAATTTCGCACCTCACATTAATCCAAGGTAGTGTGTGGAAGAACTGTCACTCATCACTCCCTCGAAGGAACCTCCAGTGAAGCTCGTGAATTGGCATTTCATCCTTCGTGGCACATAATCTTCAAAACGGTCCTCAATCGGCACGGCCACCACAACCTCGAGACGAATCTCCCATGATGCCCTCTAAGTCGGTCGCTCCTAATCAGTCAAGGAAAACACTCGAAGTGTCCCTAGATCATCGCAAAGTTCCCTGGATCTAACATTTCCGTCTCTAGCCTTCTACTTCAACACAATTTCCTGGTAACACGCCTGAACCGGCACCTTCAGCACCCTCAAAAATCTCTCATGGCATCCATAAATCAGCACCTCAGCCACCCATAAAAATTCCCTGATAACACCCACGAACCAGCACCTCATCCTTCCAGACACAAAACACTTAGACGGCACGGAATCGGCAGCTGTACCCGACTGTCGAGAAAAACCCCCGATGATGCCAATCAATTGGTTCCTTAGCTGGAATCTCCGCCAACTCTCCGCTCCCCGGCCTGAGAAACACACTTGGTCATCACTGAATCGCCAGCTTCACCCTCTGCTCTGATGCGCAAGGCAGGCGTCAGTTGCACACTCAAACTGTGAATCACACATGTATTATAGCAGGGACGAGTAACCTAGGGTAAGTCGCTCGTCTCACAATCGAAAGGTTGAGGGTTCGAATCTCACCTGTCGCTACTCTTCGCCCGCGATCAATCGGCGTGAGAGATTGGCGACGCTACATAACTCAACGGTCGATGTGTCGTAAAACCAATAACCAGCTAACATGTATCAGAGCCATCCACGATCGATACATGGCCATTCCGGTTCCACGTCAGCGCAGTGGGGCGAAAATAGCACGGAAGTAATATCTAACATACACACATACACAGCACATTCATACAATTGTAACGTAGTGTACGGAGCAAATCTGGGTGTCAGTCCGAGTCTCCGCCCGGGCGCAGTTTCAGGTGGGGACGTAGGAACGGAACAGCGAGCCCGAGAACGTCGGGCGCCAGATCGCAGTCCTGCTGCGCCGCGCGGCAGCAAATTCGCCTTTTGCCCATTTCGCTTCGTGCGAGGGACGCATGAGTCGCCATCCCGCCTCGTGGGCCGGTCACGAGTGCCAGCCACCAGTGAGAGCCCGCTGGTCAGGGCCACAGGCTCTCGCCGTGTCGCCGCACCATGTGCACCAGGCGCAGTGTGCGGTACGACACCAGATCCGCCGCACTCGGCCCGCCCAGCCTCTCTTTCTCTCCAGCAGATCCGATACATGATCGTTTCTGTGGACGAACGTATTTTTGTTTTGCTGCGTAGTTTATGAGTTGTTTTGCAGTCAAGACAGATTTATACTCGTTCCGTTTCCGTACACCGAAATGTAGCATCGGATCTGTGAAAAAGCCAGGACATTGAGCAGGAGGGAGATGACAGCGGGCGGCAGGCGGTCACTCAGATAGGACATGTCACTGAAAATGTCAAAACAGCGCCTAGTGATGGTGGATATTTGAGAGTCGCAGCTGAAAGGGCTATGAAAAGTCAGGCCAATATTTTTCGCTTCCGAGAGGAGGAGATTATCAACGCGATATTTCACCTAGAAGCTTGAGATGTGGCGAATAGTTTGTTGACTGCCCAGCAACATCAGCTCAGACTTCCATGTATTTACCTTGAGACCATTCACACGAAGCTAAATGTCAAGAGAGGCCAGAACTTGCTCCATCTTAGTGACGACGTTTTAGAATTAATATTTTTTACCACTGACCAAAATCTGAGTGTCATCTGCACGTTGGACTACTACTGCGCTTTGTGCGAACAACTGATACAGTTGAAGAAGATGCAGTCGAGCAAGGGCCGAGAGCTGATCCTTGAAAAAAAAAACTCCATTGCTATTGAGCAATGATGCAGACACTTATTGGTCCCTAGGCTGTTAATGAAGCTGACTATTTGGGTGTGATCATGGAAATAAGCTGAGCACCAAGGAATGTCGGCAACGTAGAGGCATAATTTTGAGGAGCTTCGAGTGAAAAATTTGCTCAAATGCAGCAGACAGAGAATGGACATCCCCTCGGTCGTTGGCGGAAAGGATTTAGTCGGACATGGAAATCCGGGCGGTTTCCATCGAGCGACGTGAGCGGAAACCGTGCTGGGTGCTAGAAGATGGTTTTGGGACATGCAGTTGTAGAGTTGATGCTGGATGGCGAGCTCCACGATATTCGCAACGACAGAAACAATGGAAATGGGACGGCAGTAGTCGGATGGAATTGTTAGACCACCGGACTTAAATATGAAGTAGACGATGGAGTGTTTCCAGGATACAGGAACATCGAAGTTAGTAATACCGGAGTTGACCAAAAGCAGGAGCGCCGTGCCGACTACATCAAAAGATAGTCGCACCATGCGCGTGCCGATGTTGTCTTCACCGCGCACCGACGAGCCATTCGTCTCCGAGACGACGACCCGCAGCTCCCACAGTGTCAACGGCGCCAGCGCCGACGGACGTACTCCCACATCGGGCAGACGACAGGCACGGCAGACACGGCGTCTCCCCACATCCCTCACCTCGCCCGTCACGCCAGACACGGCGTCTCCCCACATCCCTCACCTCGCCCGTCATGCCCGTCACGCGTCTCCCCACATCCCTCACCTTGCCCGTCACGAGTCTCCCCACATCCCTCACCTCGCCCGTCACGCGTCTCCCCACATCCCTCACCTGGCCCGTCACGCGTCTCCCCACATCCCTCACCTTGCCCGTCACGTCTGCCCGTCACGTCCCACATCCCTCACCTGGCCCGTCACGCACTCCCCACATCCCTCACCTGGCCCGTCACGAGTCTCCCCACATCCCTCACCTTGCCCGTCACGCGTCTCCCCACATCCCTCACCTGGCCCGTCACGCGTCTCCCCACATCCCTCACCTGGCCCGTCACGCGTCTCCCCACATCCCTCACCTCGCCCGTCACGAGTCTCCCCACATCCCTCACCTGGCCCGTCACGCGTCTCCCCACATCCCTCACCTCGCCCGTCACGCGTCTCCCCACATCCCTCACCTGGCCCGTCACGCGTCTCCCCACATCCCTCACCTTGCCCGTCACGCGTCTCCCCACATCCCTCACCTCGCCCGTCACGAGTCTCTCCACATCCCTCACCTGGCCCGTCACGCGTCTCCCCACATCCCTCACCTGGCCCGTCACGAGTCTCCCCACATCCCTCACCTCGCCCGTCACGCGTCTCCCCACATCATCACCTCGCCCGTCACGCGTCTCCCCACATCCCTCACCTTGCCCGTCACGAGTCTCCCCACATCCCTCACCTCGCCCGTCACGCGTCTCCCCACATCCCTCACCTTGCCCGTCACGAGTCTCCCCACATCCCTCACCTCGCCCGTCACGCGTCTCCCCACATCCCTCACCTGGCCCGTCACGCGTCTCCCCACATCCCTCACCTGGCCCGTCACGCGTCTCCCCACATCCCTCACCTCGCCCGTCACGCGTCTCCCCACATCCCTCACCTCGCCCGTCACGCGTCTCCCCACATCCCTCACCTCGCCCGTCACGAGTCTCCCCACATCCCTCACCTGGCCCGTCACGCGTCTCCCCACATCCCTCACCTCGCCGTCACGCGTCTCCCCACATCCCTCACCTCGCCGTCACGCGTCTCCCCACATCCCTCACCTCGCCCGTCACGCGTCTCCCCACATCCCTCACCTCGCCGTCACGCGTCTCCCCACATCCCTCACCTCGCCGTCACGCGTCGGTCCACGCCGACGGAGAATCGACTTAACTGGCTCGGCGCTGCGTCTGACAGCTGGCGGTTGGCCTTGCCGCCGCCGCCGACGGAGCTGCTGTCTCCATACGGGCCGGCCACCGTCCTCCCGGCTGCGACACCCGCTGCGCCGCTCCGTGTCGCAGCGTGTGTCGCGCCTGGTGGCGGGCCGTGCCGCCCTGCTCAGGCCGCGACACTCAGCTGGCCTCCAGTCAGACGGCTGCCAGTCAGCTGGCCTGTAGTTAGCTGGCATTACTGACTTCGGAAAGCCGGAGTTACGGTTGTCAGAAAGACGTCTTGCTGGGAATGCCTTCAACGAATACCAAACGTTTTCCCCCTCACCACAATGGTGGGTTGTGGCCTGAAAGTTGAGTCTGAAATATTCGGAGCTCATCCAATCCTTCCGGCCTACCCAATAACTGGACATATATTTCATCGAGCAACGTAGCGAGAACTATCAAGTAGCCCGATAGCCACGTGTTTACTCGAGTGAACTCGGCCGTCGACATACTCCCCTCTGCATCTACACATGTACAATAATTCTTGAAGAGAGTCACACCTGTCGAAGGCCGTGTGCTCCACCACGCACTACAACCAACTTATTTTTACTGAACTCTAAATCATTTTGGTCGGCTTGGCACCAAGTCAGGCAAGTTTTAGTGATCGTTCTATCGTTGTGCAACTACTTTTTTTACATTAAAGAAGTGTGTGTGTGTGTGTGTGTGTGTGTGTGTGTGCGTGCGTGCGTGCGTGCGTGCGTGCGTGCGTGCGTGCGTGCGTGCGTGCGTGCGTGCGTGCGTGCGTGCGTGCGTGCGTGCGTGCGTGCGTGCGTGCGTGCGTGCGTGCGTGCGTGCGTGCGTGCGTGCGTGCGTGCGTGCGTGCGTGCGTGCGTGCGTGTGTGCGTGCGTGCGTGCGTGCGTGCGTGCGTGCGTGCGTGTGTGCGTGCGTGCGTGCGTGCGTGCGTGCGTGCGTGCGTGCGTGCGTGCGTGTGTGTGTGTGTGTGTGTGTGTGTGTGTGTGTGTTGTGTGGGGGTGGGGGCTATCACTCTTCCCCCGCGGTTCCGGCTCTCTTGGTGAGGCGCTATTGTTTTCAATCGAGCACGGTCGATTTTCTCGCTCGTAGCCAATTTGCAGTTTGTTATTGCGAGGTAGGCGACAAACGCCGGGCGCCGTCTCTCGTCTTCACAGCGTGTCGCGGCTGGCTGTCGGTGTCACGTGACACAAGAGACCTTGTCGAGAAAGCCAAGTCGAACCAAGCAGCTCAAATTAGAAGGCTGAATTGATGATGTCACCATTAGTTAGTTATTTGGGCTTTAGGGCGCATCGACCTGGGTTGATCATTCGCATGATGTCACCATGACAACACAGAGCGAGAGCGACTGGTATTTGGCGCGTGACCGGGTGACATCACCCAAACAGCCAAGCGCGGTTGCATGTGCTGATGGGGCTGCGAGCACGGGAGCAATCATTCCTATATGCGGTAAAAGCAAAGATTTATAACCTATAGGTATCAGCCAGAGGATAATGGAAGAGGCTTTTAGCTCGGTATTCATGTTTGAAGGATCAGAATAGGACAATGCAAAAACACCCTTAGTGAAGCTACCGAAAAGCCGTACCTTGACGGACAGGCCAACTAAAAACTAAAATAAAAGGCAACATGCCTGGTCAAAGGGAGCTAGAAGGCTGGCACCGGGCTGGTCAGCAGCTTCGGCACTGAAGCAAAAACATCCTCTTGACTTCTGCAGTCTCAGTGTTCTGGTGCCTGCCAAGCGGTATTCAAAATACGGTTGCATGGGCGATAATCGGGATTCAGACGCCAGCATCGTCGAGTGGTGGGGGAAGAGTACCGGCCAGAAACACCGTTGGATGTAATAGCTCTGCGCCCTCAGTATCATTACGGTCGCCACCCTAAAAGCGATATTTCTAGTCTATTTCCCAGAAATATCGCTTACGAACCAGCGTTATCTTGCTGGTTCGTAGCGAACCTGTCGTGTGAACTTGAACACATATAACTTCGGGCTGTGGCACGATTGAAACACAGGAACATATAACCACTGAGTGTGCCCATGATTGAAATACATATGCCCTGACTACTAACATCCTCTGAATTGGAAATTAATATAAGTATTAACATGCGTACTGGAGGGGGAGGGGGCGGCGAAGTCCGCCCACCCATGACGTTTTTCGACGATATCTCATAAACGAGCGAGGATATCGTTATGAGATATTGTGACTATTGATAATTGATGCACTCATCCCATGTAGAATGTAAGTCCGTTAATCGATATAGAAACCACGGGGGTGCAGTGGGCCGACCAGATCGCCTCCCGGTCACCCAGCGTTCAGGGTCACAGAGGTCACGTCGGCGCGGTGCCACGGAGCGAGGTGAGTCGGCCAATCTCGACCTCATTTGACCCTGCAGGCATTGTTCTAGGATCATGCAATTTATACAACAGCAAATTCACGACAATCGTCATCTACCCTTAAAATTGTGTGCTTCTCGCTTCAATAGTTTCTGAGGGATCTTACTGGGGACGCGTCACCTCTCTCTGCGAGACGCGTTTTGTGAGAGGTCTTGCGCTCGTGTGCTAATATGTACCATTTGTAGTGGCACAACCATAATATATATCACGAAAATCAGTAGATGACAAGGTATGTGGTAGGTGACATATTCCACAGAAGGTCCTTCACGTTGATTTGTCAAAGTTCTTGTATTTTGTGTGAATGGAATGGGTGGTTAAAATTCACTTTTCATTCAGTAGTAATATATTCGATAGACAAACTGTTCTAGGTCGCAATGCACTTAGTGGCTGTCAGACTGTTGCACGGCCTTGGAAGCAGGGCCACGGGCCACTGACATCCCATGACCATTTCCGCCTGTGCATTCGAGAAACACACATCGAAACTCATGCGAAGTTGAACTGCCGTGAGCAGAAGCTACCGAAATCACCATCGTCCGTAGTTTTGTCCCATCCGTACATTAGTTCGAGCATCAGAGTGAAGGACTACGTACCAGTCCAAACCGGCCAGACCTATCGCCTTGTGCTGTGGATCAGTGTTGCCATCGGTGGATACTCTGGGATGTAATACACACACACGCACACACACATCACACGTATATATATATATATATATATATATATATATATATATATATATATATATATATATATATATATATGTATGTATGCATATTTAAGTAATCTGATATTACTAGTCAACACAATTTTTAGGAAAGTCTGACTTCTGATGACCCACCCACCTGGCAGGAACTAGCCTTTTCGTTTCTATGTCCCTTCTTGGGACTAAGATTCTGTTCCGGCCTAAAAACCTGTTCACGGCAAACTATGCTGCCTGGTGATCTCCAAACAAATCAAACAACCATAGTGATATACTCAAGTACAATGCGTCTGTTGCGAAATGCTTTTAAGAACACGCCCTGTCAAGCAGGGCTATACATGTAGGAATTACTCGGCATTGCACGTTGCGCATTGTGTTCTTGGCTAACATCGATGCTACCTACATTCTGTCATGTGTATGATTTGCATGGACTCTTTCGCAGTGCACCTCTATGCGTGTTTATGTGCATACACACGCCAAGTTAACTACATTCGTAAAATGTATACCGCCTGTTGATGTTAGCGCATGATAATCAATTGTTACCGAGAGTGGCCGGCACGCTGGTGAGCAGCGACATTATTCCACTGACAGGTGGTGCGGAGCGCGCACTGTTCCACAACCGAACTGCATACCAAACTGCATACCAAACTGCATACCAAACTGCATACCAAACTGCATACCAAACTGCATACCAAACTGCATACCAAACTGCATACCAAACTGCATACCAAACTGCATACCAAACTGCATACCAAACTGCATACCAAACTGCATACCAAACTGCATACCAAACTGCATACCAAACTGCATACCAAACTGCATACCAAACTGCATACCAAACTGCATACCAAACTGCATACCAAACTACATAGCAAACTGTATGCCAAACTGCATACCAAACTGCATACCAAACTGCATACCAAACTGCATACCAAACTACATACCAAACTGCATACCAAACTGCATACCAAACTGCATAGCAAACTGCATACCAAACTGCATAGCAAACTGCATACCAAACTGCATAGCAAACTGCATACCGAATTGCATCCCGAACTGCATACTAAACTGCATGCAAAAACTGAATACCAAACTGAATTCTAACTGCGAATATAATACAGTTACGTGCATACCAATCATCCCAGTGCAGCATAGCCAAACGGCCTCCCAAATGCCGCGCGGTGTAGTCTACCAAATTATATTGCACGGTCTCTCCCAAATGCTGCGCGGTATAGTTGACGCTATTCACGGGTCTCTCAATGTTGCGCGGTATAGTGGAATGATATTGCACGGGCCTCTCCCACAATGCTGCGTGGTGTAGTATAGCGCTATTGCACGGGTCCTCCCACAATACTGCGCGGTGGTGGAGCGCTACTGCACAGGCCTCTCCCACAATACTGCGCGATGCGTGGAACGGTGTTCCACGGTCTCCCACAATGCTGCGCAGTATAGTGGAGCGATATTGCACGGGTCTCTCCCACAATCCCGCGCGGTGTAGTATAGCGCTATTGCACGGGCCTCTCCCACAATGCTGCGCGGTGTAGTCTACCGCTATTGCACGGGCCTCTCCAACAATTCCGCGCGGTGTGTGGAGCGCTATTGCACGGGCCTCTCCCACAATGCCGCGCGGTGTAGTCTACCGCTATTGCACGGGCCTCTCCCACAATGCCGCGCGGTGTAGTCTACCGCTATTGCACGGGCCTCTCCCACAATGCCGCGCGGTGTAGTCTACCGCTATTGCACGGGCCTCTCCCACAATTCCGCGCGGTGTGTGGAGCGCTATTGCACGGGTCTCTCCCACAATGCTACGCGGTGTAGTATAGCGCTATTGCACGGGTCTCTCCCACAATGCCGCGCGGTGTAGTCTACCGCTATTGCACGGGCCTCTCCCACAATGCCGCGCGGTGTAGTCTACCGCTATTGCACGGGCCTCTCCCACAATACTGCGCGGTGTAGTCTAGCGCTATTGCACGGGCCTCTCCCACAATACTGCGCGGTGTAGTATAGCGCTATTGCACGGGCCTCTCCCACAATACTGCGCGGTGTGTGGAGCGCTATTGTACGGGCCTCTCCCACAATGCCGCGCGATGCGTGGCACGGTGTTCCACGGGTCTCCAATGCAACGCAGCTCGATCGGTGCCTGTCACGCTTCCATTAAGGACCGGCCGGCGGCCCTGACGGGTTGCAACAGCCGGCGGCTAACGGCTAACAGCTAACGGCTAACGACTGACGGCTGACGGGTGCCGGCTGACAACCGGGGACTGACGGCTGACTACTGGTGACTGACGGCTGACAGCCGGCGCCTACCAGCTGGCAGCTGACGGCCGGGGCTAACGGCTGACTGCCAGCTGCCGACGGCTGACGGCTGACGGGCACTGGTGGGCTGACGGCCGGCGCGCCTGTGCCGCGGCGCGTGCAGCGACTCACGGCCTGACGGCGGCAAATAGCGCGCCGGCCGGCACTATCGATTGCCGCCGGCCCGGCTCGTGCCGGCCGCTGCACGCCCGCCGTCGTCGCCGCCGCTCAACAGCCATGCCGATCGGCTGCGGGTGTGAACCCCCTCCGGCCGGCGGTGGTCCGTGGTCAGCCGGAGGTGTTCCGCACCGGCCGGAGGTGTTCCGCACCGGCCGGAGGTGGTCCGCACCGGCCGGCGGTGTTCCGCACCGGCCGGTGGTGGTCCGTGGTCAGCCGGAGGTGTTCCGCACCGGCCGGCGGTGTTCCGCACCGGCCGGCGGTGTTCCGCACCGGCCGGCGGTGTTCCGCACCGGCCGGAGGTGTTCCGCACCGGCCGGCGGTGTTCCGCACCAGCCGGTGGTGGTCCGTGGTCAGCCGGAGGTGTTCCGCACCGGCCGGTGGTGGTCCGTGGTCAGTCGGAGGTGTTCCGCACCGGCCGGAGGTGTTCCGCACCGGCCGGCGGTGTTCCGCACCGGCCGGCGGTATTCCGCACCAGCCGATGGTATTCCGCACCGTCCGGCTGTATTCCGCACCGGCCGGCGGTGTTCCGCACCGGCCGGCGGTATTCCGCACCAGCCGATGGTATTCCGCACCGGCCGGCGGTGTTCCGCACCGGCCGGTGGTGTTCCGCACCGGTCGGCGGTGTTCCGCACCGGCCGGCGGTATTCCGCACCGGCCGGCGGTATTCCGCACCGGCCGGCGGTGTTACGCACCGGCCGGCGGTATTCCGCAGAAACCGGAGGTATTCTGCACAATCCGGCGGTATTCCGCACCAGCCGGCGGTATTCCGCACTAGCCGGCGGCATTCCGCACCAACCGTGACGGCAGAGTCTGGTGTCCACATCGAGCTTTTGCAGCCGGTATAAGACAGACTTCGATACCTCAACTCGATTGACCGGTGGTGACTGCATAACACACCCTGCCGTTCTTACCAGACAACTTGAGGACCAGACGATGTTGACATTCGGAAGTCAAACATTTGGGTTCCGCCGGTGGTGAATGCTACATTTTGTGCCAGAATAGTGTCCTCAGGATCGCCCTTGGTCACGGCTGTGACGCCATTGAAAGTCATTTTCTTTCTCTGCTATGAATTTGGTATTGGTTGGTTTGTGCAAGTGGAAGTGTCGAAGCTCTTGACATTATGCTAGCAGCCGTTGGTTTAAGCTAAACCGTTCGTCTTACTGGTCTGTTGAAGTTTTGCGTGGCACCCTCACGAAGTATTTGAACACGATATATTTCCGCTTAGGAATATTAATCCAGCTGAATTGCGCTCAATTCTTCGGAAATATAATCAAAGCGTAGCTCAGGTGCGATAGGAGCTTACCAATGGTGTGCGATCGACGAGGTCATCGCGGTTTATATAGGTATGAATCAAAGTCATAGAAGGCACCGATCTCAACTACACATGATAGACACAATATTACCGAAGTACATAACGCACCCTAACACACCAATCCACCACCACCACTGCCAATTACGGCTCAATAGAAAGAGAGAGAGAGAGAGAGAGAGAGAGAGAGAGAGAGAGAGAGAGAGAGAGAGAGAGAGAGAGAGAGAGAGAGAGAGAGAGAGAGCGAGAGCGAGTACGAGAGTTAGAGTAGGGAGAAGCGGAAGCGGTATAGTTAGCGGGAGCGGAAAGCGGGAGCGGAAAAGGGAGCGAAGAGCAGGAGCGGAAAGCGGGCGCGGAAAGCGGGAGTGGAAACCGGGAGCGGAAAGCGGGAGCGGAAAGCGGGAGCGGAAAGCGGGAGCGGAAAGCGGGAGCGGAAAGCGGGAGCGGAAAGCGGGAGCGGAAAGCGGGAGCGGAAAGCGGGAGCGGAAAGCGGGAGCGGAAAGGAGCGGAGGGAAAGCGGAGCGGAAAGCGGGAGCGGAAAGCGGGAGCGGAAAGCGGAGCGGAGCGGAAAGCGGAGCGGAAAGCGGGAGCGGAAAGCGGAGGAGGCGGAAGCGGAAAGCGGGAGCGGAAAGCGGGAGCGGAAAGCGGGAGCGGAAAAGCGGGAGCGGAAAGCGGGAGCGGAAAGCGGGAGCGGAAGCGGGCGGAAAGGGAGCGGAAAGCGGGAGCGGAAAGCGGAGCGGGAAAGCGGGAGCGGAAAGCGGGAGCGGAAAGCGGGAGCGGAAAGCGGGAGCGGAAAGCGGGAGCGGAAAGCGGGAGCGGAAAGAGCGGAAAGCGGGAGCGGAAAGCGGGAGCGGAAAGCGGGAGCGGAAAGCGGGAGCGGAAAGCGGGAGCGGAAAGCGGGAGCGGAAAGCGGGAGCGGAAAGCGGGAGCGGAAAGCGGGAGCGGAAAGCGTGAGCCGAAAGCGGGAGCGGAGGGCGGGAGCGGAAAGCGGGAGCGGAAAGCGGGAGCGGAAAGCGGGAGCGAGGCGGGTGCCACCTGAAGGCCGCGAGTCAGGCAACACTCGGCCAGCAGACGAGTGTGCCGTTGTCCTTCGCGGTGAGTGTGGCCGCAGTCCGTCCGGCAAAATCCGCCCGAACTGTGGCAAAGTCGCTCATGGAGCACGTGGAAGTGGTTATGAGTAATCTTGAAAAGCTGAGATCTGCACGCACTGCGTGAATTGTCCAGATGCGGTTGGACACCTTTGGAACAGGATAAATGATTTTGGAAGCTGCGTAAAGGAAAGGACAACCCAAGTTCTAGATAGGGGGCAGAAGAGTGCGAGAAAGGAACTCGCAAAGCTGCAGTATTTTGCTGAAGACGCAGAAGTTAACAGTCTGCCGTGTCTGATTCTGATGCCGGACTGCCTTCGCGCCGCGTGCCCCGCCCCCTGGGGCTGCTCCTGCCGCCCTGGGACCGCTCCTGCCGCCGCCCCTGCCGCTGACCACATCGCCCGCGGCCGTGGCGGATCGTGGCCAGAACACCGGGTCAGCTGACCGCTGGCTGGCCAGCGGTTCAGCCGGCGCCACGTCAGCTGACAAGGGGGCCGCGTCAACTGGCCAGGCTGCCGCTGCCGCACCAGTGCAGTGTGGATGCCAGACGAGAGCACAGTCGCGGTGCTACCGCCGCGTCAGCTGGCTGCGCTGCTACCGCACCAGTGCAGTGTGAATGCCAGACGAGAGCACAGTCGCGGTGCTACCGCCGCGTCAGCTGGCTACGCTGCTACCGCACCAGTGCAGTGTGATGCCAAAGAGCACAGTCGCGTGCTACCGCGCGTCGCTGCTGCTGCTACCGCACCGTGCAGTGTATGCCAGACGGGAGTCGCGGTGCTACGCGGTCAGCTGGCTCTGTCGCCGTGTGTATCACGAGTGCTGAGTGTAGCTCATCTCCAGTGCAGGTGATGCCAACGAGAGTACAGTCGCGGTGCTACCGCTGCGTCAGCTGGCTACGCTGCTACCGCCCAGTGCAGTGTGGATGCCAGACGAGAGTACAGTCGCGGTGCTACCGCTGCGTCAGCTGGCTACGCTGCTGCCGCTCCAGTGCAGTGTGATGCCAGAAAGCAGGTGTACCCTGCGTGCTATGCTGCTCGTGCTGTGATGCCAGACGAGTACAGTCGCGGTGCTACCGTCGTGTCAGCTGCTATCCGCACCAGTGCAGTGTGGATGCCAGACGAGAGCACAGTCGCGGTGCTACCGCCGTGTCAGCTGGCTACGCTGCTGCCGCACCAGTGCAGTGTGGATGCCAGACGGGAGCACAGTCGCGGTGCTACCGTCGTGTCAGCTGGCTACGCTGCTGCCGCACCAGTGCAGTGTGGATGCCAGACGAGAGCACAGTCGCGGTGCTACCGTCGTGTCAGCTGGCTATGCTGCTGCCGCACCAGTGCAGTGCGGAGGCTGGATAGGAGGCTATCTGCGTGGCAGAGGTCGTCTTCCCATACGTAAGGCCTGGACCCAGAATCGCTTCTGCCTTGGCGCCACATATCGTGAGGCCTGGATCCCCCATATTTGCCTTGAAGCCACCAACGCGTTGCTCTCATGACATGGAACCCTATTGGGTGGGCTCCACCACCCAAGCTGGCAGCACTCATTCCTCCCGGCATTGGCAGCCCCATAAGTAATTGCCAAAGTTCTCCACCCACGCAGCCGAGTGGGGGCGTGGGCCGCCACCGGAAAGGAACGAATTCGGCCGTCGTCGGCGTGCGGGGTCGATCTCGTGAACTGGCCGGCGTCCGAGCCCACGGCCGGCCCCTGTCGGCGCGTGCACGAGCGGTGTCGATCGGGCGCGTCGACTCCCAGGACCCGGCAGCCGCGCTGCCAGGTGAGGCTCGATCAGGTGTGCCGGCTCCGGCTGCCTCCGCGCTGGTCAGATCTTCGTGCGCCGGAAAGTCTCGCGCAACCGCGCGCCAAAATCGCTCTCCAGAAGCCACCAGACATAATTTGTGTTGTTGTTATTGTTAACGTCTGCGCATTGTCGCCAAATGCTGTGTGCTTGCTCTTTCACAAGCCCGTACAGATTTCGTTTTGGCCTGTTTAGCTTTGCCGGATGTAAGGTATTTAGTCTGCTCACCAGCTCGCTAAGGGTAAGCGTTCAATAGATGTGCACGTGCTCGCATACAGGAACCTACCCCGCTAACGTGTGAATCCAGTATGCGTTATTTGCTTTGCGTATACGAACAATGTGAAAGGTATGACAATGCTTGGGTGTGCGACGCGAGGCAATACGTGACGGGATGTTGGCGGACGCTGCAGGAAATTATTTAGTATGTAAATCAAATTTGCGCGAGCAAAATTGCATCGTGGCTACCGATTACGAATGTAATATCGACAGCCAGGAATTCTATGAAACTGTACAGACAAAGCAATCGAATGCGTTCTCTCCTCGACGTCTCAATAATTGTAGTTGAGGGTTTCAACATTTCACCAAACCAGTCCTTGGACACATGGAGCTATCTATGCACATGATACGAACCTCAGAGCTAGACTTAGGTTCTTACAATTATGAGATACAGGAATATAGTGGACATATATGGGCTCAGAAATATAACGAGACGCTTCACATGGCTCAGGTTTTGTCCAGATCTGAAGGAAGCTCTCTTTGACTGCTTTTTTGTACCAAGAGATGTAATGCACATGTTGCTGGGATTGATGCTCGAAGAGACTACAGGACTGATCACTCTATGATAGCGAGTTGCAAATACAAGATCAAGAGAAAGAGAAGGGACGGTACAAAGTTAAACGTTTTACAGTAGGCTAGCATGCGATTATATCATGTGCTCCCAGGGATACCCGAGATCACCACGTTTTAAAATGTAACCAGTCATTGGCGTACCTTGTCACCAGTCATTGGCGTACCTTGTTACCAGTCATTGGCGTGCCTTGTCACCAGTCATTGGCGTACCTGTAAAGAAGTGGTACCCTTGATAATCGTACCACCCATTTTTTCCTGTCACTCCTACGCCCACGAAAACCACCGCAAATACTTTCCACAAACGAGGTACATATAGCAACGGCAGAAGTAAGTGAACGTATACTCTAATAGAAGACGATGATCTACTAAATCTTTGGATCAGTTTGTCGGACTGTTCTCATCAATAAAATGAAACGAAATAAAACGATGCTGGCGTGGATGTGGATTATGTATATATATATATATATATATATATATATATATATATATATATATTATATATTGTATATTCTCACATTATCACGAACAGAGGAATCCTCCACTAATAGGTGACGTGACAAATTGTAAAGCCATTGCAAAACATAATAACATAAATAGATGAAATAGTTGTAAGCAGTGGTCTTGTATATCACAAAAGTATTGAAAAAAACAGTCAGGACATGCATGTGATACCAAGAGTACAAATAATGTATAGCTGTCACTACCTGTCGCCATATGGCTATTGCGCCCGACCTAATACAAATTACCGAGTTATGCTCTCGCTGCTGTCTTAAATTTGGTTGATGATGTGTGGAAAATATATGCCAAGCAAAATTACTCTTTGCATTCTTGGTACTCTTGGTATGCACCAGTACTTACCAAGTATGTATCAGTGCTACCAGTACCAGTATTCTTGGTATGAATAGTGCATCTTGTGTGTATGCCAATCGGGTTGGAACGTACAGAGGAATGAGGGCCAAAAGGTCACAGGAAGGGTGTTTCCATTCAAATTTTGTTCATGAGGATTCTTCCATTGAAAAGCAAACCAAATTGTTTACCCCTGGAAGCTAGGGATAAACAACAACAGCACCTTAACATTTCTAAAGCAACATTTTGAAATGTTGTAGGGCAATGTAGAATTGGGAGAACGTGGAGTCAAATGGCATGTGAAATAGTATCTACATCAGGAATTCGTGTAATACTCGATCGGCACGCGCACTGTGAGTGACAGCGGAGCCCGTCAAAATGACCCTGGCACATTCTAGACTAGAACGTACATTGGCGAAGTGCTATGCTATCCATTGCATGAATGATCTAGTGCCAGAACAAGGTGGACCATGCAGTTACAAACAGCTCAGGGAAATATTCCTGATTACGGCCATCCAGATGGACGTAGACAATTTTGCAATAGCAGTGAAGCCTTACATGAGGAAAACTGAAAATTAATTTGCCAAATTCTGCCACGTATTCATTATCGCAGTTCGCGTGCGAGTAAAACGGGCGCATAACACATATAGACTGCCCTTTTTTCAGTAAATAGATGGTTAGAAAAAACAAATGTTATGTGACAGAATGCTACCATATACATATGTATATATATATATATATATATACTTATACATAATTATATATATATATATATATATATATATATATATATATATATATATATATATATATATATATATATATATATATATATATATATATATATATATATATATATATATATATATGTATATGTATATATATTCAATTATATACACGATACAGATTACTAGACACGTACTAGATTGCTTCAGCTATCCGGATGTCTTTCTCTTCTGGCGATCCATTGTAATGTTCACCTTGCAGCATATAATTCAAAAGAAACTTGGTTCACGAAAAGCATTGGCATATATTTATCACTTCAATGTGGTCAAGCATGTAATCATAGTGGGTAAGTCGATGGCGCAGTCATTTCACCGCTTGCGCCGCCACTTCCTAATCTTAAACTTTTCAAAACGAAATTGTGCAACGAAATAGAAGTTGATAAATACAACTCAGTAAAACATAGAAAGTTTAACAAATATCCATCGAAATGACGGCCAGCTGAACTGTTGGTGGAACCACCCAGTTAACTACATTTTCGACTGGATATGTTTCGCCACTCGCGGTGTTGTCTCATCATGTGCTGGCTGGATTGGCCAGTCCTTGGCTGCTGGAGGATTTGCGACTCTTTCGTGGCGGCGGTAACCAGCTTGCCTTGCCTGCGATCGATGTCGGATATTGCGCCTCGTCTGTGCCTGGGACGGGCGTCGTCTCTGCCGTCTCGTCAGCGTGGACCTCGTCTGTGCCTGTATTGCGCCTCGTCTGTGCCTGGGGCGGGCGTGGGCTCTGGCGTCTCGTCAGTCTGGACCTCCGTGTTGCGCCTCGTCTGTGCCTGGGACGGTCGTCGTCTCTGACGTCTCGTCAGTCTGGACCTCCGTGTTGCGCCTCGTCTGTGCCTGGGGCGGTCGTCGGCTCTGGCGTCTCGTCAGTCTGGACCTCCGTGTTGCGCCTCGTCTGTGCCTGGGGCGGTCGTCGGCTCTGGCGTCTCGTCAGTCTGGACCTCCGTGTTGCGCCTCGTCTGTGCCTGGGGCGGGCGTCGGCTCTGGCGTCTCGTCAGTCTGGACCTCCGTGTTGCGCCTCGTCTGTGCCTGGGGCGGTCGTCGGCTCTGGCGTCTCGTCAGTCTGGACCTCCGTGTTGCGCCTCGTCTGTGCCTGGGGCGGGCGTGGCTCTGGCGTCTCGTCAGTCTGGACCTCGTGTTGCGCCTCGTCTGTGCCTGGGGGGCGTGGCTCTGCGTCTCGTCAGTCTGGACCTCCGTGTTGCGCCTGTCTGTGCCTGGGGCGGCGTGCTCTGCGTCTCGTCAGCGTGGACCTTCTGTGCCTGTGTTGCGCCTCGTCTGTGCCTGGGGCGGGCGTGGCTCTGGCGTCTCGTCAGTCTGGACCTCCGTATTGCGCCTTGTCTGTGCCTGGGGCGGGTCGTGGCTATGCGTCTCGTCAGTCTGGACCTCCGTGTTGCGCCTCGTCTGTGCCTGGGGCGGTCGTCGGCTCTGGCGTCTCGTCAGTCTGGACCTCCGTGTTGCGCCTCGTCTGTGCCTGGGGCGGGCGTCGGCTCTGGCGTCTCGTCAGTCTGGATCTCCGTATTGCGCCTCGTCTGTGCCTGGGGCGGTCGTCGGCTCTGGCGTCTCGTCAGTCTGGATCTCCGTATTGCGCCCTGTCTGCCGCCTGGGGCGGGCGTCGGCTCTGGCGCCTCGTCAGCGTGGACAGTCTCAGTCTGGACCTCTGTGCTGTGGTCTCCCCCACCAGACGGGTGTGACGTCACCGAGCGTATGGTGATGCGCTGGCCTGCACTGGTCTCCCCTGTACTGGCAACACAGGGTTCGAGTCGCTTCGCACGCTCGCATTTAGCCCCCGGCCGGGAGTGTCAGTTGGCAGTTGGCCCGATAAGGCCGGGGACCAGCTACCGGGCGGACGTGTCGGTGCATTGGCGGCACGTTAAACTTTCTGTCTACATTCTGCCGTTGAGCTGCAGTTCATGGATCGGGTGGTGGGGCCAGGGTTCACGCAACAAGCTCTGTTTAGCAATAGAACCCTGGTTCCTCAAGCCACCCCAGCAACAATTCGGATCAAATTTTTGTATTATTAAAAAAGTGTGTCTTGCATTGCTGATGGCCGCAGAACGTTTTACTACATTTCATCAGCTCTCATATTTGTTTATTAGGACGAACTTTATGCACATTCACAGCTAATGGCGCCGCCCACACTGTTTCGCCGGTAGGCCGCGGGATTGGGAAATGTCTCGATCGGTGTTGGTGTCGAACCCGGGACCTTCTGTACGCAGAGCCCAACACCCTAACCACACCGCCATCCTCGCTTCTCGTCATTCCGCAGGTCATGTAACTACACCTATGCTATCTGTCTACCGTGCCGCCGCCTGTGCCAGTGCACGCCACTGCACGGGGCCGGGGTCTGTCGCAGAGCTACGCTCGCCGGCTACACCCCCGCCGCCACTGCACGGGGCCGGGGGTCCGTCTCGCAGAGCTACGGTCGCCGGCTACACTCCCCCCCCCCGCCACTGCACGGGGCCGGGGTCCGTCTCGCAGAGCTACTTCGCCGGCTACACTCCCCCGCCACTGAGGGCCGGGTCCCTCGCAGAGATCCCCCAGGGCCGGTCCGTAGCTCCTCGCGGCACCCCGCCACTGCACGGGGCCGGGGTCTCGCAGAGCTACGCTCGCCGGCTACACTCCCCCCGCCACTGCACGGGGCCGGGGTCCGTCTCGCAGAGCTTCTCTCGCCGGCTACACTCCCCCGCCACTGCACGGGGCCGGGGGTCCGTCTCGCAGAGCTACGCTCGCCGGCTACACTCCCCCCCCCCGCCACTGCACGGGGCCGGGGTCCGTCTCGCAGAGCTTCTCTCGCCGGCTACACTCCCCCCCGCCACTGCACGGGGCCGGGGTCTGTCGCAGAGCTACGCTCGCCGGCTACACTCCCCCCGCCACTGCACGGGGCCGGGGTCCGTCTCGCAGAGCTACGCCCGCCGGCTACACTCCCCCCCCCGCCACTGCACGGGGCCGGGGTCCGTCTCGCAGAGCTTCTCTCGCCGGCTACACTCTCCCCCCCCCCCCGCCACTGCACGGGGCCGGGGTCCGTCTCGCAGAGCTTCTCTCGCCGGCTACACTCCCCCGCCACTGCACGGGGCCGGGGTCCGTCTCGCAGAGCTATGCTCGCCGGTTGCATGCGGCAGCCGGACATCGACTGCGACCTTGTTTGAGCGGAGGATAGGCCGGCGTAGGCACTCCCAAGATCGGCGCGTGTGTGCCTACCACCCGGACGCGGCACCTGTGCACTCGTCCACAGTTGTCTCTGGCTCTAGGCGTCACGCGATCAGCGCGCGCAGCAAAATATGACTGTGGACCTGGTGGGCCCGGTGGACCCAGTGAGTCCAGTGGGCCCGTTGGGTTCTGTGGGCCCGGTGGACCCAGTGAGTCCACTCGGTGGGCCCGGTGGGCCTGGTGGGCCCGGCGGGCCTGGTGGGGACCAGTGGGCCCGATGATCCCGGTGGGTCCGGTGAGCCCGGTGGGCCCGGCGGGTCTGGTGGGGACCAGTGGGCTCGGTGGGCCCGGTGGGTCCGATGGACCCGGTGGGCCCGGCGGGTCTGGTGGGGACCAGTGGGTTCGGTGGGCCCGGTGGGTCCGATGGGCCCGATGGGCCCGGTGGACCCGGTGGGACGCAGTACGTCGTGGAGCACATTGTCCGCTGCGAACGGCCGCTGACGGCGCATTATGGTTCGGCTGCGTGCGAGAAGTGCGCCGTGAGCTGCCACGGAATGCTAATTTGAAGAATTCTTAGAGAATTGCGCAAGATGATTTCCTGTGGCTCTGATCACGATTACGAGATCATCACGGGTTTCAAATAACTTGCTTTTTGCTGTGGTCATGAACACCTTTTGTGTTTTAAACTAGTGTTTCAAAAGAGCCATCTCAGAGTGTTTTTTTTTTAGGAGACGTCTAATAAATCAAACACAATTAAGCCTACCATGGCTAAGATAGTTTTGCCTAGCCTAGCTCACGGATTAGATCTGGCCGTGCATGGCGTAGTTAGCTACATGGGTTCGGGTGTGATGGACTGTTTGAGAACACACGAAATGGCCGGACTGGAGCTTGATGTGTTGCGGTCGTATTGCCGGCAAGCACTAGATTGTCCGCTCACGTTGATAGCGTGGTGAGGAATTACGATTTTATATCGGCTCGGGCTCTCCAAACATTAGACAATGCACATACGCTTGTTGCCCAAATATGTCCCTCGACTTGCCCGCGGCTCGAGACAATATCGATGTCCTGGGACACGTGTGCTGAGTGTGCGCGTGCGGGGGCAGGCGGATTGTCACGTTTGACGAGTGTCGCTTGTTTGCCAGCAGAGGCGCTACACCTCGCCCACTTGATGGCTGCTCACGGCTACTTCTTCCCCATCGACGACCACACGCTCACTGTGCGTAGCGACGGCACCTTCTACAGGTTCCAGGTACGAGCAGCAGCCATAGTGTTCCCCTGACCAGCATGGCAGCAAGTGTCCTGACCAGCCCGGCAGCCACAGTGTCCCCTGACCAGTCTAACACCAGTCCAGTCTACACCTGAACAGTCTAACACCAGTCCAGTCTACACCTGACCAGTCTAACACCAGTCCAGTCTACACCTGACCAGTCTAACACCAGTCAAGTCTACACCTGACCAGTCCGGTCTACACCTGACCAGTCCGGTCTACACCTGACCAGTGTAACACCAGTCCAGTCTACACCTGACCAGTCTAACACCAGTCAAGTCTACACCTGACCAGCCTACACCTGACCAGTCTACACCTGACCAGTCTAACACCAGTCCGGTCTACACCTGACCAGTCCGGTCTACACCTGACCAGCCTACACCTGACCAGTCTACACCTGACCAGTCTAACACCAGTCCGGTCTACACCTGACCAGTCCGGTCTACACCTGACCAGCCTACACCTGACCAGTCTACACCTGACCAGCCTACACCAGTCCAGTCTACACCTGACCAGTATAACACCAGTCCGGTCTACACCTGACCAGTCCGGTACCCGCAGGCCACCTGCCGCCGCACGATACCGTGGCTCTCACGACCGACGACCACGCGATATTGTCGGCCTTTCCAGACCACTTGGTTCTCATCAGGCCACGGCGGCATAAACGCAGCGGTCATCAAATACGGCGGCCATGCCTGACGCGGTGGCAACGTCCGACACCACAGCCATGTCCGACACGGTGGCAACGTCCGACACCACAGCCATGTCCGACACGGTGGCAACGTCCGACACCACAGCCATGTCCGACACGAGGGCAACGTCCGACACCACAGCCATGTCCGACGCGGTGGCAACGTCCGACACCACAGCCATGTCCGACGCGGTGGCAACGTCCGACACCACAGCCATGTCCGACGCGGTGGCAACGTCCGACACCACAGCCATGTCTGACACGAGGGTAACGTCCGACATCACAACCATGTCTGACACGAGGGTAACGTCCGACACCACAACCATGTCTGACACGAGGGTAACGTCCGACCATTCTGACGCGGTGGCAACGTCCGACACCACAACCATGTCTGACACGAGGGTAACGTCCGACACCACAACATGTCGACACGAGGGTAACGTCCGACACCACAACCACGTCCGACACGAACGTCCGACACCACAACCATGTCTGACACGAGGGTAACGTCCGACACCACAACCATGTATGACACGAGGGTAACGTCCGACACCACAACCATGTCTGACACGAGGGTAACGTCCGACACCACAACCATGTATGACACGAGGGTAACGTCCGACATCACAACCATGTATGGCACGAGGGTAACGTCCGACACCATAACTACATCCGATACCACAACCACGTCCGACACGAGGGTAACGTCCGACACCATAACCATGTCCGACACCACAACCACGTCCGACACGGGGTAACGTCCGACCCCATCGAACGGTAACGTCCGACATCACAACCATGTCTGGCACGAGGGTAACGTCCGACACCATAACTACATCCGATACCACAACCACGTCCGACACGAGGGTAACGTCCGACACGATGGTAACGTCCGACACCACAACCACGTCCGACACGGCGGCAACGTCCGACACCACAGCCTTGTATGGGCACAAAATGACCAACACAGTCGGCGCGCCCTAAACACAATCCACCACCACCACAGATACGTCCGACATGGCGGGCAACCATTTCCAGGCGCCTGGCCCAAGGCCATTGGTTTCTCTGCC
This sequence comes from Imbricaverruca yamaguchii, assembly GCA_034440575.1. Taxonomy (NCBI): domain Eukaryota; kingdom Metazoa; phylum Arthropoda; class Thecostraca; family Neoverrucidae; genus Imbricaverruca; species Imbricaverruca yamaguchii. Next base: position 255,182 of record JAOTOL010001179.1, read on the forward strand.
AGTATCGCTGCCAGTGTCTGTGCGATCTGCATCTGTGAGCCCGGTGCCTCTGTGTATGGTGCCTGTGTATCCGGTGCCTGCGTGTCCGGTGTCTGTGTATCCGGTGTCTGTGTGTCCGGTGTCTGTGTATCCGGTGCCTGCGTGTCCGGTGTCTGTGTGTCCGGTGTTTGGTGTCCGGTGTCTGTGTGTTTGGTATATGTGTGTCTGTGTGTCCGGTGTCTGCTGCCGGTTCTTGTTGGTGCCTGCGTGTCCGGTGCCTGTGTGTCGGTGTCTGTGTGTCCGGTGTCTGTGTGTCCGGTGTCTGTGTGTCCGGTGTCTGTGTGTCCGGTTGTGTGTCGTGTGTGTCGGTGTTGTGTGTCCGGTGTCTGTGTGTCCGGTGTCTGTGTGTCCGGTGTTGTGTGTGGTGTGTGTGTTGTGTGTCCGGTGTATGTGTGTCCGGTGTCTGTGTGTCCGGTGTCTGTGTGTCCGGTGTATGTGTGTATGTGTGTCCGGTGTCTGTGTGTCCGGTGTGTGTGTCCGGTGTCTGTGTGTGGTGTCTGTGTGTCCGGTGTCTGTGTGTCCGGTGTCTGTGTGTCCGGTGTCTGTGTGTCCGGTGTCTGTGTGTCCGGTGTCTGTGTGTCCGGTGTCTGTGTGTCCGGTGTCTGTGTGTCCGGTGTCTGTGTGTCCGGTGTCTGTGTGTCCGGTGTCTGTGTGTCCGGTGTCTGCGTGTCCGGTGTCTGTGTGTCCAGTGTCTGTGTGTCCGGTGTCTGTGTGTCCGGTGTCTGTGTGTCCGGTGTATGTGTGTCCGGTGTCTGTGTGTCCGGTGTCTGTGTGTCCGGTGTCTGTGTGTCCGGTGTCTGTGTGTCCGGTGTCTGTGTGTCCGGTGTCTGTGTGTCCGGTGTCTGTGTGTGTACGGTGTCTGTGTGTGTGTGTGTGTCCGGTGTCTGTGTGTCCGGTGTCTGTGTGTCCGGTGTCTGTGTGTCCGGTGTCTGTGTGTCCGGTGTCTGTGTGTCCGGTCTGTGTGTCGTGTTGTGTCGTGTCTGTGTGTGTGTCCGGTGTCTGTGTGTCCGGTGTCTGTGTGTCCGGTGTCTGTGTGTGTCCGGTGTCTGTGTGTCCGGTGTCTGTGTGTCCGGTGTCTGTGTGTCCGGTGTCTGTGTGTCCGGTGTCTGTGTGTCCGGTGTCTGTGTGTCCGGTGTCTGTGTGTCCGGTGTCTGTGTGTCCGGTGTCTGTGTGTGTACGGTGTCAGCGTGTCCGGTGTCTGTGTGTCCGATGTCTGTGTGTCCGGTGTGTGTGCGTGTGTCCGGTGTGTGTGTGTGTGCGGTGTCTGTGTGTCCGGTGTCTGTGTGTCCGGTGTCTGTGTGTGTCCAGTGTGTGTGTGTGTCCAGTGTATGTGTGTCCGGTGTCTTGTCGTGTCTGTTGTCCGGTGTCAGTGTGTCCGGTGTCTGTGTGTCCGGTGTCTGTGTGTCCGGTGTCTGTGTGTCCGGTGGCTATGTCTAGTGCTTGTGTGCTCGATATCTGTGTGATCTGTTCCTGGGTGATTAGCGTTGATGACATTTGTTCCCGTGCGATGGTGTTGGTTATGGCATCCGTATCTGTAGGATTTATGTTGATGGGATCGGTGTCTGTCTGATCTCTGGTTGTGTGATCTGCACACAGTCTGGGTTGTTGTTCTAAGAATGTTAATGGCTGAATACACCAGATTCACTTCAGAAAAATCGGATCAAAATCAGAATATTCGAAGGTCGAAGGTTGTTCGAATCCAATATCGAATCGAATTGAATCGAACAGGTCATACGAAGTATCAGAAGGATGTGCTGCTGCATGCAAAATGTTGACCGGGGGGGGGGAGTGCAGGGAAGGGTGGAGGGCTTGAACTTCAATGAATTTCAGATTCACCCAGGGGTGTACTCGTTTCAAACTGGGAGGGCACACCAGGATGCAGCAAGCTGTCGCCATTTAGGAGCGGATCCAAGATTTGCATCGGGGGAGGGAGGGTGGCAGAAAAATCCGTTAAGCAGGTGGTTCACTCAAGGCCACGTGAAGAGACGCCTTTTTCGGTTGAAGAGGGGTTACCTTTCCATGTGGCGGGACACATACCCCAGTGCCGCCTGTATCCAACTCTGTCGCCACTTCAGTACCCGGCATCAGATGGATAGCATCCCTTTATAGCAGCAGATGCCCAGCTTTCCAGAGATAATGTTGTGCACTTATGTATATTGTCGATGAGCTAGCAGCCGTATTACACTGCAATGTATATCTGCATCGCAGTTTCAACCGAAGCCATATCGGGTTTGATGCTCCTGCGACTTATGATGTTGGGCCAATGGCGGTTGTCCAATCAAACGCTAAATACGGGCAATATATAGGCAGGCTCCGAAAGGTACGGCAGAGGTGTCCTACAATGGTTAGTTCTGTTATAGGGTGGTATGGCTGCGGGTGGACTGTGTCGCCATGACATGACAAGGTGCAGCTGTACAGCTGTACAGTGCTGTACTCAGTTGTGCCCACACTCCGCGCTATGTGCCACTGACTCAGTCTCGTCCTTAGCTGGCATAAGCACCGTTACACATTTCTCACCGCGAAAACCCGTGGGTGAAACATGGAGAGTTAGCTGAATAAGCGGCCACTGCACATTGCATAGCACACATGCTGCATTCGACCATTCTGTGTGATACAGTTCAGAATGCATGCGTCTGCTACGGTCACTTGCTCGATCTGACACTGATCACCAAGACAGCCTTCGCAGACTACTGGAATAAAGCCGGGACCGGTGAACCGTTCAAACTGCGAAACCGGGTGTGATTCTTCTTTGATGCGACCCTGGTGGGTCATTACACCCGACAGTTGTGGGCCAGTTGCTCGCAGTGTTTCTACATCGCTGGATTACTTTTTCGCCTGTTCCCCCATCCCATCAAATATTAATGCTGAATTACAAAAGTTGTGAAATGAGATGCACTGCAGGTAGTTTGGTCTTAATCTGACAACGTGCTCACGACTCATAATTCACAAGCATGACGTGTCTGTGTGGAACTGGGATGCTTCGAACTGGATGCGTCATGTGTTTGTAGCGTGTGTCGTGGGTACTGTGTTGGCGTTCACCGGCATTGCTGACATTCGCCAGCATTGACTTTGGTCGGAGTATTAGAATATGCTCGGCGCGCTTCATACTAGTATGTAAGTGACAAATTGCTATGAACACATGACTTAGGTATCCACTCCCGATCCTCCTTCGAAGAAATAGAACACTTCACCAATGTTAAAGTCTAGACATAACCACCTGCTGACTCAGAGGAAAGGAAGCTGCACACTGCATAGGGCCCCATGTTAAAAGTTGAATTTATTGGTGAGCAGAGCCAACATTGATGGTGCAAACCCCCTCAACAAATATAAAACAACACCAAATCTTTAATAGGTTTTTCTTTTCTTCCTTAATAAGACTTCTCTCACTGCTCAACTTGCGCCTGTACCTATCTATCAATGGGCATTTACAAAGTTCAACTTTACGCATTTCGGTCTTTAACGCCCGGTCGCTATCACGCCAAAGTTCGCGCACGTGCACACCGGCTTTGCGCATTGGGCACATTTGTCACACTACGAGCGATCCTGCGGTTTTTGCTGGAACCCTACGTTTTGCTAATATGACGTTTGTGTGCGGTGCTTGATGAAATGCTTCTTGCGAGTTACGCTCGGAAAGTTCGATGACATCAATTCGAAGATTATTTGCTTTCTTCCCACAATTTCGGGTGGACAAGAAATCCCAGCACCGCATCGAGCTTCGATGTACCGCATCTTTTTATATTGAATACGTTCCCAGATTGGCTTCCGAACAGAGCGGCTGCACTGGCTCGGTGCTCTTCTTAGAACCCGTTCTGCTTTTTGTCTACATATATACTTTAGGGTCTCGGCGCAAGACCCTAAAACATACATGTTTAGGGTCTTGGTCTTTACCCCTCCCCCGAATCATACAAAGCGACTCGCGTGGACGTGCTTCTGTGTGGCTTCGGTGTGTCTGATTTGTGCTTATGTCGGTGACCTGCGTCTGTGTGATCCGTTTTTATTTCTCTTCGATCCTCAATCGTGAAGTGTTTCTGATGACCTGCGTCTGTGCGATCTGTTTCTATGCGATCCTTCATCGTGAAGTGTTACTGATCACCTGCGTCTGTGTGATCTGTTTCTATGCGATCCTTCATTGTGAAGTGTTACTGATGACCTGCGTCTTTGTTGCAGACACCATATTTCTGGCCTTCAAAGTCGTGGGAGCCGGAGAACACAAACTATGGTAGGTGTTTTGCTTGCTTCGTTTTTCACCGACGCTCAGAAGTGCAGCCAGGGGTTCCCCTTTACAACCAAAATTGCACGAGGCAAAATAAGAAATGCTGAAATTTGCTCCACGTCAAACCATAATTACATTTTTGTGACGCGCGAAGCCGACGCTGTTTCATGAAGTTTGTTTTGCCTGGGTTCCATGCAAACTCCTGGCTGCACCCCGTCTGTCGCTGACCGCTGACAGTGCATGCGAAACGATTGTGATGTACATGAACGTGGTGATATGCATATCCGTGTAAATGTGTGTGATGCATACTTAACAGGTACCACTTGCCTTGTCAGGGCTGCGAGGTCTCTCGGGAAGCCGGGGATCCAAGTCCTTTTTCTGAGGACATGTTTTTAGATAGTATGTGGAGAATGGGCAAATTAACTTGAGCAAGGTACTAAGAAGGAATGGGGGGGGGGGGTCCAGAACCCCGACCCCCGGGATATCTAGCCATGCGCCTGGCACATCACTAATCAGGCGGAATGGCTCCAAAATCATCCAAAGTACGTGCACTATCGGGCACAGACTGGGGTGGAGACAGGAAACACTACTCCGAATCCACAATGTGATACGATCCGTACGATCCGTCCTGGAATATAGCAGCATCGTTTTTGCTACCATTTCGCCGACACTGGGCACAAGATTGGAAACCATTCAAAACAGCTGCATCAGAGCAGCCATGGAAGACCTCGACTGCACACCCATAGTTAGTCTTCCAGAAGACTCAAACATCACTACCCTTCGTCTCGAGACACAACAGCTGTGCCATTACCGCATCAAAATGAAATCCATTGAAAACCACCCATCATGACGATACTCTCTGCCTGACAGCCGGTTTGGGCGCAAACTCCCCTCAATTTAGTGCTCAAATTGTCTGTCAGATCTCAACCTTATAATGCCTACCACGATAGCTCGACCGCTCATTAGGCCATTCTAGATCCGCAGTCCACAAAAGGACGAGTACATGATCTAGGAAAAGAAATCAGCAATCACACCGGCTGAAATTCTTCGCACCCTTAACGAATACGCCGATCTCAACAACTACAAAACACTCGTATTTACGGATGGGTCAAGACATGAGGTCAAATTAGCCATCGGCGTCACTGGACCAGGCCTTAGGCTTTTCAAACGTCTACCGTATAAATTATATATTTTCACCGCCGAAGCAGTGACCGGATTGGCCGCTGCCTCCATACTAATGCAGCGCAAAACGAGAAACGTATAGAAGTTTGTTCAGGCTCCAAATCAATCAGCAACACCCACGACTGTCCGCATCCGGTCATTGATCGAATCCAACAAGCCGCGGCCCGCAACTTAAACAACATTTCCTTCCCCTGAATTCCGGGCCACGTCAGTATTCCAGGAAACGAGCAGACAGGTGAGCTGTGAAAACACGACTCAGCATCGACCACTTATCCCAACAGGGAATATTCGGAAGATGGCAGGTAAACCATCCTACAACGCCATGAACACATGAACGCAACAGAGCTTCACACCTCACCGCTCCATCCACACATACAAGGCCAAATAAACGTTAGACGCATTGAGCACGTCAAGCCAATCACACCGCCAAAAGGAAGTCATCCTCCTTAGACTAACAAATTGTTACACAAAACTTGCACAACCTCAACTAGGGGAAGGTCATTTTGCAACACCTCACTGCGACACCTACAACACCATATTAAGCATAGGCCAGTATACCAGACTGTAGTAGCTTTGCTGCTGAAAGACGACCTCTTAAGGCCTTCTGCCAAGAAGAGGGCATCACCCTGTCGCTTTCATCGCTTCCGAGTGACGAACACCCAGACCTCTTCCAATTACTATTTGACTATATGTACGCCATCAAACTAGCAGGAGCATTGTGAGCACCACACAACCGACACGCGCTACATACCCGCGCAACCACTCATAGCAGTAACGTAAAGAGCCATCCAAGTATGGCATCGAACAAAGATGAGCCGAATCTTTTTACCACTCGAAATGAATGGACACAGAGCGGTGCCGTCGGATGCAGACGAGCCAACTTGCTTCAAAACTAAGAACGTAAAGCGGTGACACAAAGGTGCCATCGGACGTAGATAAGCCGACATGCTTCATAATTAACGTAACACAAAACGGTTATCCAGGGGCACTATCGGACGTGGATGAGCCGATTTGCATAAAACGTACCAACCGCACACACAACCCTGCTTGATTTCATCCATCCTCTATTGAAGTGCTTGCCACTGATTATTACTAACAACCAACGCGCGGAAGCCGGTGCGATAGGCAGTGCGGGCAATTACCTCCGTATCCGCACGGTAGAGGACCATCGGCGCTCTTCGACAAGAGTAGACTAATGTGGACACCCCTTGAAAGATGAACTTTCTCTGCAACCCTCCCCCACCCGAAATACAAATCATCTTGCGGAGGATTAAAGAAAACTAAACACTACCAAAACCGTTCCAACTATCTGGAAAGGATCCCCGCCCACCTTTCAACTTCGGCACCTCAACAACACATGCAATATAACGCAAACTCCTTTAAGTTAAATGTACGATTGTCCTGAGCTTGCTTGCAAAACACATTCGCTTCCGCGCTTCTAGACATACCATCCCCTTCCCGATAAAATGAGAGGTAGTTGGGTGGGGATGGGGTCAATACATGGAGACAATGGGAAATGTTCAGCTGGTTCGAAGGGCCTACTCCATAGTGCCCATTGTTAAAATCAAATATTATCTGGAGGACTCATGCCAGACATGTGGCGGAGGGGACTTGAGTCATCTTAAAAGAAAATAACCTTCCACTCGAGCCATTCATTGTCACGTCTGGTGTATGATGATTCCCTTATATTGTTAGTACTATTTTTGTGGTTATTATAATGCTAATAAGCATGGACATGTACATGGTAATAATTGTGATGATTATTGTCACTGTTTTTCATTTGTGTTTTTAGTACCAATGGTATTACAATTACTAGTATTGTTGCTATTAGTATTATTAGTATTAATAGTATCACTATCAGTCTTGTCATTAACGCTATTGTTCTCAATATTATCCCTATTCCTGTTACTATTGTCCTATGCTATATTACTTCCGATTTTCGTCATATCCTACAAGTAACACAATTGTGGATACCGAGCCCCCAGTAGCGTTTATATTATTTCCACGCAACGCGTATATAAGGATAAATGGTCAATAATGTAAGAGATGGGAACGAAACGAATGGCCTCGGATACCCTGTTCATACATATTCCAAGTGCTGCTTTCCAGGAAGGTAAAGGGGGAACACATTTCGATAGTTCAATCCTCTTCATGCATCATACATAGCTGCTACATTAGTTTTCAAGAATATTCATAGACATTTATCGTCCGCAACCCCATTGGTGACCGAGCTCATCTCCCAGTCATGACTACTCAGAACTCATCTTACGTCTTGGTTTCTTACATTTTAAGTGCCAGATTATCAATGTCCACTCATTTACAACGTATTGTGTGTGAAGGAGCAACGCCGGGACTGCAGCGATCTCAAAGCTCTACCGTCTCGCGGATCCGTCGACGGATCGTGTCGTGTGCGCTCCGCCGTTGATGAAAGCGTGTGAATGGCAATGTTCAAAACAACGGCGACAATTTATGTTACTGCTCCTTTGGCCTTCGGCTAACACCTTCCCCATCCGCCGTCAGTGTAGTTGTGCTGGAGCACCGTGCCGAACGAAACGTGCTCCTGCCTTTGCGTGACCACTCTAACGCTGCATTTCGTGAGCACGCTAACGTATAATCGTCTAGAAAAGCGTGTGTGTGTGTGGTGGTGGGAGGGGGGTGGGGGGCAAAGCCACTTTGAAGTTGATTCTTACCATACATCGCAATAGCATTAACGTTAAACTTTCCACGTTTTAGGGGATGGTCCCCCTCCCCCTGTTCCTATGACTCCTAAGACGATGGGAAAGCTGGAGCCCGTTGGGAGGGCCTGCTACATAACCTATGATTCTAATGCAGCATGTGCTGCCTCCAGCGGTGTACCTGTGTAAGCGAACCATGCAGAACAAGACTCGTCTGGAACTGGCCGACTACGAGGGCGAGAGTCTGGCTATGCTGCAGAAAATCTTTTCAAGGAAGTGGGAGTTCATCTTCATGCAGGTAGGTCGAGTCGTGGCAGTTCCCTTTGTTCCTGCCTTCCTTTTCAAACTGTGTTTGTACATGCACACATGCGTGGTCTTTATGAGATGAGCGAAGGTCATACGTGCAAGGGAAATTGCCTGGGAATTTTTGCTGGACTTTCTCTAACGTCAGCGCCATGTCAATCCGAGGCGACAGTCAATCTGCGTGCTGCTGATCTAATTATGACCATCTGACGACAGCAACAGGTTCTCCTAAGCACAACTAGGGAAATCTGAACCCGCCTACTTAAATCCGCGTCCTGGCTAAGTCATCTTGACATGACAAAATAGCTATACAATATAAAGATATTTCTCATATTTCAACTTTTCATAGGACACCAGTCGCTATCCACACGCATACACACAGATGCACCCACACACCCACACACATGTACACACGCACACTCACAGCCACTCACTTAATCATGCATATATTTCGTTTATATGGTCCAGAGAAAGAACATGAAGATAATGAGTTTTGGAGCCTGTTTCCGTGGTGAACTACTTTCAGAAAAGGGGATGATTAATTGTGCTCTTATCGAACAGTTGAATTCCATGTGCCCTTGACAGGACTGCCCTTTGTGAACGGCACGCTTAGTCCCGATTAAAATGCGCGCGTTACCGCGTGCGATGCAAGTAGGTAAGGTCGTCAGGGAGCCAATGTTGCGTATGTGGTGACGCGTTCCAGACAGCTGAGGTGTGCGCTAACATCGACAGCGGTGGCCTCCCCGTCTCCTGATTCTCTTCTGTGACTCGGTGCGCGTCATGTGCTGGCTGAAAGATACGGGGCTCCACAGCGCTCTGGCGCGCCCGTTATCGCAGATACGGGGCTCCACAGCGCTCTGGCGCGCCCGTTATCGCAGATACGGGGCTCCACAGCGCTCTGGCGCGCCCGTTATCGCAGATACGGGGCTCCACAGCGCTCTGGCGCGCCCGTTATCGCAGATACGCTCCACAGCGCTCTCCGCCCGTTATCCGGCTCCACAGCGCTCTGGCGCGCCCGTTATCGCAGATACGGGGCTCCACAGCGCTCTGGCGCGCCCGTTATCGCAGAATTCTGAGGAGTTTGACGTCTGGACTCTGAAGAGAGGCGGATGACCGTCCGTGTTGGGCTCTAAAAATGTACATGGGTACAGTGGCGAAGCGCACGAAGAACAGTTGACAAGGAACTCCCGTATGCGGTACACTAAGTGGGAGAAGGAACCCTTCATATGTGGTTCGTCCCTCGGGACATATCCAAAAAGTAATTATCTTATTAGCATCCATCGGCGTTCAGCATATATTCGCAAAGCATCGACGCATGCAAACGGCATGGGAAGCGGCAGAATGATGTGACAATAACAGGCCGGCCAGAACCTGGCTGCCAAATGTGCTGCATCTGCTGGTCTGTATTGCGCTTTCTGCGCAGACTTTCGTCGGCGTCAGCCTTTCTGTCGAAGTCGGTCACCCGTAAAATGCCTCTGCATCGGGCCGTCGGCGAAGCGTGGGATCGAGCCACGCCGTCAGCCTTCGGAACATGCTTCGGAGAACGAACTCATTGCGTGATGCGTGGCCACGCTTCGTGCAGAGAGCGTCCGACATGCCATTCGATGCAATTTGGCCTGTTTGTTTCGATGCCGAGGCCGTGAGTCTAGGCGAGTTGCTTTGGCGTGCTAGATGACAGAAGGAGTCGAGCAACGGCGCGGTTCGATAGTCGTGACACCAGTGACGGATGGGCTCGATAGTCGTACATCGATAGTCGTGACACCAGTGACGGGTGGTCGTGACACCAGTGACAGGTGGGCTCGATAGTCGTGACACCAGTGTCGGGTGGGCTCGATAGTCGTGACACCAGTGACGGATGGGCTCGATAGTCGTGACACCAGTGACGGATGGGCTCGATAGTCGTGACACCAGTGACGGGTGGGCTCGATAGTCGTGACACCAGTGACGGATGGGCTCGATAGTCGTGACACCAGTGACGGATGGGCTCGATAGTCGTGACACCAGTGACGGGTGGGCTCGATAGTCGTGACACCAGTGACGGGTGGGCTCGATAGTCTTGACACCAGTGACAAGTGGGCTCGATAGTCTTGACACCAGTGACGGGTGGGCTCAACAGTGTTGGTACCAGTGACAGGTGGGCTCGATAGTCTTGGCAACAGTGACAGGTGGGCTCGATAGTCTTGACACCACTGAGGGGTGGGCTCGATAGTCTTAACATTAGTGACAGGTGGGCTGGACATTCTTGACACCAGTGACAGGTCGACTCGATAGTTTTGACAACAGTGGCAGGTGGGCTCGATAGTCTTAACATTAGTGGCAGGTGGGCTCGATAGTCTTGACACCAGTGACAGGTGGACTCGATAGTGTTGGTACCAGTGACAGGTGGGTTCGATAGTCGTGACACCAGTGACAGGTGGGCTCAATAATTTCGACACCAGTGCCAGGTGGCCTCGACAGTGTTGGCACCATTGACAGGTGGGTTCGACAGTCTTACACCATTGACGGGTGGGTTCGATAGTTTTGACACCAATGACAGGTGGGCTCGATAGTTTTGTGACAGATGGATTTGCTTCCCAGGCAGAGGCACAGTCAAAGGTCGATAAGAAGCGGGATAAGCTGGAGAGGAAGATTCTCGACAGTCAGGAGCGCGCTTTCTGGGATGTTCATCGGCCCGTGGTAAGTTCAAGTCAGGCGTTTTTATGCTTTGGCCCAAGTCATCCCTCGCTTAGGCTAAGTACATGCGTGCTATTGGGTGAATGCATGCGGGGTTTAGGCGCAAATCATTTGTTAGGCAAGACTCAGCTTTCGCGTTGTCAAAGTACGCAACAGTGGTGACATGAGCCACTTGTCAAGTACACAGGCTCAGCCCATCAAATGTCTGCAAATGTATTTGGAAGCACTGAAATGCAGTACGCTATCCCTATAAATGTTTCTTCCACCAGCCCCACATGACCTGTGGCCGTACCCAGCTCTGGTCCACCCCCAGCTCTGTCCGACACCCAGCTGCTCCATATCCCGTTCAGAGCAGTTCTCCGTCCCGCCCCCAGTCGGTCTTTGTCCCGTCCCCAGTCGTTCTTTCGCCCGTCCTCAGCTGTTCTGTCCCGGCCCCAGCTGTTCTCTGTCCCGGCCCCAGTCGCTCCGTCGCCCGCCCCAGCCGTCTCCTCGACAGACCAGCTGACCGCGTGCCCGTCCGCAGCCGGGGTGTGTGAACACCACCGAGGTGGACATCAAGAAGGCGTGTCGGATGAGTCGGCCCGTGTCCGGCCGGCCGGTGCCGGCCCAGTGCGGCCAGTTGGTGCCGGCCGCCGCCACGCCGTCGCACCAAGTCAGCCGACCTGCCGACGACCTGTGCACGCTCGAGGCGACCGCCGAACGGTACCGCGCCAGTCTGGACCGCTGCAGCATGCGGGTCTCCAAGGTGGCCGAGACGTGAGTCTGTGGGTCCCAAAGGTGGCCGAGACGTGAGTCTGTGGGTCCCCAAGGTGGCCGAGACGTGAGTCTGTGGGTCCCCAAGGTGGCCGAGACGTGAGTCTGTGGGTCCCCAAGGTGGCCTAGATGTGAGTCTGTGGGTCCCCAAGGTGGCCGAAACGTGAGTCTGTGGGTGTCAAAGGTGGCCGAAGTGCGAGTCTGCCGGTCTCCGAGGCGGCCGAGACGGAGGTGTCCGGGTCGCCCGACCCCCGGACAGAGCGCGCCGGTGTTCCGGTGGGACTGGTTCGGGTTGCGGCGGCGGCGGCGGTGGTGGCGCGGTCCTCCAACGCAGACGGTTGTCCAAGTCCTGCGGCGTCGAGGGGTGTACAGCAGCCCCACACTTGCCGCACAACGGCCGCCTCTTGATCCGACACCCTGTTGGCTGCACACTTCGCGTTCATCCGCGGCGGCCTCGTCCAGTCCCTGGGCGGGACAGGCGGCGATCGCAGCGGACGCTGATGTCGCGACGGCTGACGCTCTCCGTGCCGCAGGTTCATCAGCTACTACGAACAGTACCTGGAGTACGACCCGCTGCTGACCGTGCAGGAGCCGGCCAACCCGTGGCTCAGCGACTGCACCGACCTCTGGGACCTGGACAAGTCCGGGTGAGAAGTCCCGCTGCCCGCCCGCTTGGCTGGCAGGCATGACGCATTACACATACGTCAGTGCCCAGACGCCAATGCCCGGACGTTAAAGCACGGACATCAATACCCAGACGTCAAAACCCAAACTTCAATACCCAGACGCCAAAGCTCGGACATCAACACCCAGACGTCAATACCCAGACGTCAATACCCAGACGTCAGTACCCAGACGTCAAAACCCAAACTCCAGAACTCAAACTTCAATACCCAGACGTCAAGGCTGGGACATCAATATCCAGACGTCAATACGCAGATGTGAACACCCAGACGGCAATACGCAAACTTCAATACCCAGACGTCAAAACCAAAACTTCAATACCTAGACGCCAAAGCTCGAACATCAATATCCAGACGTCAATACGCAGATGTCGATATCCAGATGTCAGTATACAGACGCCATTACTCAGACGTCGAATCGCATGTGATGTCACCCGTGTGCAAAATGCAATATAGAAACGCATCAGTATCAAAAAGGTCGGATAGCGTGTGAATGCGATGCAATTAAATGTCCCGGTGTAACTTTGTGATGGATGTCCTGATCCATCAGCGTTTCTGTGACCAGTGAAGCGTGCTTGCCACTGCTGTCATTTCGTGCTGATTATTTAGCTCGGCTTATTGTTCGTTTTGCAAGCATCAGTGAACGCATCCTTCCTTACCAAACCTCATTCGGCAGTTGTGTGTGTGCGTGTGTGTATGGTGGTGTTGGTGGCTCTGTATGGCGTGGATAATGCGCCTTCGGAACCTCTCACGGCTTATCGAATCACTCCTCGAACATCATTCACAATGTAAAATATCCTCCAAAGTTTTGTGTTGATATGTGAACTGAATTGAACTCGGAAGTTTGCTGCGGCTACTTTGCGTATGAAAGCCCTGCATTGAGCAATGCGCCTTTTTGCGTGGTCTATAGCTCGTGAACCACTCCAGAAATTCCAATTCAACAGCAGAATTTGGAAGTAGGAACCGAACTTGTTGTATACTGACCCCATCACCACCGGACTAGTGTTGTTCAATGGATTTCACAAAGTTATGCCAAACCGAATAGCATTTAACCCACAATGTAGATAAACAATTTAACTATCCAACATTTTTCTTAAATATCTGCCAAATCGCTGGTGGATCTCTGGTGAATTGTGCTACAGGCTTGGTGATAGGACAGATCAAAGTCAGGTCATGCTACCTTCCAAGCGGCTTTATGCTTATTCTGAATCATTTTCTACGATCTGACCCAGAGTAACTATTGGCTAATGCTATGTCTTGTGTGTTTTTTGGGGGAGGGGGCAGTTGGCGGCAGCCATTTAAGTGGGAATCAGTTTGAAGCGAGTTGAACAACCACCGCACCGAGGTAATATTTTCCATACTACGCCATACGGTAAGTCATGCCGTATTGCTACGCCGGTAACCTAGTCGCCCTAGCCGCCTTCTGAACTGTCACACCCATAGGACAGCTGCTCCCGTTCCTACCCACCATTCGGAAAAACGGGGATATGGCCTGTAACGTTCTGAGGCTGCATATGTCATGAGCGATCTGAACCTGAAAATGACTCTGAAGAACCATAAACGACATGCTCGAAGTAGAGCCTCGGGCTCCTTTACGATCCATTCGCATGTCGAACGACACATCAGAGGCATCGCCAGCCTCTCACGGCGATTTGTCGCGAATGGACGCGGTCATAGCGCCGACTGTGATATTTAAACGACAGGATAAACGCTGGCTTGCGCAATCGGACACGTCGAGTATGCTCCTAGCACACGTAAGGTGGCGCAAGATCGAGCATCCTGACCTGAGGTCACTGTGGTCGATTGCTGGCAGCCATATTCGTCAATGAAGAGCTTAGCTACATGACCGGTGCAGTCGATGCGTCCTAAGGCCCCCAGGTGAAGAGTGTGTTTGAATGTGGACTCGCATCAGTGTCGGATTGTCCGCCACATAAGGGCAAGCCGTTCGTTCGAGCTTGCCAGCCGCCATCCCGCCACATCGCAGTAGCTGGTACGGCTCGCTGAGCTACTGAGCCGGCGTCTATGTGCGACGTTGTACCATTGACCGGCCGTCGGCCCCTCGTGACTTCCTCCGGGTGTGGCGGACAATGTGGCACGGCCTTCGGTCGGTGAGAGGCGCAGGTCCGCAGCACGCAGGAGTCGTCGAGCAGTTGTCGACGAGGGAGGACCGTAACGGTGCTCTGGGCGCAGTCGCCGAGTTCTCGTCGGCAGCCGAGCTCCCGTCCGACCGTCGCACTTTGCCATTCGGAAGTCCAATTAGGGGACGAGTAGCCTGGGGGTAAGTTGCTTGTCTCACAATCGAAAGGTTGTGGGTTCGAGTCTCACCTGTCGCTACTCTTCGCCCGCGACGAATCGGCGTGAGAGATTGGCGACGCTACGTGACTAAACGGTCCATGTGTCGTAAAGCCAATAATAACCGACCAACCATCCTTCTTCCAAAGTCCAATTCAAGGAGGCCAGTCAGCAGCAATTCTTTCGAACCAAGTGTCCGCGATCGGCTGAGGTTTCCGTGGATGGCCACGGAAGCCTGGGACTGCCAGCTGGGGCTCGCCTTCTCTACAATGCTGCCGCGATCCTGGATTTGATCCAGGTTAGCTGCAGTGATGACGTGACCCTGGACAGCTGCTGCTACCAGTCATGAAAACCAAAGCTGGACGTGATGAAGATCAAGAGCAAGATAAAATAAATTGTCCCGTGACCAAGTGGGTGAAGTAGCTGCTGCTGCTTATCACCTATGGACAAGACCATCCAAGATCCAAGACCAAGATCGCTGCAATCTCACAGATCGCGTCAGGATCAAGACGTCTGGTTCCGCAAGACCTGGACTGGTCCAGGATTACTACACATCTGGCTTCATCTGGAAGGAACGACTACACCTGGTCTTGCGAGTACGGAGCACTGCGTGAATCCAAGCTCCCTTATTGGTCCTATTTCGAACTTGTACCAACATTAGGATCGCATGGTGTATTTCCTGATTATTGTGTGTTCATAGCTCAGAAGCTTAAGTGAAAAATAAGACATCATTGGACAAGTATTAATTTTTAGTGAGGCGTTATGCTAGGCTCATTTCATATTTAGATCTGTTTAATGATTTCTGAACAATTTTGAAAGCGGGAATTCTGGCTTTCAACTTAATTCAGGCATATGTATGCAACCTTTTTTTTAAACGCCATATAGGAGTGGTAAATTGGAGTGAAAAGGCGAAAATTGGGAGCAAATGCTCCCACTGTCACCCGCAAGTGACCCGATTAAGCAACGAAACATGACCAGTCTAAAGTCAAACTGCACAAAGATTATGTTCACTAGCATGCCACTATTTAAAGATTATTATGAGACATGGAAATAAGTGGAACAGCTTGCACCAGTATGCACACACATACACACACGAACATGCAAGAATGCAAATAAAATTGGTGTTCCAATATCATGCCTAGGTGAAGAACGTCACACACCCAACTAACGAAGAACGTCAAAAGATAACTACACATTCTTGCGCATATGCATGCAAATCCAATTTTAAGGCAAATTTTAAAATCCCCATTTTTTTCTTCCATGAATGGATATTTACTTTGCATTTTGGTTCGCGCTTGAATTATTTCTTCAACGTTGATGCCTTCAATTGTAAAGTGCATTGGAATTCGTTATAAAACCATAATTTGATGTAGGACCATGTACCATAATCTCCCTTACTCACATTGCTAATGAAGCGGAAGTAAAACACCGGGACATTATGGTCAGAGAAATTGCGGTGCATAGATCTACATTAGCCCGCGCCGTCTTTCCGGTCAAATCCTAAACATCCCGTCTCGGTGGGGGGGTGGCGGTTGAAGACCCCGCTCTAAAATCCAAACTAAGCATCGCACGAAAACGAAAGAGGTGTCATCGGAAAGCGCTCGACGAGTATGGTCCGGGTCCACCCTTAAAAACAATTTTCCCCCAAAAGTAACGTCACCACGGGGGCTAGATTTTCACGACTTTTCATGACTTACATTACGCTTTTGACTCTGGGGAGTTCATTTTGGGGATATATGAAACAAATTATTTGGAATGAGAAAAGGACAGCGAAATCGACCAGGGTTATAATGTTTTGGCCCCCCCAAAATAAAATGTTTATTTTTTTCAACTTTCAAAATTTTAAGTTTGCAAGTTTTCTTTAATTTTCCTTTTCTAATGGGTAGAACAGACCGAGAAACGTTGTTGGAAGTCAACTTTCCCCAATAAAAATGCTTACTTTAGCCAGAATCCTGTATTTGAACTGCAATTTGGCAAATACGCAAAATTTATATGTAGTCAAAAACGGAAAAAAATGAAAAATTCAGCTCGTATGTTTTGTTGCATCCGTAAAGATAAGCAAACGCTGAAAGTTTCATTAAAATATCTGTATCCGTTAAAGCGTGACAACTGGTTGAACGTTTTTGGAGGTGACCGCACTTGACCTTGACTAACTCGTTGACCCCAGATGACCTGACTTCAAAATTTTGAATCAGCATGTCAAATTGATGTGGAAAAAGCTGCCGTTCGCCCGTTCGTTCGCTATCCGCGAAAAACTTGAGGGGGCGGTTGAAGACCCCCGGAGACGGGAGGGGTTAAGCCATGGTTTTCTAGCGAATTACAGTTCACTTCAAAATTGATGATATCAAAGTTGCATATATAATTCAATCGCGAGCCGAAATGCAAAGGAAATATCCAATCATGGGAAACACATTTGTGATTTTACAATTTACCATAAAATGGGATTGAAAAAATCAAACCTTATTTTGTTCTCCTCAGCTCAGTATATTCCCTGAAGTACTTCCAGTGCAGAACATCAATCTATTACCATGCACAAGAGTGCATAATGCTTTTCATAGGATGATATCACTTTTCCCAGACATGAACATTCTGGGGCACCGATTTGATTTGCATGCTTGCATGTGTGTGTGTGTATGCGTACCGGTATAAGTTGGCACCACCTGGGGATAATGTGTGCTCAAGGTCGGGCCGGGGAGCCTTGGTACCCCGTGCGCCACGCCACTGTTTGGGGCCAATGTGCCACTCAGCCAAGCTTGGCACGCACGTATGTGCCTCTTACGGACACTGTTTGAGCCGTGTCCTATTCAGTGTTGTTCAGGCCGGTGGGCCAATTGGCGGAGCGTGATGGAACGTTGCGAACCCGGTGTCCTGTGTGACACAGCAGTGTGTGGTGGAATAGATGCTGTGGTAGAATGCGCGTATAATTAACCTGGTGGTAGAAATCGTGCCCACTGCTCCCGACCCTTGCATCCATTCGCTGAACCCTGACCGCACTCGAAATGTATCGAATCCATACATCTGACGAAGACAGCTGTTCGTCTGATCAGCAGGTCGGCTCGTATCTGAGCTGACCACAGGGCTGGACCGGTCAGTCCCGCTCATACCACAAGATCACGACTCGCCACCATCAACAACGCGATGAAGTTTCAAGGTGTAGGACGTACCATGGACGTACCATCTGATTTAGTGGGACGGCTACCTACTTCCTGACGTCACCAGCAACGCTAGCAGCACCTCTGGAACCATACACCTCCTGACGAATCACCATCTGTGACGTAGTGCACGCGCTCGGTCCATGGTCGATCTGGCGACCTCTGCTCTGTGTTATTTAGGGCTTTAGGGCGCTTCGACCGGAATTGATCATTTGCTCTGCTCGTTGTAAATATAATACTAATTTGGGATTGGAATCAGTGGTCTAATGCGTAATGATTTACATAGCCTGATGCATAGCTATACTTACAATAGTTGTATTACCCTGTATATCGTGAGTGAATGTACCGGCGAAGACTTGATAGGATGGGGCGTAAATTGTCTGGTGGATTTCAGAACTTCTCGGGAACGTAAATTCAGAATTTAGGACCTTTCGCAGTGATGCACCGAAGTTTGCTTCCAGCAGTGGCCTAAGGATCAGATTAAGTTCGGGAAGTCATAGCCGTACGCATTCGGACTTGCCAGCCGCTGTCCCACCGCAGCTCGGCAGCTGACAGGGAGCGCCGAACTGCTGAGCCAGTCCATGTGCCGCTGTGTCCTGCCGCAGCTCGGCAGCTGACAGGGAGCGCCGAACTGCCGAGCCAGTCCATGTGCCGCTGTCCCACCGCAGCTCGGTAGCTGACAGGGAGCGCCGAACTGCCGAGCCAGTCCATGTGCCGCTGTCCTGCCGCAGCTCGGCAGCTGACAGGGAGCGCCGAACTGCCGAGCCAGTCCGTGTGCCGCTGTCCCGCCGCAGCTCGGCAGCTGACAGGGAGCGCCGAACTGCTGAGCCAGTCCGTGTGCCGCTGTCCCACCGCAGCTCGGCAGCTGACAGGGAGCGCCGAACTGCCGAGCCAGTCCATGTGCCGCTGTCCCGCCGCAGCTCGGTGGCTGACAGGGAGCGCCGAACTGCCGAGCCAGTCCATGTGCCGCTGTGCCGCCGCAGCTCGGTAGCTGACAGGGAGCGCCGAACTGCCGAGCCAGTCCATGTGCCGCTGTGCCGCCGCAGCTCGGTAGCTGACAGGGAGCGCCGAACTGCCGAGCCAGTCCATGTGCTGACGGCCGGCCGACTGCCCCTCGTGACCTCCGCCGGGTGTGGCGGGTCGTGCAGCCCGGCCGCCGGTCAGCGATGTGTCGACAACCGCCCGGCGCTCGGGGGTCGCTGAAGAGCTGTCGACGAGGCTGGACTGTCTCGCTGCTCCGAGCAGAGTCGCTGAGTTTACGGGGCCAACCGGGGAAGTGCCCGGCTGCCGCCCTTCGCCATTCGAAAGTCCAATTAATAGAGGCCAGTTAGCGGCAGTTCTTTCGAACGAAGTATTCTCGGTCCAGACGAGCTTTCCGTAAATATCACAAGCCACAGAAGCGTGGGGCTCCCAGCTGGAGCTCGCCTTCACGCACCGGCCGTCTCCAGATCAGCGGTCTTCACATCAGTCTCCGTATCCTGATCACGCTGTCGTCCACAGCGACAACAAACAACACCCACATCATGATGATGTCCTCACCGCATTGGCCTATCACCTTCAGATCGGTAGCCTACCGTCTCCATATCAGTAGCAGGATGTCGCCGGTCATCCAAAAGTGGTGGCATGCCGATCCCTGTTATGACTGTGACAACCCTCCCCCACATCAGTAGAAGTATGTCACAGGTCATCTTAAAGTGGTGGCATGTCGATCCCTGTTATGACTGTGCCAACCCTCCCCCACATCAGTAGAAGTATGTCACAGGTCATCTTGAAGTGGTGGCATGCCGATCCCAACTATTACTGTGACGTCCCTCCCCCACATCAGTTCTCACTGACCGAGGTCGTGACCTGACGTTTGACCTCTGACAGGAAGGAGATTGCCTGCCGACGCGTCCGCCGCTGGGGATTCAGTCTGCACGAGCTGCTGCAGGATCCAATCGGTCGTGACCAGTTTGTCAAGTTCCTGGACAAGGAGTACAGCGGCGAAAATCTCCGGTTAGTCTCGAAGGACAGCAAGATTGCGGCCGTGACAGTGCCCGATGAATCGACGCGCAGGCAGCAGTTCATTAGCCGACCAATTAACCGCTCGGTGTGGACCCCCAACCCACCCCACCCCTGGCGGGTTGTGTGACAGTCAGGACGGGCCACTTGGTCGAGAAAATCACCAGTTGTTGGATAGTGCTGGCCGGAGCAGGCCAGCTGAACAATCATGGACTCATTGACTTTCGCTGAGCTTCAGGTTGCAACATAGCTGGTTGCTTGAGACGTGTTGAGCGGATATAACAAACAAACCAACAAACAAGGCGTCGTGAAATGACAATTGCTTTCCGATATGCATCTTGAGACCTATTTCTGAACTAACCTCAATACCTATTAACTTTTTTTTCTGCGCTGCCAAGTGCCTGTCGGTCGTTGCAAATTCAAGCAGTATAGACTAAACAATAAATTAATATTTGGTTCACAGCTGCGAAATTATGACGCCGGGTGAAAAGGATGCCGCCTGCATATTTAGCAACCTCAGAGGCATCGTTCAAGATCCACCCGACAACGCGCCGCGCTTGCTACAGGAGCGGCTGTGAGCCCGAAAGGGTCTCACTTCAGCTAGTGCCAAATTAACTTGAGCGAATCAGCCGGCCAGGCCATATAGCTCTCGGGAGACCAGTAACTTAGCAGCCACGAGCGTGGGGATCACCGAAGTGCGGGCATTGGCATTCCGGGTCGGGAGTATCGGGGGAAGTAGGTCTGGTGTGCCAATGCCCAGGCCTTCTTTGACCTGGCAGCACCTACAGGTAATCAATCAAAGGCCCCTGGATCTGGCGATCTGCGGTAGCAGGATACCACGGCTCTTCTGAAGAACTTGGCGATGCACGTGTGTCCAGATCGTCACCTGAACTCCTGATCCAGAATTCTGAACTCCTGATCCTGAAATCCTGATCCTGAACTCCTGATCCTGAATTCCTGATCCTGAACTTCTGATCCTGAACTTCTGATCCTGAACTCCTGATCCTGAACTCCTGATCCTGAACTCCTGATCCTGAACTCCTGATCCTGAACTTATGATCCTGAACTCCTGATCCTGAACCCTATATAAATGCAAGGTGTTGTGATAGACAAAATCAATATTTTGAAAGTGTCCAAAAAACTAAGGAAGTGATGAAAGTGCACTTCTTGCTGGAAAAACGGGGGAAATTATTCGATCCTCGACGCCTGCTTGTTGTCAAGCCTAGTTAAAATCTAGACCGTAGCCAGACCTGTCCTAATATCCGTTTCCACAAAGCGTTTCGGGACACCTTGATGGGGACTCTATTAGCAGGATAGCCTTAGCTAATTTCTGGATTTTAACTGTGTGTGGCACCAGTCGTGTCTATTCATGGAACAAGTGGTACCTATTACCAGTAGAATGCATTTGAATCGCTGTTTTACTTCATTTTTGAACCAGTTCATATTTTTCCTCTGCCTATCAGACCTCGTTTGCGCCATAAATATCTTGAAGCTAAGTTGTTTGTAAGAACCGTGGTATTCTTCCGAGTCATCAGATTAAAGGGACCCTAATACGGCAGCGGGTGTGTGGCTTGCTCATTGATCACCTGAAAGTGGTAAAAGAGGATGCCAAGTGCTACCTTGTCAAGACAGGTAGGTATTGTCGAAAATTTAAATATCCGTATAACTTCCCCGGACGCCGCCAATCCAAAACTAGCCAAATTTGTCCATTTAGACGTGTCATACTAGATGTGTCCCATTGAAGACGTCTTAAGAATACTTCGTGAAAGTGACTAATGCTGTGCTAAACTCATTGGTGTTTTTGCCGTATCAATTCTGACCAGGTATGTCAGACTTGAGCACAATTCTTTCTCCAACACTGCCACTCGTCGACCCTCAGGACATTTCCTCTGTCCCTGAGATGCCAGCCGGTTGAAAATTAGCCACACAATTAATTATTTAGTCCGTCGTGAAATGCCGCGACGCAAATCGGAAATGCAGATAATTATTTCACAGCGCATCCAAACATGAAATAATTTAATATACAAGGCTTCGCATTAATCTACTATCCGGTCGACATGGTAAACGTCTAGTTTTGCCATGTTGAAAATTACAACTTCCTTTTCCGGAAACAATTATGGAATTACGCGCAGCCTTCATACGAGTGAAAACTATTTTAAATCACTAGATGTGAAGCTCCCGATCTTGAAGCTTACATACGATTATTTGAACGCACACACTACACACAACAAAAAAGTTTGATCATTGGGCACACGATTTACACACATCAACGCCAAAGGGCGCTCGTTTTCGAATGCGGCAAGCCTGTTTGAGAACCCACGACACAATCACATTACGGAAACTCTTTGTTAGTCACTGCCATTCTGCATGTCTTTGAAACGTCATTTCTAAAGGAAACGTGCGCCGAAGCAAATCCGCTTGTGCATCCGCATTCCGGGGCATTCCTTTCCACCTTAATTCAAATGATGCCTTCTTCTGTCTCTTCGCTCAGCTCTCATTCTTCAAATCTCTTCGTCTGTCTCTGTCCGACATTTGACCTCTCCCTCCGCTCCTCCGCCCGTCCTTAGGTTCCTCCTTTCACTCCATGTCCCTCCTGGATCTCCACCTGTGTCCACCGACACCTGCCTGCCTGTCCATCCCCAAGGCGCGCCCAGTGCGTCCCCGCGCCACATTCGTGACCCCTCCGTATTCCTCATCGGCCGGGCAGTCCGCTTCGCCTTCCCATGCTCGCCCGTGCGGCACACTGCTGACCCCCGCGACCGTGACCGCCGTGGGCCCTCCGACATCGGCGGCACGTCTCGCCCTGAGGGCGCGTCGGTCGACGGCCGGAAGTCGCGAGACGTGGCCGCTCGAACGTGGCTCCGCACCGCATACCAATGACGTCATAACTGCGGCCGTCAGCGGGCATTGATATGCGGACCGGGCGCGGACCTTCTCGGCCATGCATGCATTTCCTACGCCGTCCGACAAGCTTCCGATGGGAAATGGTGGCCTGATGAGAAAGATACGACCGCAACCACATAGCCGTAACTGTAGCCTTGATGTAACTCTGATATAGCCGCGGCTGCAGTCGTGATATAGCGCCGTTATAATCGCAAGTGTAACACTGCTTCTCGGCTTCTCAGTCATCTGCCATACGAATTTCAAGTATATACAGTTCCTTTTTTGGAAAAGGTGTCTGGGCCTGGGTTAGGGTTGCAGTGGTCAAGGGAGAGCCGGCGCACGGACCGACCGGCATCGGATGACCAAGGCCAAGTCGGGGCCAGTGGGCTCAGCACTGCGACTCGGCTCCGGAGGAGGTCGGCCATAACGTGGGACCATTGTCGGGAGGAGCGCAGGCGCGGGACTCTAAATCGCGCCGGCGCCGAGCGCAGATCGAGAGGTCGGCTGAACCGGGCGCAGGGTCCGGGCCGAGCCGAGGTCGGCTGAGCTGCGACACAGATTAATTGGTCCCGGCTGGGAGTATCAGGCGCGGCCAGGCTGAGGCCAGAGTCAGCCTCAGCCGGCGGCTGCGGCGGAGACTCGGGCCGGTGCCGGCACGAACAGCGGAGAGGCCATCTCTGAAGCCAACTATGGAGCTGTCCGGTGTTGGAGACCTGTGAGGTCGAGAACGGGACGCGAGCGAGATGTTAACCCGGCGTGCTTCCTCTCCGACCACGTGCCTGCTGCCGCGCTGCACCCGAGCCGGGCCCGGGGATAGGACCGCCGACAACACGAGCACGACCAGCCACCAACCACACCCACTGTCAGCATCGCAGTCGCGGCCAGAAAGAACATTGTGGCTAATACATTGAATCAGAGCTGTTAGTTAGCATGCTAACAAATGTTATCATGCCATCTAGGTGGGAGTCTCCCAGCCAGCCCTTTGATTTTACCACCCAGTGGTGTCTTTGTTCTGCCCCTCCTAATTGTGGTATTATTATCGATAACTGTGCCCTCTTCCTCTGTATATGTGCTCCTTTCACCAAGTTGCGCACCCAGTGACTGTCTGAAAAAAATATATTCACTGAAAAAAAAATCCCTGAACGGGGCAGGGCAGTGAGGTCGCCGTAGACCACAATGTAGTGAGAATGAATATTTCATTGCAATGTTACTATCAGTATTACAAATGCGAACGTACGTCGAATGAGAGTCTTTACTAAGACAGGAGACACGGTAATTGCCGTGGCTGGCCCAGCTGGACCAGACCTGCTGTGGCGCTTCTGACCGGATAGGAACTGCACTCACGTGCTCTAGGACTATACAGCTATTTTAAAAAGGCAGCCACTCTCCATCAGGGGCTCATCAAACATGTCGGCTACCTGGGGACACACCCCACTCACGATCGCTCTCACAGTGTCGAGACAAATTTCCCGTGTCTGGGTGAAAAATGTTTGCTGATTTAAATGGAAAATCACAGTTAATGAAATCATACATTTTCATCGTTCACTCTAAACTTCATCCATTTCTGTACATGGTAAAAGCAATGCGGGCAATTTTTATGGAAATATACCATGGTCCTGGCTTTTCCATCTCCGCGTGCCAAACTAAGTATTTGTTTCATCCATCACTACCTTCGAGCATTGCTGTTTTTCATACACAGTTAATGAAAAATTAATTTCAAGCTACTTGATAATTACTGGGGGAGGATGCCAAAAGAAACTTGTATTCGACCTCAATGGGGCCAATGTAGCCTTCCCTTCCACAGCCAAATCTATTTTAATTTGAAAGTTGTTCTGGTATGGGGTGAAGGTAGGCGAGTCTGGTCTGGTGGATCTGATCTGCAGATGTTTTCTCCATCCAGTTCCGTTTCTGTTGAAACAAGTGGCAAAACAGAAAAATAATCTGGCTTGTTGCAGCAATCCGGTGTTTTACGCCAATATAAAATCGGATAACCGACTACAAAGCCTTTTGCATTCACATCCAGTGACGTACATACACAAGCCCAGCGTTCCAAAAACATGACTTCACGCGCAAAATGGGTGTTCGCGGGCATTTTCAGTGTTGTAGCCCTGATAAGAACACGAGACAAAGCACTGGCATGAAACCAACACGCATTTTGGGGAAAATACACCCGCGTCACTCTCTCGAACAACTGCACAACTGTATCACTCAAGTATAATTGTTCGACTCGAGCACAACTGTATCACTCAAAGTATCACTAGTTGGACGTTCTTGTGTGAAGAGCTTTTGCAGCCAATTTCTCACTATAAAGCAACCTAGCATGACGACTATTCTATGTAGTGAAAATGACGTGAGTCCACAGCCCTTCGAATCCAACGAACACTCACAATTCAGTCAATCGCTCTTCAGAGCAGTTCGATGGCAGTCTGTGCAGTGTCAGAAACTATTGCGAAACAAGTTCTCCCCGAATTTCCAACTTGAATTCGACACTCTACCTATGAATTTCATCGGCAACAAATATCACGCTCACGCGTGCGCGGCTCCACGTGTGTTGCCTGTGATGTCACGCGACACACCTGGCCGGCACCTGTGACGTGACGCGACCCACGTGTGTCGCCTGTGACGTGACGCGACCCACTGTGTCGCCTGACGTGCGCGACCCACGTGTGTCGCCTGTGACGTGACGCGACCCACTGTTCGCACGTGACGCGACCCACGTGTGTCGCTGACGTGCGCGACCCACGTGCTGTGTGCCTTGACGTGACGCGACCCACGTGTGTCGCCGTGACGTGACGCGACCCACGTGTGTCGCCTGTGACGTGACGCGACCCACGTGTGTCGCCTGTGACGTGACGCGACCCACGTGTGTCGCCTGTGACGTGACGCGACCCACGTGTGTCGCCTGTGACGTGGCGCGACCCACGTGTGTCGCCTGTGACGTGACGCGACCCACGTGTGTCGCCTGTGACGTGACGCGACCCACGTGTGTCGCCTGTGACGTGACGCGACCCACGTGTGTCGCCTGTGACGTGACGCGACCCACGTGTGTCGCCTGTGACGTGACGCGACCCACGTGTCGCCTGTGACGTGACGCGACCCACGTGTGTCGCCTATGACGTGACGCGACCCACGTGTGTCGCCTGTGACGTGACGCGACCCACGTGTGTCGCCTGTGACGTGACGCGACCCACGTGTGTCGCCTGTGACGTGACGCGACCCACGTGTGTCGCCTGTGACGTGACGCGACCCACGCGGCCGGCTGCGGCAGGTTCTACCTGGCGCTGCGCGAGCTGAGGACGCTGCCGCAGCGGGCGGTCGTGCCGCGCGCGCAGCAGATCTGGAGCGAGTTCCTGGCGCCCGACGCCAGCATGCCCGTCAACATCGACTCCAGGTCGCTGGAGATCACCAAGCGGAACATGGAGCGGCCCGACCGATGGACCTTCGAGGCGGCTGGGGTGAGTCCAGGCAGCAGCGCGACCCGAATGTTAAAAGCAATGAAGGGTAAGTGCGAGCCAATGATGAAGAATGCAAAGCTGATTAGTGACGAACAGTTACCAATAGCTCCGGTAGCTCAGTTAGTTACAGCGTTGGCCTGTGTTGGTCTCCCATGTCCTGTTAAAACGGGGTGCGAGTCGCTTCGCGCACTCGCATTAACCCCCGCCTGGGAGGGTCAGTTGGCATCTGGCTGATCGGGACGGGGACGATAATACCTGGTCGGCTGTGTCGGTGCATCGACGGCACGTTACATTCTCGGTCAACATTCTGCCGTTGACCTATAATTCACGGATCGCGTCTTGGGGCCAGCATTAAAGCAGCATTCAGTATTCAGCATTCACTCTACTTAGCATAGGACCTCGGTCCATAGAGCCACCCCAGCAATAATTCGGACTAAGTGTACTTAAAGAAGAAATATGATCTTATGGGAAGGAATTGGTTTCTTTGACAATTCGTTGGCTGCCCCACCCGTTCCATCGGTTGTTCGAGGTTCGCTGTTGGGTGCGAATGATCACTTCTGGTTGAAACGCCTTAAAGCCCAACTAACTAACGCGGTTCGCTGTTATGATCAGGCGGCATCATCGATGCTATATGCCAAAACGCCTATAAATATACAAATGTAAATACAGGATCTGCGTCTTTCGCAGATCCTGTATTAATTCAGTTCACGACGTCAAACAAACATACCGGCTTTCCTGTAACGTAGCCGATCCTAAATATCGACATGCAATTCGCCCAAAAACCAACACCATTTTACCGGAACGCTGTCGCTTGAAATCCGTTTTCGGTCTCATTCGACATGTTGAGATTTAAAGACAAATCAAGCTGGTTGGAGCACCAACCGGCGTTCAAACGTGCGTCCGTTGCAACCCACACGGGAACCATATTGTCGATGGCGACCGGGTAAGTGGTGAATTGTTGTGAATTGTTGTGAGCTGTGAATTGTTCGAGTGTGCACACGACCGCGTTGCTGATGCAGTCGACCCGATGCCACGACGCTACCAGACATCTGATTTCAGTCGGAGCCTGACCTTGGGAGACTTCCTTGACCTTGATTTCTGCTCTCCCTGAGATAGTTGATCGCGCACCATCCCCACCCCTGCATAACAGGAATGTGTTATTGCAAGCGATGTCTGCCACTACTACTGTGAATCTCCCTACAAAACCATAATATTCCGTTCCTGGTCTGATCTAGGTCAAACTGTCGATCAATGGTGTAAACACCGATGACAGTTGTCGCTGATTCCGGTGTGGATAAATTATATTTGCAGGGAGAGCAGCACTCCACGCAAGGTTTTGACGGTGATAAATGTGCCACATCATGAGGAAGTCCCCTACCTGGGAAGAGTATGGCCTCAGAGCAGAGGATGCAAGTGCGATGTGTGCTGTTGGCTGTGCTTTGCTGAGTGGGGGAATTGAGGTGTCTCACGCACGACGAAGCCGCACAACAATCCATCAGTCAGGGAATGATTCCAAAACACAGAGAGCCACCGCTGTAATACCGCTACTACTGCACGAGTTCGCATCCCAGTTCCAAGAAACATCCATGCTACCTGGGAGCTCCATGCGACGAGAGAAGTTATCATACCGAGAACAAAACAACGGCACGTCGCCGAGTTGACCGCGATGCTTTAGCCGAGTGATGGAGTTTGCACCGTGATGTGCACTTGGACCCAGTGCAGCCGGCTGACTGGCCACGCTCTTCCAGGCTCACCTGTACCACCTGATGAAGTCGGACAGCTACTCGCGGTACCTGCGCTCCGACATGTACAAGGAGTACCTGGCTGGTACGAAGAAGAAGGTGAGGTGGCGGCCGGCTCCATAGGCGCCCGGAGTGGGGAGAGGCCATGGTGACAGCTAATTATTTCATTACCGCCTCCCCTACTGACGTAATGAAGATCCGTAAACGAGGTGACTGAGTTGCCGTGAGCTGATTTCCTAGGATGGTGAGACCCGCGATTGTCGGAGCACGACAAATGCCGACGTTCGCGCACCTGTCGTGAGAACTGGGCGCGTATACTTGTAGGTGCATAATGCTATAACGGGATGTCAATAATTTCCAATAGTATGCTTGTAATCAAGCCCAAATGCGCATTCGTTTCCCCTCAGACCCTCGTGGACATTGTACAACCTTCGACAGTCCAACAGACGAACCCTGGTGCCATTTTGCAGGGCAACTCCATGCTTGACCTACGGAGGTACTCAAAGTTGACGGGGGCGGATTTTGCACCCCCATGCAACTCCGCACGAGCTATTGATGTGACACCGATGCAGAGATACTTTCAGCAGGTCTTTCAAACAGCACATGGAACAATCTTACTCGACCACGCATGACGAAGTTAGTAAGCTAAGCCTCCCCGTCAGCGTTATCAAACCCAGTTGTTCAAATAAAAACCCAGCTCAAACAAAAACTACTTCAACGCGAATAACTTGATAGAAGCATGAACATGAGGCATCTGAGCACTATTAAGGGTATTATTAGGTGGCTGTCAGCGGCGCAGCCAAGAGGACGAGGGGCACAGCAACCAAAAATGCACCAAATGAAACAAGAAATTTCCAGATTTTCACAATTCAAAACAAGAAATTTTTGGCGCGCGAAGCGCACCAAACGCCTCCTTTACTTCATGACATTTCTTTTTCGTCGATCCCCCTTAGGGAAATCCTGGCTGTGCCACTGTGCGCTGTGGATCCTGCGTGAGAACAAACATTCGCTGCCCATTGTTGTATGGCAGCCTGCTGCTTCCATTTACCCAAGGAAATGCCGGTAAATTTTCATGCATACCGGATAACGAACTAATCTTCAACCATAACTTACCCAACTTATTATTAATATTTTTACTAATCAGACTGCATAATTGATGGACTCACCAGGAATGACATCCGAATACATCAACTTCAAGACCTAATAACGGACAGTTTCCGTAAAACATCCAAGCTGATACTTATAGACATTCATCTATAAATAAATAATGAGATTGAGAATACGGAAGCATAACGGCAGCAACGTATGCAGATCGGTTTGTGCCAGGCACGTTAGACAAACCTGGGATAATTGGACATTCAATATTTACTCCCGATGATTACCTCTGTGGCCTCAATGCTTCAAGTGTTACTCAAATAAAACTATTCTTAGGACTGCTAAAATGCCTAACATCACAAGCGCGACGCCAGCCACTAAATGCAAGTCACAGGTCCCACCTTTGCGTAGTGACGCCCGTTACAAAATTAGGTTAGCGGGGTCCGCTTAAATTGTCGTCTTATACGATTCTTGCAGTATATGAGCAGAGCAACGCTGTAAAATCGCTTCACAGCCTTGTTCACTTCACATCCATCCCATCGCATGCCACTTCCACAGCGATGTGCGCCTCTGTAGTTTTCCGGAGAGCTCGAACCTCCGTTCTCCGCAGCATCCTGTGGTGGAGTGTGGAACGCGGGATTGCGACGCCAGCCCCGTTTGTGAGCGTTGTGCGGCCTGATGACGTGCCCCCTCAGCAGACACGAGACACGGCGACTGCCGTTCAGCTGTGCCGGCCGGGCGTCCCCCCCCCCCGGCGTCCAGGCGTGCTGACGTCGACTCCTCTCCTGCCGCAGATATCCGTCCGGGGCATCCGGTCCATCGTCTCGTTCACAACCAAGAAAGAGTCATGATCGTGCGTCTTCTGGATATATTTCGGGTGAGATACGAGTCGGATTGGCTCGGGTATTGCTTTGGGGAATATGGGGGGAAGATCGAATGACAATGGTTGGCAAGGACAGTTGCTGGCGAGGGCAATAGTTGGCAAGCCTCGGGCTAAGGGATGGCGTGACGCTCCGTTTTCCGGGTGTAGGCATTATAATTACCGCACCGAACACTGAACGTCGAGAACAAAAGTTGCTGTGCCGAGACGCCATACGCAACAAGATGCATACGCGTGTGCACATGTGTGAAGGGCGAGAAGTGGGGGCGAGAGAGCGATACAGACAGACAACCACTGTATGTGTCTGTGTCTGGCAGGTACATACATAAATGGACAGACATGCCCGTTTGTTGTGCCTCTAGCTCTGTATGTCTGTCTCCGTCTATAGTTATGTCTTTGTCTAACATACAGAGACACAGATGTCTGTTTCTGCCTGTAAGTCTGCCCATATCTATGTCGCTGCCTGACAGGCAGGGAGACACGCAGACACGACTGTCCGTCTGTCTATCTCTGCCGATCACCGTTTCTATCTATGCCTGTCTCTCTGCGTTTTTTAAATCTCTCTCGCTTTCGCGCTCGCTCTCTCTCTCTCTCTCTCTGTGTTTGACAAACACATACCGACGGACCGGCAGAGACAGACAGCCATATCTGTATCTGTTTGCCTCTGGACGTTTGCGTCCCTCTCCGTCTGTCTGACATACAGGCGCAAGCAGACAGAGACAGCGAGGCGGATAGACGTCGCACGGGGCAGGGACGACACCATACTAACAATGTCGGTCCGTGCGACAGCACACCGCGGCCGAAGTTGGCTGTGGCGATGGCGATCGACAACGGCTTCATATTTGGGACCACTCTGGGAGCGAGGTGCCGTGCGAGACGAGCCGGTCGACAGACAGCCGACACAGCCGCGCCTGAGACAACAGACAGCAGACAGCCGACACAGCCGCGCCTGAGACAACAGACAGCAGACAGCCGACACAGCCGCGCCTGAGACAACAGACAGCAGACAGCCGACACAGCCGCGCCTGAGACAGCAGACAGCAGACAGCCGACACAGCCGCGCCTGAGACAACAGACAGCAGACACGGCCGCCACAGGGACAGCCGACACAGCCGCGCCTGAGACAACAGACAGCAGACAGCAGACACGGCCGCCACAGGGACAGCAGACAGCAGACAGCAGACACAGCCGTGCCTGAGACAACAGACAGCAAAAACAGCCGCGCCTGAGACAGCAGCCAGCCGACACAGCTGCGCCTGAGACAGCAGACAGCAGACACGGCCAAGATTGGACAGCGGACAAGGCCGCGCCTGAGAGAGCTGACACAGCCGCGCCTGGGACAGTGGACAGCAGACACAGCCGCGACTGGGACAGCCGACAGCAGACACAGCTGCGCCTGGGACGGAAGACAGCAGGCAGGGCTGCGCCTGAGACCGCGGGAAGTGGCCACAGCCACGTCTAGAACAGCAGACAACAGGTAAAGCCACGCCTGGGACAGCCGACAGCAGACACAGCAGCGCCGGAGACGGCGGACACGGCCTGTCCTGCTGGCATCGCGGACGACACACGACACGACACGACACGGGGTGGTGTACTTTAGTGCGGCGTCACGGGCGGCGCGGCACCCGACCGCCACTCCCGCAGCGGCACTCCCCGGGACGCGCCCACAGCCGTGATGGAGGCGCCGAACACTCTGCGGTGACCCGACGGCCGGTGTCGTACCGTCGCGGTCGACGCGGCGAGTCGGGGTGCGGGCCCCGACGCAGCGACGAACGTGCCGGTGTCGAACCGTCGCCGGTCGACGACGAGCGTACCGTCGCCGGTCGACGCGAGCGACGTCGGGAACGTGCCGGTGTCGTACCGTCGCCGGTCGACGCGAGCGACGTCGGGAACGTGCCGGTGTCGTACCGTCGCCGGTCGACGCGAGCGACGTCGGGAACGTGCCGGTGTCGTACCGTCGCCGGTCGACGCGAGCGACGTCGGGAACGTGCCGGTGTCGTACCGTCGCCGGTCGACGCGAGCGACGTCGACGGCCGACACGACAGTTCTAGACGATATTTTTGGATAGGCGTTGAAGAGTGCTTGTTTGGCGACGGCGCCACTCTGTCCGGCTGGCTGCCCCCACTCGTTGTTGGTTTGTTGTCCGGCCTTCAGGACGCGCGTGCCGGGCGGTGAGGCGGAACCCGCGGACGGCGGCCGCCGCCGGTGTGGTACTGAGCGGCGAGAGCCATGTTTCGTGCCGGCCGTGGTCGGAGCTGTGGTCAGCCGTGGTCGGAGCTGTGGTCAGCTGTGGTCAGAGCTGTGGACAAGCGTAGAGCCGGCCGCGATCCAGTCGCGCCCTCTTGTGCCGTGAATAATAGATCTGAAATCAAATACGAGGCGCGTGCGCCGTAGCTGTTCAAAGAAGTTGTGACTACTCAAGTGTTTTTGTAGTATTTAAAGTCGACCGGACTCGGTGTATGCCAATCCGCGTAATTGTCCGACTCTGTGAACGTTTCGAACGCCGCGCCACTTGTTGTCAGACACAGAGCGAGTCACGAACGTGGGAGTTGTGAATCGCGCCACACTGCCACGACCGTCGGCTGTGGTCTGGCCAGGACTGGAGCAGCGGGCCAAAACTCTGACGGGCGCGAAGGACTCCCCTCCGCACGTCTTCATCGCACAGCACACGCGTGAGCCGCCGAGCGCACAAACCGACCCGGCAGTGCCGTGAGCGGACAGCCGGCCGTCGCTGCGGACACGCCCCGTCGCTTTATACCTGTCGGGAGCGGGACTGTGGGAAGATGCACAAATGCCTTCGGTATAAAGGGCCGAGTAAACCAACCATTGCCAGCCCGTCAATTACATGCGATTCGCTGCTTCGACAGATGAGGGATACACTTTCGACAGATCGGGGCTCGCTCTCTAATTATATTACCGAATACATGTCCTTTGCTTCACGAGTCGGGAACATCAGTCACTGACACGGACATTGACAACCCTCCGCGAACACGACTCGTCCCAGTGGATAAAAACGAGAGCCACAACCTCGCGCCCCGGACAGTGCCCCCTCCTCCACCGACGTCCGTCTGTATGCGCCAAGCCGAGAGTCCAGTTTTCGCCACATCGCGGTCCATCTCCCAAGCACCGCCTCGAGCTGACCGCAGTTGGCGCTAACCGAGCCGAGTCGCGCGGTCCCGCAACGTGTCGACTGTTCTCGTCCTGTCAGTTGACGGCACCACCAATCAATACATGGATGTAAACTCTGAGTGGCGTCCTCCCATGTGTTGGTGAGGACCAGTTAACGTGTTTGGCGAAGTTGGTTACAAGCACGCCTCTGGCCGGCTGCCGTGACGTCAGCTGTAGACGTGCCTCTGGCCGGCTGCCGTGACGTCAGCTGTAGACGCGCCTCTGGCCGGCTGCCGTGACGTCAGCTGTAGACCCGCCCCTGATCGGCTGCCGTGACGTCAGCTGTAGACGCGCCTCTGGTCGGCTGCCGTGACGTCAGCTGTAGACGCGCCTCTGGTCGGCTGCCGCGACGTCAGCTGTAGACCCTAGACCGCCTCTGGCCGGCTGCCGTGACGTCAGCTGTAGACGCGCCTCTAGCCGGCTGCCGTGACGTCAGCTGTAGACGCGCCTCTAGCCGGCTGCCGTGACGTCAGCTGTAGACGCACCTCTGGCCGGCTGCCGTGAAGTCAGCTGTAGACGCACCTCTGGTCGGCTGCCGTGACGTCAGAAGCAGACCCGCCTCTGGCCGGCTGCCGTGACGTCAGCTGTAGACGCGCCTCTGGTCGGCTGCCGTGACGTCAGCTGTAGACCCGCCTCTGGTCGGCTGCCGTGACGTCAGCTGTAGACGCGCCTCTGGCCGGCTACCGTGACGTCAGTTGTAGACGCGCCTTTGGCCGGTTACCGTTTGTTCGTTTGTTTATTGGTTGGTTCGCGACGCACTTTGTGCACGTTCACAGCTAATGGCGCCGCCCACACTGTTTGGCCGGTGGGCCGCGTGATTGAGAAATGTCCCGAGCGGCGCGAGTGTCGAACCCGGGACCTTTGGTACCCAGAGCCCACCACGTTAACCACTTGACCATCCCCGCCCCTGGCTGGCCGCCGTGACGTCAGTTGCAGACGCGCCTCTGGTCGGCTGTCATGAGATCGGCCGCACCGCCGATACTCTGGCCGTCTGGACAGCACGCACACAACACCGGGCTGGCAGCATTTCTATTGCACCGATCGTCCGCGGCACGCACGCGGGATCCACACGGGTTACGCCACCGCA
This sequence comes from Imbricaverruca yamaguchii, assembly GCA_034440575.1. NCBI lineage: Eukaryota > Metazoa > Arthropoda > Thecostraca > Neoverrucidae > Imbricaverruca > Imbricaverruca yamaguchii. The sequence continues at coordinate 289,458 of JAOTOL010001179.1, forward strand.
CGACACGGCCAGAGCGCACACAAACACGCCCGCGCGGAGTTAACAGCAGCTCGCCAAGGCAGCCCAGGCAGCTGCTCAGGAAGCCCATCACACTGACAGACGTGCCGCACGCACTCTCAGACGAGACGAAGACGAGCCGGCGGACAGCGGCGCCGCCACTCCACGACCGGGCGGCGAGCTTAGCGGGCCGTTCTGCCGAGGCGACCGTCTGGTCACACCGCTCCAGTCCCAGCTGCATCGTCACACAGGCGACGTCGTGACACGACATCCAAGTATTGCCGAGATGGGTGAGCTCTACACATTTCACAAGTCACTACTGAGGCGGACGCCACTGCTCTGAGCACACGCAGATCGCATCAAGAAGCCATCATTTTGACTTATGCCAGGCAGCGTAAGTCAAAATCTTGACGCCGGCTTGGAAGCTTAGTCGACATCAGCACGCCGAATATCGCCAACCATTGTGCACCTGCTGATACCGGATCAGCAGCCCACCGATCCAGCTGATACCGAGGCAGCGTACCACCTGGCTCAGCCGATACTGGACCAGCAGCCCGCACGACCCGACTAGGACCAGCCGATACCGGACCAGCAGCTCGCACGACCAGACTAGGACCAGCCGATACTGGACCAGCAGCCCGCACGACCCGACTAGGACCAGCCGATACTGGACCAGCAGCCCGCACGACCCGACCAGGACCAGCCGATACTGGACCAGCAGCCCGCACGACCCGACTAGGACCAGCCGATACTGGACCAGCAGCCCGCACGACCCGACTAGGACCAGCCGATACTGGACCAGCAGCCCGCACGACCCGACCAGGACCAGCAGCCCGCACGACCCGATTAGGACCAGCCGATACTGGACCAGCAGCCCGCACGACCCGACTAGGACCAGCCGATACTGGACCAGCAGCCCGCACGACCAGACTAGACCGCCACGACCAGCAGCCCGCACGACCGACTAGGACCAGCCGATACTGGACCAGCAGCCCGCACGACCCGACTAGGACCAGCCGATACTGGACCAGCAGCCCGCACGACCCGACCAGGACGTACGGACCAGCAGCCCGCACGACCGACTAGGACCGGCGCCAATACTGGACCAGCAGCCCGCACGACCAGACTAGGACCAGCCGATACTGGACCAGCAGCCCGCACGACCCGACCAGGACCAGCCGATACCGGACCAGCAGCTCGCACGACCAGACTAGGACCAGCCGATACTGGACCAGCAGCCCACCGGCCGCGCGGCCCTTCCGATCCGGCTGGGACTCAGCCTACACCAGACCGGTCCGTCCAGCGTGTGCGGACGCGGCGCGGTTCCGGTCGACCGCCGTCCGATGGTGCGGCAAATCGATGCAACAGTCGACACGACGGGGCTGTGACCAGGCCGGCCGGCGGCGCCCAACACCGGACACCGGCGCGGCCCGCCACATCCGCGACGTCGATCGGACGGCCGACGCGCCGCGAGCGTCGACCGACCGACGAACGGGACCCCGGCGGCCGTTCCGCTCCGCACGCGCGACAGCCACGCCCACTCTTTGGCGGGCGTCGCGACACCGTCACACCGCGACACATCGACACGCACGCTCGTGACAAACGACGCGTCGGCGCAGCCATAAAGCGCACAGAACACGCAGTGCCGGCAGATTTGTCGGGCACGCTGGGCTAGTTGAGGACGTGCCGGTCCACACTGACGGCTGTCGGATTGCGGCGAACGATAGGAAGCGATCAGGTAGCGGCGCCATCATAGCAGACAGATGGACGTGCGGGGCCAGTTGAGGAAGCGGGGATAGTGTACCAGACCAGTGGGAGTAGCCGAGATATTACAGCAGACCAGTGGGAGTAGCTGGGATATTACAGCAGACCAGTGAGAGTGACCGAAATGTTACAGCAGACCAGTGGGAGTAGCTGGGATGTTACAGCAGACCAGTTGGAGTAGCTGGGATGTTTATTGCAGCAGACCATTGTAGGTGGCTCGGTCATCGGAACGCAACGAAAGATATCCCAGCCACATCAGCGCCACAAAGAAGTCAGCCCCCCACGGCAGCGAGTTGGGAGTGGTGGCGAGATATCCAAGCCATGGCAGCGAACCGAGGGAGGTGACCCAGCTCGATAAAATGCACCCCTTTCACTTTGCATCGCAGAGGAGGCTTAGATCAACACCCCCGAGGAAACAGACTAGCTTGCAAAGGATGGAATTATGCGTCAACATTTTTTCGGGCGGATGGTGTTCAATTTCACCGAACAGACCACCACGGAGCAAGACGTGACAGCACGTTCTGTGGCGGCGAGGCACAGGATCCACACAGACACAACGTCGACTGCGGGGTCCTCGAGCAACAGCAGAATCCACAACCGTGAAGGAAGATAAAAAGTTCGAAGAGGGAACCGTCGCGAGTGAAAGGGAGTTGCATGCAGTAAACCGTAGATAAGAGCAGTGTGAAAAGGAGACGCATGCAGTAAAGGGAAATAGAGGATACATACGCTACATTATTAAATACGTGATATATGTGTGTCATACACAGTCGACTTAGCCGAGTAGCAGCAACAGCGGGAGGGCTAGTGGCCAGCGCGTGACACGCCGGCGTACTTTGCTCCGGCAGGCGGCGAAACCAACCAACCGAAGACGCAGGCAGCCAATGAGTGGCCAACTGCGCCAGCTCCATAGTACGCCGGGATAATTCCGCCATAACTCATACCCAATCTTTAAACTCTTTGGGCTCCTTCACGACGCATTCGATTGTTATACCACACGGCGTCGCCACAGTTACTTAAAAATATTACCATACGAAGCCATTCACAGCTAGACGGTTAACAAAAAATGTTAACAAAACACGACCAGCAGGGATTAATCGAGGTACTTCTGGCGAAAGGCAAGGGCAGCGCGAGCCCCTGTAGCACGACAGCGGCCCATATTGCCGCCACCTTCCGTTGCTACCGGAGCGGGATTCTCGCACGCACGCATCACACCGCAATAATTATTAAGTACGTAATATCACATGATGTTAGCGGTATTGTCAGCGCACTACGGGTCACGTTGCACATAGAGAACAGGGGGCAGGCGAGGGCGGGCGCGGCTGGCACACTGTAACCGGGCAGGAGACTGTCGGCTGATCACACCAGCACGACCACCCGGGAGGCAGCTACACGGACTGGGAGATAGCCGCCCGTACCACACGGCCCAGGAGACAGCCTCCCGCACCACACGGCCTATGGGACAGTCTCCAGCACCACACGGCCTAGGAGACTGCCTTCCGTACCACACGGCCTAGGAGGACGTTTCCCGCACCACACAGTCTAGGAGGGAGCCTTCACACTGCACGGTCTATGAGGAAGCCTCTCGCAACACACGTTCTGTGAGGAAGCCTCTCACGCCGCAAGACCCAGGAGGGAACATCTCACACCAAACAATCTAGGATTACGTGCCCAGCACCACGCGGTCTGCGAGGACGCCTTCCAGACCACATGGCCTTGGATGGCGTCCCCGGCGCCTCACGATCTAGGAGGCAGCATCCACACCACACACGACTTAGGGGGCGGTCCTTCGACCAACACGACCCAAGAGGGACCCGATACCACCCAAACTAAGGGTTGCAGAGCCACACGGAGAGCGACTGCACCATGCGCTTTGGTTACATCGGAAGGGCGGCGCGACCGGAACGGGATACAGCCGAACAACGGACATCCCAGAACGGCTAGCGCAACCATCACATCAACATAATTCGGCAGGCACAACTCGCAGATCTCAGTTACGAAGCTCGCATAACGTTGGCCGTTAGCAGCATTTGTAGTAAAACGGAGGCCTAAGGCAATAGATACACAACGATTGTCACGAAACAAAAGCGTAGCAAAACACACCTCGTAGCACAAGGTCCCCAGGAAATCGCCCAGGCAACGGCGCTATGCGATGTGGAGCGCAGAAGATCGGACGCCGTTGCCGCACACGGGGAGATGGCGTCGTCCTCTATCGCGTCATGTTCCGCTGGCGCTTGTCGTCTAGGGTCTGCAAGTATTCCCTGAAAGGCAGCCACACGCAATGTTGGACACCGGCGAGCCGTTCGACCCAGACCTCAGGCGAGGCGGCGCGAGGGCCGGCAGACGATTGCCAGCACTCGAACGCGCGAGCAACTCGAACGCTTCTGCTTAAATAATGAGGGTCATTGACATTTCAAGCTATCGAGTGAATTACACACCTGATCACACACATGAACTACTGAAATAATAGACCAGTGTCTCAACAACACATACTTATCCACAATCGATTTCGTTCTCAAATACCTCGTTCCCCAGCACTTAGAGGTCCTGAGTACAAACACGTGAAAACATTGACAACAATTTTGCGATGAGGATAAATATACATCATACATACATATATATATATATATATATATATATATATATATATATATATATATATATATATATATATACAAAGTTATTCTAAATGGCAATATGAATGAGGGCAATGGCACACAATACAAATCAGGTGGTGGTCATATTTTCAGATCTACGTACATCTGAAATATAACCTCCACCTAATTTGCATTGTGTACCAGTGCCCTATTTTATATATATAAATATATAATATTACACACAGACATATATAGTATATATATATATATATATATATATATATATATATATATATATATATATATGCCGACACCAGCCTGTCCATCGGCCATCTGCTGACACCGAGAGGCGAGACCGACAGTCGGCCAACGTCCAGCCGAGGTGGTGACTCACAGCTCCATGGTGTGAACTGTAGAGCTGGTGCACACCGTCTCGACCCGCACGTGACACTGCTTGTGCACCTTGACCAGGCAGTCGCGGCACTCGTACGCCTGCTTGCCCAGCCAGCGCGGCAGCGACTTCTCGCACACCGAGCACAGGGAGCTGCGGCGGGCAAACACCGACGTCAGCTCATCGCTCGGCGGCGGGCAGACAACACAGTCGGGTGTCATCACCGGCGGCGCTATGTCAACGGCCACCTCATGCGGCCCCCGAGTCAACAGCGGCGCGCCTGGACGTGTGTGCATTATGAGATTGGAGCGCAGGGCAGGCTCATATCCGAGGCCATGCGCCGTACTGCACGGGTGTAACAGCTGCAGACTGGAATTGCATACAGCGTGACGTTTTTAGTGTTAAGCTCGGCCTGTTATTATTTTGGCCTTGGTATTGCAGCACGTTGGCAGCGTAATTCCACAATTTAACCACATTGCAACACTGCTGACACGGACTTAAGCTGTGCGAGAGGGGGTACCAGCTCTCGAGCACTGATAAATTAATTGGCAATGCACGATTTATGAAATTACATGACATTTTTCATCCATCCAAACGGAGCTTAAAGGTCCTGAAAAGCCGCTAATGTAATTTGTTACCGGTACCAGCCTTCTCGAACTTCCTCTCTTCATGACCTCACTATTTGCTCGAACATTCACTATTTACACGAGATCATTATTTGCTTGAATCGGATGCTGAAGTAACGTTGGAGGCATACAAATGGGCTAAACAAGGCAATTTTATACGAATGCCAAGTTCCATGATGTTAAACCAAAAATTGCACTAAGATATCAGATAAAAGATGGCCTTGAACATCATGCGAAAGTGCTACAGCTCATAAAATCTGGTATTATTGAAGCATTCAGGAAATGTTACTTTTATCACATAACATCTATCGATGGACAAAAGGACAGGCGCCAACAAATGCCTGAAACTTCAGCACGCAATGACATTTCAGGGCTATCATTTTTGGCCCACAGAAGCATTTCGAACTTGAACCACATAAGAACACTCAATTTCAGAAGCTGTAAACTGCCCCTTTTACGATGCATCAGACTGCTGGGCCACATAGCGTCCACAACCTCTCACGGAGACCTGCCGCGAGTGGATTAGGAAATCGCTCCCATCGTGGGATTCGAATCGACAAAATTCGAATTCGAATCGATTCGAATTCGACACGATCCGGAGTCGAATGCTCCAAGCTGCAGCAACCCCCTATGAACTATCCTCATTATTCACGACGAAACGTACTCCCTTTAGTAGTGTACAAACTGCTCTCAAACACTCCCAGACCATCAGTGATGACGTACTGCCTGTTAAACTGTAAATAGGTGTCACATTAGCCAGACCGGGACCATTCCAGCAGGACCTCTCCTTGGTTATTTGAGCGCCAAGGCTGCCCCAGGCCGCGCCGAACGCCCCGGTTATACAGCGCCCGGACACGAGGCTCCCTGTCGGCCGCAGCACAACCACTGAGCCTGCCGACCCGGCCCCGAACACCGCACGGACTCGTGAGAACACGGCGGCCGGCAACACCTGGAGCGGACAGACGTGGGAGCCGACGGCCGACGCAATCTGGCCACACGACCGCAGTCGGGCCGGTGGCAGCCGAGACACGCAGCCGACATCGGCACCACACGGACAAACAGTCCGGCACCGCGCCCACAGTGCCCACCAACACAACCAAAAGGACAGCTCGCACCCACAATGGCGCTGATAATGATAGCGACGCATCAATGACGTACTACTACATTGCCGATGACGTGATGTAGTCCGCAACTGCTAGGCTCTTGCTTGCAATTGTGGAAGTGATGTGTTAATTATAACGGCACCGTGCCGGTTGCTTAACTCACCAGAAGCAGATGGGATAGGCAACTAGGCGATACACATTGCATCCGTTTTACACCAGATCTTGTACAGGACAGGTGACAGAAGGCGGGAGCAGATAAGGGATTAAATTAAAATTAATTATTTCCGTTTGATTCAAGCCCACCCCCAGGATGTCACTACTCATGATCTTTGCTTCAAACATCTGAGTTTCAGGGCGCGGTCGACAACTATGGCCATATTGCGCGCTTCAAGCATCCATACATTCCAAGAAAGCTAGCACAGGATTGCCACAGAACGCCCATTAATTTGGGCTAACGCATCCTAATTCGCCCAAACGCGCACATACGAGGACACAAACAGTCGTGGCTCACGCTCGCACACGAGTGTGACCTACATCATGAGTAGGTCATGGCCTATACCACGAGTAGGTCATGGCCTACACCACGAGTAGGTCATGGCCTGCACCACAAGTAGGCAATGGCCCGCACTCTGCCCGCCCGAGATGTTCCAGCGGACCAGACGCGCTGACCATGCCGTCCAGGGCACAACTGAAGAGTGGAGCAGCGAGACTGGCCAGTACGGCTGCGTGACTGAAGAGCGGGATAGCGTGACCAACGAGTGGTATTGTGTGACTGAAGAATAGGATAGCATAACCAACAAATAAGATTGCAGGACTGGCCAGTAGGATTGCGTAACCGATAAGTAGGATTGCATGACTCGAAAGAGTAGGAAGGCGTGACCGACGAGTAGGATTGCGTGACACACAAGTAGTAAGATGTGACAGACAAGTAGAATTGTGGGACCAACAACCGTCACGAAGGCATGGAGCCGAATTAAACCGTTAGCCCTATCCACACAATTTGAATTCTAACCACGGGATGGACAGCCAGCACGTTCCATAAAATAGTTCGCGTGATAACCAGGCACGGCAACATCATCGTCTCTGCGTATCTGGCACGGGAGCAGCTGGTAGGACAACTACCGCCATCTATGCGGCTGTAAAACACCCGACGACCCAGGCAGCGCCACCTATACAGATATACAGCACCGGACCAAGACACCTGTACGGCTGTACACCTGTCCACGTCACCTATATGGTTATACAGCACCCGACCACGCCACCTATACGCATATACAGCACCTGACCAGGCCACCTGTATGGCTGTACAACACCTGGCCACGCCACCTATACGGATATATAGCACCTGACCACGCGACCTATACGGATATACAGCACCGGACCACGACACCTGTACGGCTGTACAACACCTGGCCACGCCACCTATACGGCTGTACAACACCTGGCCACGCCAACTATACGGATATAGAGCACCTGACCACGCCACCTATACGGCTGTATAACACCGGACCACAGGCGAACCAGGTCCGCCCGCCAGAAGAGCTAACACTATACAGCGGCGCCACCTGGTGAGCCGCTGACATAACAGGTCGACAGGAATCTGCGTTTCACCGATATAACAATGAGAACGCGTAGGTCCAAACGTTTGCACCGGGACAAGGACAATAATTGCAGACTGAGAACGTGTGACACAATCTAGTCTGGCGCGCCATCGCAGCCTGGCACGTACACACAACACATCGGACAATGCTGAACAGGGCGGCACGCTCAACAGATCCCAACTACATTGGTGGCGGTAGACGAGCGCGCTCGCCAATTCATCGGCGAAACACAACAAAGCGAAATCAGCCGACTGACACACATGCCACCATCAGATTCGGGAGCGCTACATTGCCGACAAAAAACCACGCACGAGCCACATCGCGCACACAGAAGCTGACAGCAGAGGCGTGCAGTCTCAACGACGCCGGTCTTGGCCAATTGTCCAGCGGCGCTACAGCTGTGCTGCTGTACAGCCAAAAGCGGACAACATGCTCCAGCGCTTGGCCAATCTGTCTCATGCTCGACAGTGACACCAACCCATTCGAGTTGGCTATTGGCTACGAGGGTCGACTACGTTCTAACCAGCACATCATCTCACATTTGCATGTGTTTCGCCGCGAACACCGACTGCCCTATACCTCTGACAGTGGTGTCATTCACCTTACCGAGCGTTCTATACCTCTGACAGTGGTGTCATCCCTTCGATCTCGACAGTGGCGTCATCCCACCTTACCGACCGTTCTATACCTCATACAGTGGAGTCATCCCACCTTACCGACCGTTCTACACCTCAGACAGTGGCGTCATCCCACCTTACCGACCGTTCTATACCTCAGACAGTGACGACACTTCACCGTTGCAGTTGTTTGACCAAAGACTCCCCCCGCTCGACTACGGAGTAACCTCACCTGGGTATGCCTTCGGCTTCGAACACCAAAGCTGTCCTACATGCATGCCAATGACGTCAACTCATATGTGCAGGCGCCCAACATGGCCACGAACTTTACACTATGCTACAACGGCCGCGTCGCCTCACCTGGGCAGGTGTTTCGCCACGAACACGTGCTCGTTGTAGATGTGCAGCTTGGAGCCCTTCTTCCGCCACTTGGTCCGCTTGGCCAGGTTATTGGGCACCAGGTAATGCCTGGACCGACAGACACCGGCGTCAGGAGCGACCGGCATGGACAGAGCCGGTGCAATACACACACTAACTACATCAGAGATAAATGAAATGCCTTCAGACCCATACCTTTACTGCGCTCCATTACAGGCATACCGTGACATTCACAGTGGAAGTAACATATTCCGCATTGTACACGAGCAGAAAACTACGCAAATATATCCAAGCACAGAACTGCAGTGTTAAAATTACTCTTCGATTGGGCGCGGAATGCAAATCAAATTATACGGATCTTACCGAGAACGATGGAACTTAATTGACGTAGTTATAAGCTTCAGCCTTCAATTCACTGACTCACTCATCAACTTCAATAAAACTGCTTAATGGAAATTATGAAATAGATATTACGTGGAAAGTAGGCAAAAGGACCTGAATGCAAAGTAATTCAAATTCTACCGATCCATCCCGCCTATGACAAACAGAGGCATCGGCAAAGGCTATCGGAGAATACAGTAAACACAAGGAACTAACTTAAGTCGTGAATATTTGTCTTTAATAAGTGTTATTTTGGACATAAACGTCAGAATTTGGGCATACTGTGGCATAGTAATCGTGAAACTGTGAATGCTGCATTTATGCTGCAGATACTATAATCTTGCCCCATATATTCAGTTAGTTAGTTATTAGGGTTTTAGGGCGCATCAACTGCAGTGGTTATACAGCGCCCATCCCTATAAATTCAAAATTTCGACAATACTTACCGAGTTAACTTCATAAGCGCCTAGCTGAACACCAAACAAAAACATGCTTCTCATGCACGTGACTTCTCCGCACATCCCACTAAGCTTTACAAATCGCACAGATTGTACCAGTATAAATAATGCAAATTGTGTTACATTGTTTAATACAACGAAGAAAGGCTCTTAAGTGCTCCTGGGCTTTAGACATTGCGTGAGACGAGATTTCGTCTCACGCAATTTTGTTACATCGGCATTTCCAAACCATGACAACTTCTGTTGGACACCATGTGATTTTAGCCCAAAAGGACAATCAGAACACATCACCAATACGTTTGTATTTGCTGAGTATAAACATATAGTCGAGCATTACAAAATACCATGGATATCGCTTTCAAATGTAGCTGCTGGGCTTCCTTCCTGAGGACTCCCTATATTCATATTTGAGACAGACTTGCTTGATTGCAAACTCTTCAGATTCCAAACAAAAACAATCATCAGTTTTATGGAAGGATTATGAGGATGACATTGCTTATCATTGGCCATTTGCAATGTTCTTCCTGTTCACGACCACCCCATAATAATCGCTCCGATTTTTCAGTTGACTAATTCATCTCAGTTCAAGTGCTCACACCATTCGTCAGTTCGTGATACAATCGGTGGGCGGATAATTATAACATGCGGCGAGATTCAGCATAAACGGTGCAGATACAGCCTTTGAAGACATCGTAAGCCATATCGGATAAATTCGTTTGACACGACTCAGTCGGGCCAACTGCAGGGACGGCACCCACTTGAGGATGCCGTTCTCAGTGGTCTCCAGCACCAGGGTGGACTCGTCGTTGATGTAGGTGCGGTTGGAGGCATTGCTGATGCCAGACATGTCGCTTAGACTGGAGTCGTCCGGGCCGCTGGCGCGACCACCGCCTGCAGACATAGCCGGCACCATCACAACTCGGCAGTCGGAAGGGCGCATACATCCGGCACCATCACAACTCGGCAGTCGGAAGGGCGCATACATCCGGCACCATCACAACTCGGCAGTCGGAAGGGCGCATACATCCGGCACCATCACAACTCGGCAGTCGGAAGGGCGCACGCATCCGGCACCATCACAACTCGGCAGTCGGAAGGGCGCACACATCCGGCTCTGCCATAACTGATGAGTTTGAAGGGCACACACAACCGGTACCATGATAGCTGAGGAGTCCGAAGGGGATACATAACCGACACCATCACAACTCGGCAGTCGGAAGGGCGCACACATCCGGCACCATGCCAGCTGAGGAGTCTGAAATTGATACACAACCGGCACCAGTACAGCTGAGCAGTCTGAAGGGGACACACAGCCCGCACCATTATAGCTGAGCATTTGAAGAGGTCACGCGACTGGCGCCACGGCAACTCAGCCAACGCCGGCGCCGACATGGGTCGGCTGGTTGAACTGTTGACGGGATCCGTCGCGATAAGACCCGGACTGGGCGTTCATACGTACATCCCGCTGTCCAAAGGGGCTCCGTACAGCTGCGGGGTCTGTGAGGAGCAGACACGACCACAGACACGGCCTGCCCAGCAACCCACCGCTAGTTAAGCGTTCTGCATGCACCGAAACCGAAAGGAATGAGAACATGTACACGAGAGTAAGAACACGCCATGCGAAGCGGAAAACTAAAGCTTGCAACATTAAATAAGGACGCCTGATGTAAGCAACAGAACACAGCCATGCATGATACTTGAGAGGTCAGCCCATCGGCGTGAACCTTCGAAGGAAAAACGGGCTCGCTTGACACTCATCAGTACGCCAAATAAGGAACAAAATACTACTCCCGACATCGCCGATATTTGCTTTTCCTTGGGGTCCACCAGAGTCTCACTGGGGTCTACCAGTTCCCCACGAGTTCGCCAGTTTCCCGGGAGTCGATCAGCTACCTGCGACCCCACGCTCTGGCGCTGACCCTTGACACTACCACTCGCACACCACGTCAGTCGCTGGCCTCTGACACTACCGCTCATACCCCACAACAGTCGCCGGCCCCTGGCACTACCGCTCATACCCCACAACAGTCGCTGGCCTCTGACACTACCGCTCATACCCCACAACAGTCGCTGGCCCCTGGCACTACCGCTCATACCCCACAACAGTCGCCGGCCCCTGGCACTACCGCTCATACCCCACAACAGTCGCTGACCTCTGAAACCTCACCCCACAACAGTCGCTGGCCCCTGGCACTACCGCTCATACACCACAACAGTCGCTGGCCTCTGACAATACCGCTCATACCCCACCTCAGTCGCTGGCCCCTGGCACTACCGCTCATACCCCACAACAGTCGCCGGCCCCTGGCACTACCCTTCGCAGCCCACGCCAGTCGCCGGCCCCTGGCAGTGCTACTCGCAGCCCACGCCAGCCGCCGGCCCCTGGCAGTGCTACTCGCAGCCCACGCCAGCCGCCGGCCCCTGGCAGTGCTACTCGCAGCCCACGCCAGTCGCCGGCCCCTGGCAGTGCTACTCGCAGCCCACGCCAGCCGCCGGCCCCTGGCAGTGCTACTCGCAGCCCACGCCAGTCGCCGGCCCCTGGCAGTGCTACTCGCAGCCCACGCCAGCCGCCGGCCCCTGGCACTACCCCTCGCCTATCCCGGCCAATACGTTGCGGGCGAGACTCACTGTTGACGGGCTGCGGGCGCCTGAGGCCATCACCAGCGCCGGCCGGCACAGCACCGCCTTCCTCTTGAAACGGCACGGCACGCGGTCACGCATTGTCCGTGGCCGGCATACAGGGCCACGAGTGACCCGCGGCCGTGACGCACGGAAGCCAGCCAGTCAAGCATGTCACGCCAGGCACATTGGCGGGAGCCGGGACAGGGTGAGGGTACATGGTCCACGGCGAGGAGCCGGGACAGGGTGAGGGTACACAACCCGTGAATAGGCCGGGTTAGGGGCGGTTACAGTCCGTGAATAGGAGCCGGGAAAGGGTGAGGGTACACAGCCCACGGCGAGGAGCCGGGACAAGGTGAGGGTACATGGTCCACGGCGAGGAGCCGGGAAAGGGTGAGGGTACACAGTCCGTGAATAGGAGCCGGGACAGGACGAGGATACACAGCCCACGGCGAGGAGACGGGACAGGGTGCGGGTACGTGGCACGTGAATAGGAGCCGGCACAAAGTGAGGGTATACGGTCCGAGGCCGGGAAACGGGGACTGGGGGAGGGTACACGGTCCGTGTATCGCGATCGTTGGCGCGGCGGAGATGAGCGAGGCATCCAAAGCAAGTTGTGCAAGGGTTAATATTAACAACGAAGCCGGGACACACGCAGACCGGGCGAGTAAGCGGTGCGATTCGGGAAATCGAGACTGGCGGGAAATGCGCTCACCAACTTAAATGTTATGCAAAACATGTCTCGTTGAAGGTCCACATTCAAATTGCAGTCTGGTATCATAATTAATATATACACGTCTAGGCATGGATACTCGGAAAGCAATACAGGGTTAAGGCAGTATGTTTTTTTACACTCATAAAAGCAGAAAGCAATAATAATTGCATTTCGTCGGCAGATCAGGAAAGCCAAGCAATATCGCTAATCCCACCGCTGGACCAGTTCGCGACAACATGGGGTTAGGCAACAGACACATACGACATTCAAAACGCCACTGCATATTGCAACTGATCACAGTCGGGTTCCCCGAGCACCATTCTTGGACTGAGAACCTGTTCATGGCGAATGACCAGGGCCATGATCACACCCCATCACTGCCATCCTCCGCCCCCAGTAGCCGTGATCACGCCTCCCCACCGCCAGCCCCGCCCCTCAGCAGCCATGGTCACGCCTCATCACCATTAACCCCCGCCCCTCAGCAGGCACGACCACGCATCACCACCGTCAGTCCCCGCCCCTCGGCAGCCGCGCCGGTCGTCCATCCTGTCGGGTGTCGCCCCGCCCAGTCGCCACTGACCGGTGCCAGGCACGGCCAGGTAGTGGCGCCGGTCCAGACTGGCGCTGCGGGCCGCGTCGTCGCCCCAGTCGCGCTCTGCGCCCGGCTCGCTCGACTTGCTGCGCGACTTGCTGCTGCCCAGCCGCTTGCGCAGCGAGCCGAAGAAGGAGGAGCGCTTCTTGGAGCGCCTCCGGCCGCGAAACGATTCGTCACCTTAGGTAGAGGCAACAGGTCAAATTGAAATGCGGACCGCCGGGACCAACAAGAGCCACCAGCAGAGTATATATGACATTGGACCGGCCGGCGCACGAGGTAAGGTCAGTGTACCAGGTCAGGATATGGTGACGTATTTGGTGTTTAGTTACGTCAATGCGAACTTCATACCACGAACTATAATTAGATTGAGAAATTACGCTATCGAATGGACGGTGCCCAAATACACTGAACTTGCGGGCACATGGCTGGCATCGAATTAGATTAGATCAGATCAGATCAGATCAGATCAGATCAGATCAGATCAGATCAGTCAGAATCTGACGCAGGAAGCAGCCATCAGCGTTCCAGAAGGCAGTCCTCGAACACCAATCACAAGCGTTGCCAAACATTGGTCGGCGTTCGGGTGCGGGGCCTCACACTCTTCAGTTCACCACGCACACTGTGTGCACACGCGTGTACACATGAACGGTGCTCGGGTGTGTGTGCGGCTCCGACTCCACATACCATCCCACACACAGCACCCACACATGGACGGAGTTCGGATAGTGTGCAGCTCTGACTCCACACAGCACCCACACATGGACGGAGCTCGGATAGTGTGCAGCTCTGACTACACACAGTACCCACACATGGACGGAGCTCGGATAGTGTGCAGCTCCGACTCCCCACACAGAACAGCACCCACATGGACGGAGCTCGGATAGTGTGCAGCTCCTCCCGCCCCATGGGTAGTTGGACTAGTGTGCAGCTCTGACTCCACACACGACCCACACATGGACGGAGCTCGGATAGTGTGCAGCTCTGACTCCACACACAGTACCCACATGGACGGAGCTCGGATAGTGTGCAGCTCTGACTCCACACAGTACCCACACATGGACGGAGCTCGGATAGTGTGCAGCTCTGACTCCACACAGTACCCACACATGGACGGAGCTCGGATAGTGTGCAGCTCTGACTCCACACACAGCACCCACACATGGACGGAGCTCGGATAGTGTGCAGCTCTGACTCCACACACAGTACCCACACATGGACGGAGCTCGGATAGTGTGCAGCTCTGACTCCACACAGCACCCACACATGGACGGAGCTCGGATAGTGTGCAGCTCTGACTCCACACAGTACCCACACATGGACGGAGCTCGGATAGTGTGCAGCTCTGACTCCACACACAGTACCCACACATGGACGGAGCTCGGATAGTGTGCAGCTCTGACTCCACACACAGCACCCACACATGGACGGAGCTCGGATAGTGTGCAGCTCTGACTCACACACAGCACCCACACATGGACGGAGCTCGGATAGTGTGCAGTCTGACTCCACACACAGCACCCACACATGGACGGAGCTCGGACAGTGTGCAGCTCTGACTCCACACACAGTACCCACACATGGACGGAGCTCGGATAGTGTGCAGCTCTGACTCCACACACAGTACCCACGCATGGACGACCAGCTGGCCGCTTGGTGAGCGCGAACCACACACTGCGGCCGTGAGCTGCACACACGCGGACTATACGTGTTGGCGGCGGACGGTGCCGCCGACTGACCAGAGGTGGGCAGAGTGCCGCCGCGGCCCGCCTCCTGCATGTCGGAGCTGCCCTCCGACTGGATCGACTCGTCCAGGTTGTCCTGAAACAGCGGCCCATCGCCACGTCAGAGGAGAATGCCACATCAGAGAGCATCGCGCGAGCGCAGTAGTGCCACCAGAGAAGTGGCACTGCACCAGAGGAGTGGCATAATACCATAGGAATGGCATAATACCAGAGGAGTGGCACCATGCAAGGGGATGGGCGCCACACCAGAGGAATGGCGCCCATCCGCCCAGAGGAACACCGCCCATTTTGATGCGGCGGTATTCCTCTGGTGTGGGCGCCACACCAGAGGAATACCGCCACATCAGACGAGTGGCGCCACACCAGAGAGCGTCTCATAAGAGAAGCGCCACATCATGGGAGAGCGTCACACCGAGGAGTGTCACACCAGTGTAGAGTGCAACATCAGGTGTGCCACGCCAAAGGATAGCCTCACACTCACACCATCTCGTCAGTTAGGCTACATCTGGCTTAGATGGGTGGCCCGCAAGTCAGATAATACAAAGTAATACAGGCAGTGAACACACGAAGCACTTCGCACGCAGGCAGCGCTTGTGCAGTGTTCGCGCAGCGTGACAGAATCACTCCGTGAGCGATCAAGCCGCAAGACTACTAGTCATCTGATGTGCCCAGAAACGTGAAGCGGTCAGCTAACATTGAATCTGAACGACTACCACGGAAACGCCAACAACGGTCGTGCAATGTACGACAGTTCACAGTATAATTTTCTACTGAAAACACATAAGTCACGACATAGACCTCACGAGCAGGATTGTGAAATGTGCGAAACACACTTGGTTTTGAGTTCTCCCAGAGCCCACTGTACGATGGAGCCCACGACAGATGACGGCGCTGTGTCTAACGGTGTTAGAGCGAAGCTGGCCCGAAAACTGTACGCTGCTGCCCGAGAAATCCGCTTTTCTGTTTCACGTCCCCGTCATGCAATAGTTGTTCAGGTTTTTGCGAACGCAGACATCTCGGCCTCAGTACTTGAGGCAAGAGCGACGTAAATATTAATCAGGCATTATACTGCTGGCTTTGTCCGACATGGGCCATTCCAACGTCACCGCACCGATGAGCCATCCCTCAGGCACAGATCAACAGCCCAGAAGACAAACGTCTGCCCATGCGCCCAGTCCAAGACCGCCCATCTGACGCACGGCCTCGGAGGAAATCGGATTTCGGCAACAACCTACAGTTTGCAACCAAGCGACACACATTCTAGATCCGGTCGATGCGAAGCCTGTACCGTTGTCCAGCGCAACACCACCCGGTCTTGTCAACCGTCACCAGTGCAGCAAGTTCACCCCACGTCCTACTGTCAACCGTCACCAGTGCAGCAAGTTCACCCCAACGTCCTACTGTCAACCGTCACCAGTGCAGCAAGTTCATCCCAACGTCCTACTGTCAACCGTCACCAGTGCAGCAAGTTCACCCCACGTCCGTGCTCCGCATGTGCTTCGAGTGCACTTCCCGTGCAGAGTAACAACTAGACCCACAGAAACCGTCACACCCCTTAGCATCATGGCAAACGGATACACAAGTTTGCTCAATGAAAGGTGAACGAATGAAGGCTGGATTCAATTCACGAAGAGAGCACACCAGTAAATGGTGAGGCGAGGAAAGTGCCGTGAGGCGGAGACGAGGCACCGCGAGAACGTGGAGGGAAAGTGAGCGGACCCTTCGTGCGTTAGAGAAGCGCAACACATTGCGACAAAGTCAGTGTACCGTCTAGCGAGATCAGCAGAGCGCGGAGCTCGGTGAGGAAGCAAGCAGAGTCCCAGACAGCGTGAGCACCGGTGAACAGTGAGAGAAGCGCGCTGCGAGAGAGACAAACCTGAGGAGTGGCCAGTGGCCGGCGACCATGCTCCACCGCCGACAGTCGGACCGGCCGCCGGCAGCCCACACCCGGACACAGTGCCGCGACACCAGCCAGCCACCTCCACAGCCACAACCACGCAACCGACCGCAACCGCTACCACCCGCACCACCGACACCAAAGCGGTAAAACAAACAGAGCCCGGCGGCAAGCGACGAAACAAAACATACAGACCTGCATCGTCACTTCTACCCACAGTCCTTCGTTATTGCGCTGAACCTATAACACAACAGAAGCTATGATGAAGCGATGCAGACAGCCCACAGCAGGACTGCTAGGGAGAGCAGGGCGGCGGACACGGGGTGCCAGGGCCATAGTAATGGGGCGGCCAGGGGGCACACACGGGGTACCAGAGCCACAGTAACGGGGTGGCCAGGGTCACCAGGGCCACAGCAACAGGGCAGCCAGGGGCACACACGGGGTACCAGAGCCACAATGACGGGGCGACCAGGGGCACACACTGGGTACCAGAGCCACAGTAACGGGGCGGCCAGGGGGCACACACGGGGTACCAAAGCCACAGTAACGGGGCGGCCAGGGGGCACACACGGGGTACCAAAGCCACAGTAACGGGGTGGCCAGGGGACACACACGGGGTACCAAAGCCACAGTAACGGGGTGGCCAGGGGACACACACGGGGTACCAAAGCCACAGTAACGGGGCGGCCAGAGGCACACACGGGGTACCAGAGCTACAGCAAAGAGGCGGCCAGGGGGCACACTCGGGGTACCAGAGCTACAGCAAAGGGGCGGCCAGGGGCACACACGAGGTACCAGCGCCACAGTAACGGGGTGGCCAGGGACATACACGGGGTGCCAGAGCTACAGTAAAAGAGCGGCCAGGGGGCACACACGGAGTACCAGAGCCACACCAACGGTGCGGCCAGAGTGTGGGGAGAGCGAGGGCGACACACGGGGTACCAGAGCCACACCAACGGTGCGGCCAGAGTGTGGGAAGAGCGAGGGCGACACACGCGGGGTACCAGTCACACCAGTGGGGCGACCAGTGAGGGGGACATGCGACACCGGCCAGGTCGTCTCCGCAGGCGCACAAGCAAGAGCAGGCCTTCAGTGAGCACAGTACGGTGACAGAGCGAGGTTGGCACGAGAAGCCAGCAGACTACCCCGACAGACCAGACACCCTAACAAGACTTCCTGAACTAAAGGCGTCGCGCTCGATTGTGGACCAAGTTGGGACGCTGTCCAAACGCGCGCATAGTCGCAAGCACGGCACAATAGTAGAACATCGCACACAATTTGGCTTTACAAAATTGCACAATTTGGCTTATATCTATGCCCCGATGCTCTGTGTGGGTGTCGGCAGGGAGGAATCAAAGTCACTCGGGTAACGCAATACCGAACACACTCGACAACACCGCCGGCAACAAGTCGCCGTGCGGCACACCCTCCAGCATGGCGTCCTGCCGTTCCAACCGCCGCGCCTTCTCACCTTCAGCGTGGGCAGGTCGACATTCTCCTGGCAAGAGTGCAGCGCAGCAAGAGAGTCAGCGCGCGACCAATGACGAGAGCGAGGCAGAGCGACGGAAGACACAGTTAGTCTCACGCAGCCACAACAGTACAGTTTACTAGTTACTGGAGAAGGCAGTGTCCACGCCGGCATCCTGGGAAGAGGATAGAAACACCCGGAGGTTGAGCCAGGCACCAATCCAATAACAAAGCAAGACGACAGTGTGAAAAACAGGTTTCATATTAAATATTATTTGAAACCTTCCCCATGCGAAGTCATCATATAACGTCAGGGGATAAAATATTACGATTGACGCTATTATGGTGGCAAGGGTAGCGTGGTCTTATTGAGCCCTGGATCAGTCGGCGCCGGTGGCTAAATACTCGCTCGGTATCAACCGGCAGTCGCGTTGCCACGTCATCAGTCGCGCCATTGGTATCAGTCGCCATCACTACCGACACCAATCATGACCCGGCGGGGTCATTGACCAACCTCAGCGCCGTGGTCAAAATTCAAACGTTACCAGTCGACATTTTGCGTTTTTTGTTGTTGTTGCAAATACTGACAAACCTGCTGTTCACACCCGAACAAAATGCTTTCCAGTCCAATGAATGGTGTGTCAGGCGTAGCGCTACGACTCATGGGGAACGTACCATATCAGGTCAAACATTGTCCACATGTGATAACTTTTCCTCAAAATATCCATTTCTCGTTTTGATAAGGTCACAAAGACAGCAAATTTTACTTCCACACCCAAAATCACCCAGTGGTATCAAATTCCAAAAATGGGACTTGAGGTCACCATAGATCAATTACTAACGTTCAGCGTTCACCTTTATCCCGAGGCAATCGGAACTACCACTTCGTCACAGTTGTTTCGCACAATCTTTAAAACCTGTCATGGACACCTTTCAACTGGCCGGGGAACGTATATAAGGGTACAATAATGATATACAGGAAACCAACCGATATAGATCATGCCCAGATTGTACGCACGCGCGCCCATACAAAATTGTACGTTTTCTGGACGTGATAGTTCTTTAGCCGAAAATATCCCATTTTCCTTCGGAATCAATATTTCCGACCGGGCCCAGAATCAACAATGGATCTCACCAGGTCATTTTGGCTGTTATTAGAAATAACCTGTGCCAAACGATACGTTCGTGTTTGGTTCATATCCCTATCTCAAATAGGGATGAAACGGGATAATGGTGGTGACTACCACGCCCCATAGTTAGGGAAAGATGGCTAAACGCTGCCGGTATGCGAATGCTGAGCATCATTTTCAGGGGATCTCGAAAAGAAGCCTTTTCAGAACAAGACCAAATATTTCTAATAAGAACAACCAAAAATTTTCCTCATGCAATATTATCGTACACATTCACCAACTGTGTGTGTGATTGTGGTTTTAGGGCGCATCGACCATGGTTGGTCATTTAGCGCCCACACATTCACGAACTAACATACTCCCGGGACAAAAGTTATTTGCACGCCACAACAAACACGGTGTCAGTGCCCAGTCACAATCGGCGGCTACCAACGCAAACCATCACATCGCCATCCACCGGAGGCAACGCTGAGACCAGTCGCTACACAAACACATCGTCTCCAACCGGCAGCACTCAACGCACACAAAAGCACGCGATCAAAACGTGCTAATCCGGCTGCGTGCACGGCTGGCGTGCACGACTCGCATGCAGCACACCGGCCCTCGGCCCCGGTCCGCGAATGGGTGTGACGCAGGGTTAAAATAATGGTTTGTCGTTGGGTGTGAGATGTCGAAACGAGCACGGTAGGATGTCGAAATTTGACATGTAATTGGTGTAATTTAAAGTACTTTTCATGACTCGGACTCAAATCCGAGCTGATGATGTAGGTTCCAAGGAGCAGGATGTCGATACTTCTTGGATAAGGATGTCGATTGAGCGTTCAGAAAGTGGTATATTCCACCATATTTCATGAATAATTTATCATTGGTGTGACGTGATCACCGCTGAACACGCAGCAATACCGTGCGTGCAGCGGTCGGTAGCAGACCCCAGTTCTGACCGGCACGGTACTCGCAACACCACACTCCGCCGACAGCAGTCGTGTCAGGAAGCTGGTTAGCATGGTGCACGCCGAAGGACATCAGATCGACAGGACATGGCAGAAAATGACGACAACGCCGTACAGCCGGGCGAGCACGACGCAGCCGATATATCACCTTCTTGGAGCTGTGGATGATGAGCGTGCTCTTCTTGGGGTTCTGACGGGATTTTGAACCCATGTCCTTCAGCGCCATACTCTTGACGAAGTTGTCATCCTCGACGTCTGAGAAACGAAGCTGTGATGAACATGTGGCGAATTAATCATCGGGGGGGGGGGGTGGTATGACACCGAACACCCAATGACGAGTAGACATACTTCACTGCCCACACCGCCAATACCCACCATTCGGTCAGCGGGCCTGCATGACAGCGGTGGTGGTGGACTTGTGTTTTAGGGCGCGTCGACTGCGTTAGCTATTTTGCGCTGATAACGCTAACTCTCATCATAGTATTGCAAAGTGAGGGGTCTTATCTCACATCAGAGTGCTTACGATGGGCGGTCGATGATGTCCAAATGTACCTTTTGCAAGTAATGTAAATAAGCCCCCAGATGCAACGATCTGAGAGTCATCGGCCCGCGGACCGGACCGGCGGCGGCAGATGCCCAGCCGGCCCGCCGTGACGAGAGGCCGCACTCACCCTCCGGCCTGGTGTAGGTGGTGCGCGTGGTGTGCAGCAGCTCGCCCGAGTTGAGGCGGCGCTCGGACGTCTGCGTGATGCGGTGCGGCAGCGTCACCTCCTCCACTGGCGAGCCACCCTCATCCACGAACAGGAACTGCACGCACGCACGCAGACGGCGGCGGTCGGTCCGGTGCCACAGCCGGGTCGAAGCGAGGTGCTTCGTAGCTGCCCCACCCACACACCCTCCTCTCCCACTCCGATGGTGATCTCGCGAAGCAGGTCGACTGTTCCAGTCGTCAGTCAGGCTGCAGCCAAAATATAAAAATAAGGGTTTTTTTTTTTGAAAAAAAAAAAAAAAAAAAATTTAAAAATTTTTTTTTTAAAAAAAAAAAAAACCAGCTGTATACGCTGACCCAGTCAACAGCTATTTGTCTGATGGACTATACCATCTCAGTGACGTCATATCTTCCGCAGTAGCATGGCAGGCCATTCAGGTGGCTACATGCGTTACAATCGCATGCAGGCCGGAGTTGAACGATGCACCTGGCCAATGACCTGCACCGACCGGCCAGGTGGTGACCACCTTACCAACCGGCAACACAATGATCCATGTGACACCACACAGCCCAGCCGTCAAAGTATTCTTCCATGTTAAGAAGCAGTACTGTTTCGGTTTTTGGTGTGTTGAGATTGTTGTTCCGCATGTCTACACTAAAACAGAAGAACCTTTTGCACCCTCCCGGCCTAATCCTGTGTCTCAGGGAAACCACACAGTCGGGTCACTGTTAGCGATGTTACCCCATTCACTTCCCGGCCTGGTCACGTGCCTCCTGCAAACCATACAGTCGGGCCACCGTCAACGATGATCCCCGATTCAAACAGTAGCCGGAAGCAGCCGTTTGCGACACAAGTAGCAACAGTCCAGCCAACTTGTCACGTGCACTACCCAGACACCGGTACTCAGTCGGGAATCCAATCTACGCCTGCAGATCAATGCCATTGTCAGAATAAATTAGATAAGATAGCCGCATCAGCCAATCGACCAGCCGGCCATCTAGTTTCCGGAGGGGCGGGCTCGCGATCTGACCTCGACCGTCAGCGAGCCGGAGACCTTGTCGTCCTCGTAGGGCCGCGAGAGCAGCGGGATGATCTGCCGCTGGCTGGGGTTGATGAGCAGCTCCTCGATGCCGACGATGCCCAGGCCGAGGAAGTGCAAGTCGCGCGGCTGCTGCCTGTCGAACACCTCGAACAGCAGCTCGCCCGTGTTCGGCGACAGGTCGCTGCCGAACAGATGAGTGTGTGACGTCAGACGTGATACCTCGAACAGCTGACTCGAGTTCGGCGACCGATCGCTGTCCAGTAAGTGTGTGTGTGTGTGACGTGACGCGTCACACGCGATGTGCCACACGACGCGCCGCACCCCGGCACCCCGGTCGACACTGTCGACCACGACAGAGCCGATGACGACATCGACACACGTGCAGGTTGTGGAGAAATAGGCGGCTCATAGATGTTTTTATCCAGAACATCGTCCATAGAAAATTATCATCACATGTTTTTTTTTTCTCATTTGAGGGTTGAATAATGCTGCTCGACAGTCAATTGATCTCTAATAAAGTGTTCAATATTCACTGGAAAGTGCGAACTGAAATTCCGATGTCCCCGGTTCTCAGGAAATATCCTCTCCTTGCTCGATCAGCTTAGCGTTCTCCCCTCCACTTCCAGGATTATAAAGTACAAATCCGACCCTGCACACGTGTGACGTCACAACTGATTGGTTGGTTGGTTATTTGAGTTTCAGGGCGCATCGACCAGGTTTGGTCATCTAGCGCCCATACGCCACGACCGATACGTTGATGATGGACCTTGGCCGACGCACCGAGCAGCGCGTGCGCCGGAGGTGACACGGACTCCCGAGCTGTAGGCACCGACCAAAGCGTCTACTCAGAGTGCATCCAGATATACCAGCATGTGCAAATTCGTGATTTTAGGCGTCCAGGCAAGGATGTAAATACACAACTTGAAATCGAGATTGCGTTCAAATCCTGAGGAAATAGTCGTAAAAATCAGAATTTGGGCATATTTCGAGACAAGGAATCAGCTGGATGTAATTCCATTTAAATTGTCTATCACAAATTCTCCTGAGACCATTCATCATATCTACATCCTGACGCCTGACCGGGCGAATTTAGATATCCCGATATACTCCACATACCGGTGCAGTTGGTGGTGGCCATGTCATGGCGACCCAAGTACAGCAACTGACTAGCCATTCCGGGCAGTCCCACCTCCACTGTCGGACGACAACTGCTCAACCATTCCGGACAGTCCCACTTCCACTGTCGGACGTCAACTGCTCAACCATTCCGGGCAGTCCCACCTCAATTGTCGGATGACGACTGCCCAACGATTCCGGGCAGTCCTACTTCCACTGTCAGGCCACAACTGCCCAGCCATTCCTGACAGTCCCTCCTTCACAGCCGTGCCACAACTACCCAGCCATTCCTGACAGTCCCTCCTTCACAGCCGGGCCACAACTACCCAACCATTCCGGACAGTCACTCCTCCGCTGTCGGGTCACAAATATGCAGCCATTCCAGCTAGTCCCATCTCAACTGTCGGGCCACAACTGCCCAGCCATTCCGGCTAGTCCCATCTCAACTGTCGGGCCACAACTGCCCAGCCATTCCGGGCAGTCACTCCTCCGCTGACCAGAGCTGCTAACATCTGTGATGGCGCGGCGCATAAGACGACCGTTTGCCATTTGCACCGTGGTTGTTCCAATCTTGAAACATCTACACAGACAGTCCAGAATTGCTACAAGGATTATCCACTGTGGTGTTACTGTGGATATATGGATTATTTGGTCCGGTAATTGATATTATGAGGTATATCGACGAAAATCGCGCAATTGGCGTCCATTTATATATTTACGAAAGAACATAATATATCTGGGGAACTACAACAGGCTGAGCAGTACGAAGTAGTGGGTCTGTCGGGAGTGAGTGAGTGGGTCAGTGAGTGAGTGAGTGGGTCAGTGAGTGAGTGAGTGGTGGTGGTGGTGGTGAGTGGTGGGGTGGTGGTGGTGGTGGTGGTGGTGGTGAGTGAGTGAGCGAGTGAGTGAGTGAGTGAGTGAGTGAGTGAGTGAGTGGGTCAGTGAGTGAGTGAGTGAGTGAGTGAGTGAGTGAGTGAGTGAGTGAATACATGAGTGGGTGAGTGAGCGAATGGATAGGTGAGTGTGGATGGGCGAGGAAGTGTCAGTGAGTGGATAGGTGAGTGGATAGGTCAGTGAATCAGTGACTGAGTGAGTAAGTGAGTGAGTGAGTGAGTGAGTGAGTGAGTGAGTGAGTGAGATAGAGAGATAGAGTGATTGAGTGATTGAGTGAGTGAGTGAGTGAGTGAGTGAGTGAGTGAGTGAGTGAGTGAGTGAGTGAGTGAGTGAGTGAGTGAGTGAGAGAGCGAGAGCTATGCAGCAGCCGTTCTGGACGGTAGCTTTCAATCCTTCCGCCCTGAACAGACCACAGCCGATGCCCGGGAACACGACACCCATCGACGGGAGGAGGCGACTTTATATTACTGTACACTATAGACCGTAGCCAACTGGGTTGGCAGAACGTGCAGACATCAGAACAGTCATACGGACTCGGAGAGAACTCGGACTCCGACTAAGAACGGCCCTGATCCCGGACAGCGTTGAAAGTCCTCTAGAATCTTTTCATCCTGGACATTATCCGCTCTAGATCATTTTCTCCCTTTTGTGCCGGAAGGATCAATAGGCATACTTGACAATGAAGTGGTGCAACGATATTGCTCCTTGATAAAAATGTTCCACCGCATGGGCTCCTGATCCAGCACTTCATTCTCGCAACATTGTGCTGCACTGCTGCGGAAGAAAAGTGTGTCTGCATCACATATTCCTGATTTGCTTTAGTCCACTTGGTATTGCTAATCCGATCACTTCTAAATGACAACTCAGAATTAAGCAGGTTTCATGGATTCTGAATGTACAACGGGGAGTTTGAAATGAGAAAAGACAAAGCAAAATTATCCTCTCCAAAGCTGATGACCCCCAAAAATGTCTAAGTCCATTATTCCAATGCACAAACCCAACTATAATCCTCGATCGCCCAAGGAGAGATTAGCACGACACAACACCGGCACGATCAGTCAGTGATGCAAACCAGAGCAGGCGAAGTACCAAACATCGCTGCCCACGGATAGATCAGCACGATACAGCACCGGCACGGTCAGTCAGTGATGCAAACCACAGCGGGTGCTGCCCATGGATAGAGATCAGCATGATACAGCACCGGCACGGTCAGTGATGCAAACCACAGCCGGCGAAGTACCAAACAGTGCTACCTGGCAGAGAACTGTTATTTTGTGGGCCCTAATACCATCGACAAGTCACAGAAGCCTACCTCAGCAGAACAGTAGCCAGACGTTGGTAGAGGGGGCACCATTAAACATGCAGCCACGAAGGAGGAGTTGCGGCAACACCATTCACCACTCGGTTTGGCTGCGCCATCCAATACATGGCACGAACACACGGGGAGAACACGGCGCGACCCATCGTGCGACATAAAGCGCATAGTGCACAATGATCAGACACACTCAATAAGTACAACTGCAGGTAACATCGCAACGATCAGGACCACGAGCAGATGCTCTCTGGTGGATTGGAGTTTAGGGGCGCGTCGACATCTAGGGTCATTTTGCGCCCATGATGTTCTCTGGTAGAAAGCATATAAAACCAAACTGAAAGATTCCGGTAGCGCGCTATGACTCACCAGCAAATGTGCTGATACAGAATCGCCGAAAGACGATCAAAACAACAGTCCGATCAACGAACGACAGTCCGGATGACGAATGTCGTGCACGGGGTGGCCGCACACCATTCAACATGGCACGAGCACCGACCCGCGTGTCTTCAGTTATTCAGACCAGGACTGGGAAGTGTGTCCCAGACGGCGAACGGGGACGGGTCCGTCGGCCGGGGGTTGACCGACAGTCGGTCGGCCGTCGGCCCAGACGCCAGTCAGGCATTGTGACAGGAGCCGCGGTCGGCCCGTGACGGCCGTGACGGCCGGCCGCCAGTCACAGCCGACCGGCCCGGCACGTGCCAAGTGGCGGCCGCCGCCCGCCTGACATAACAAACACGGCCGGCAGCCTGCTGCCGCACAGCCGACGGCCACCGGCCGGGGCACAGTCGCCGCCGCCTGCATCAGACAACCACGACCAATCAGCTAACCGGGCTACAACAGACAACCACCACCAGCCAGCTGACTGGGCAACACCAGACAACCACCACCAGCTGACCGGGCCACACCAGACAGCCACCACCAACCGGGACAACCACCACCAGCCGGCTGACCGGGCCACACCAGACATCCACCACCATCCAGGACAACCACCACCAGCTGGCTGACTGGGCAACACCAGACAGCCACCACCAACCAGGACAACCACCACCAGCCGGCTGACTGGGCAACACCAGACAACCACCACCAGCTGGCTGACCGGGCCACACCAGACAGCCACCACCAACCAGGACAACCACTACCAGCCGGCTGACCGGGCTACACCACACAACCACCACCATCCAGGACAACCACCACCAGCCGGCTGACCAGGCTACACCAGACAACCACCACCAACCGGGACAACCACCACCAGCCGGCTGACGGGCAACACCAGACAACCACCACCAACCGGGACAACCACCACCAGCCGGCTGACTGGGCAACACCAGACAACCACCACCAGCTGGCTGACCGGGCCACACCAGACAGCCACCACCAACCGGGACAACCACCACCAGCCGGCTGACTGGGCAACACCAGACAACCACCACCAGCTGGCTGACCGGGCCACACCAAACATCCACCACCATCCAGGACAACCACCACCAGCCGGCTGACCAGACTACACCAGACAACCACCACCAACCGGGACAACCACCACCAGCCGGCTGACTGGGCCACACCAGACAACCACCACCAGTGGGCCGACTGGGGCCTGGACATAATGAGGGCACTACTATCTGATTTGCACACGTGGATCAGGTATCTCGGGTGTCAGGGCTATACGACATCTGGCGGCATATCTGTGTGAGCAGAGTAGTAATACTGCCGA
The DNA here is from genome assembly GCA_034440575.1 of Imbricaverruca yamaguchii. NCBI lineage: Eukaryota > Metazoa > Arthropoda > Thecostraca > Neoverrucidae > Imbricaverruca > Imbricaverruca yamaguchii. The sequence goes on from JAOTOL010001179.1 coordinate 317,271, forward strand.
GGAGAGGGGTGTGATGCTGTCGAGGAAAGTATTGTAATGCTGCCGAGGCGATAGGTATAACGCTGCCGATGCGAGCGATGTAAAGCTGTCAAAGCGAGCGGTGTAATGCTGTCAAAGCGAGCGGTGCAACACTACCGAGGCGAGCGATGTAAAGCTGTCAAAGCGAGCGGTGTAAAGCTGTCAAAGCGAGCGGTGTAAAGCTGTCAAAGCGAGCGGTGTAATGCTGCCGAGGCGATCGGTGTAACGCTGCCGAGGCTATCGGTGTAACGCTGCCGAGCTCGAGCGGTGTGGTGGTGCGGCGCTCGACAACAGCTGGCTCTGCGGGGCCGGCGCGCCGCCTCTTGGACGGCTACCAGAGCCAACATTGGCAGCCGACGGCAGAAGGGCCGATATATCTGACACTGGCCAACACAGGCGAACACAGGCAACTGAGCCGGCTCCAGATACCAGCTTCTCGGAGAGGGCGATACATGTGTCACTGGCCAACACAGGCGCCTAACCGGGCCCAGATGCCAGTTGCTCAGAGAGGTCGCTATATTTGTCACTGGTCAACACTGGGGACCACACCGAGTCCAGACACCAGCTGCTCAAAGGTCCATATATGTGCCACTTGCCAATACACGCGCCTAACCAGATCCAGATACCAGCTGCTGAATAGGCACACATGCATTCACGCGGGCAAAAACGCGAACTCGCTCGACGACTGGGCCGCATTCCAGGTCGTCGTGCGCCCTATATCGAATCGTGTTTAGATAAGCCACCAGCCGGCAACGCTTGAAGTGTTCCCGACGCAGCTCCAAGGCGGCCGAAATATGCATTGTGAGTGAAGGATTGATCTGCACTGGAGTGGAGTGAAGGGGCGGAAGCCGGCTAATACGTGCCACTCGAACGGCTGGCTGTCGGCTGGCTGTCGGCGTGCTGCCATGCGTGCAGTGTAGGGTGGCACGCGAGAGCAGTGTGAAGGATGAGCCGTTCAAGCAGCTGTTCGTTCCAGTTCGGTCGGCTGTTGATGGCGGGACTGGGCACGAGGGTGGGGAACGGTCGGTGGCGCAGCTCGACCCGGCCCGGATCGTCCGTGCCAGACTCATAAAGTCATAAAGTGCTTAGACTTAATAAGAGCCACAAGGGCTCATCTAGTTCAGTCTGTAAATGGACGATACGATAAGCCCGGTAAAACGACCCATCTTAACCATCGCCACCTCCTGCAAAAACCATCCACCGACATCCCACACACCTATCCAATGTTTATCTACCGTAGCTATCCAGCCCTATTCCCCTGGTAGTGGATTTGTGTTTCAGGGCGCGTCGACTGGCCCTATTACCTTGATCCGCTCAATAGATTTTGATCGAATGCCTCACCAACAGCTTTTTTTTTCTTTCTTTTTTAAAAATAAATTTAATTCGAATTGTTGTTGGGGTGGCTTGAGGAGCCAGGGTTATATTGCTAAGCAGAGCTTGTTGCGTGAGCCTGGCCCCACCACCCGATCCATGAACTTCAGTTCAACGGCGGAATTTAGACCGAAAGTTTAACGTGCAGCCAATGCACCGACACGGCCGCCCAGTAGCTAGTCCCCGGCCTTATTGGGCCAGCTGCCAACTGACACTCCCGGCCGGGGGCTAAATGCGAGCGCGCGAAGCGACTCGAACCCTGTGTTCCCAGTACAGGGGAGACCAGTGCAGGCCAGGGCTCTAACCAACTGAGGGGCGGGGCTTTCAAGCCGCATCCATGCCAGATTAAAGGTTCTGTGCCGTGCACACCCACCTATCACAAATGTCACCACATCCGTCACAAATAAGAACTGAAAAACAACATTTTCCTGTCTAAAAATTATCCACCCTACTTTAAACACATTCAACGAGGAACTCTCCACATCACCAGGCAGCCTATTCCAATGATCGACAATCCTAACAACCCTTTGACTGAAGGCCTGCTGTCGCTCAACTGTCCTACACCTCAACTTGTCAAACCCGAATTGATGCCCATATGTGATGCTCTAAACTAAAGGGCGTCATTCAAATTTACCTGATCTAGTCCTTTGACAACAACAGCGTCGCCGACTTCCGCCCACACCACGCCGCCCTGCCTTCCTTGCACCGTACCCGGACCTTTCTCCCCAGAGCGCTAAACCACCGATGTTTACCTACTCAGCCGGTTCAACAGTTCAAACTCCGCAGCTCGCTGTCAGGAAATCCGCGCCCGCCCGGGGCTCACTCCATTTGGCGACATTCCACGGCGAATCAGCCGGCCGCAAGTGATTTGACACCGGGCCGCGGAGTTCAGGTCGCCTGCCCTACCGGAACCGTCCATTTGTTCGTAGCGTCACGTCGGCTCTTCGACCGACCGTCGCCGCACCCATCTACGCCGGCCAGGCGTCACGCCTGGTAGGCAGCCGGGCCCCGTGCAGAACAGGAACCGCGGTCACGACTGTGCAGCAGGCCGTGCCCCGTGCAGCACTGCACCAACCCACCGGCCCAGACAGCAGCGCGACAGCAGCGCGACAGCAGCGCGACAGCAGCGCGACAGCAGCGCGACCCAGCCGGCCCAGCCGGCCCAGCCGGCGGCAGTCCCCAGCCGGGAGACGTCTGGCGGCCCGCCGCCGTCGGATATAGACCGGCCGGTCGCCTCTCGGGTGCATTCGCGCCTTGGCAGACACGTCGGCGGCGCACGTGGCGGCCGGTACTCACAAGATGAACGACTCGTCCCAGAACGGGTGGTCCGTGTCGAGGCGCGAGCTGGTCTGGAACTTCTGCGCCGGCTCGTCCATCTCGGCCACGCAGTACGGCTCCTTGCAGCCTGGCAACAGGCGGCCACAGTCGGTACGGGGAACCACAGCCGGCCCGCGGCGCCCAGCACGTCAGGGCGGGGCGGGGACAGCTCCCTAGATGTGCGTAACACAAGCTCAGAGCAGCTATATATGGGAACCTTAATGCTGCCGTTCTTTTGTATTACACCATAAACCGAACTTTTCATTTCATTGAGTTTTAGTCCTTATTTTCTCGTGAAGTTACAATTTACGAAAAATACCAGCGGATAAAGCGATTCGATTCGATTCGATTGTGGCTTTACGACGCCCTCAGCAGCTGAAGCCATACGGTGTCGCCTGCCTCTCACCCTGGCAGGAAGGGCGGGCATCGCGGGGAATCGAACCCCGTACTTCTGGGTTGCCAGACGCTCAGCTTAACCACTGAGCCACCGACGCCTCGGATAAAACAATCAAAGCACCTGTCATGCAGCGATGTTGTTACTTCTTAACTATATCGGTACAGTTGGAAGCTAGTTAACACGGCGTTAGCTACCCACTGGCCCTGTGAACTCTTACGGAAAGACCAACGACGAGCTCGTGCCAGTTCTTTAGCAAACATTCCATTCAACCTCCCAGTAAAACAAAGAGAGGGTACCATACCGTTAAGTACACATTTTCTGGACAAGACGAGTATCCAGTGCATGCCATGCAGTGCATGGCATGTGCATGTAGTGCACGACGAGTATCCCTTGCAGCCGGCACCCTCCACACCCGGTCCATTGCAAGCGTTCCGATCACACTCCCACCCGAGCAGCACAGCCTACCGGCATGATATGGCTGTCCCGAGACACAATTACACCTGTCAACATGCGTGCCAACATTGCATCGCAGACGGTAGGTCAGCGAGACGCTACGCTCGTTAGAGACTGTAGGCCAGCGAGGCGCCTCGCGCATCACAGACGGTGTAGAATGATTGTCACGCAGTCCACCACCGTCACGCAAACAAGAAGCCAACTACGGGTGGAACACCCGGTAGTGTTCCGCCGCTACGGTACGGTGGTGGACTGTCGCCACGGTACGGTGGTGGACTGTCGCCACGGTACGGTGGTGGACTGTCGCCACGGTACGGTGGTGGACTGTCGCCACGGTACGGTGGTGGACTGCCGCCACGGTACGGTGGTGGACTGCCGCCACGGTACGGTGGTGGACTGCCGCCACGGTACGGTGGTGGACTGCCGCCACGGTACGGTGGTGGACTGCCGCCACGGTACGGTGGTGGACTGTCGCCACGGTACGGTGGTGGACTGCCGCCACGGTACGGTGGTGGACTGTCGCCACGGTACGGTGGTGGACTGTCGCCACGGTACGGTGGTGGACTGCCGCCACGGTACGGTGGTGGACTGTCGCCACGGTACGGTGGTGGACTGTCGCCACGGTACGGTGGTGGACTGTGCGCCACGGTACGGTGGTGGACTGCCGCCACGGTACGGTGGTGGACTGCCGCCACGGTACGGTACGGTGGTGGACTGTCGCCACGGTACGGTGGTGGACTGCCGCCACGGTACGGTGGTGGACTGCCGCCACGGTACGGTGGTGGACTGCCGCCACGGTACGGTGGTGGACTGCCGCCACGGTACGGTGGTGGACTGCCGCCACGGTACAGTGGTGGACTGCCGCCACGGTACAGTGGTGGACTGCCGGTGGACTGTGGCGGTGGCGGTGGCGGTGGCGGTGGCGGTGGCGGTGGCGTAGACACTGCAGCGCCGATAAACAACACTGGCGAACCGCACAAGTTCCTCCAACGACACCGTCACGGTAGCCTAGGTGGTGTCACAGCTACCACCGACCACGCGGTTGGTGCCATGGCTACCCCGGTAGCGGGTGTCGTACCTCAGCTACCCCGGTAGCGGGTGTCGTACCTCAGCTTCCCCGGTAGCGGGTGTCGTACCTCAGCTTCCCCGATAGTGGTATCGTAACCGAGCTACACGAGCGGAGGGAGAAGTGGACGGGTTGTGGCATTATGATCCAAGCAGAGGCAGGCTAAACAGGAGCTGTCCGCCATCCGCGGTACAGTGTAGGGGCTCCCCTACTACCGCACCAGCACATCAAGACGCCAGCCTCGACATATTGCAACATCATGCTTCGAGGAATTATGCTTTGAGGAACGCAATATCATGCCTCGACAGTGGGTTCCGGCTCCGTGAAAGGTCAGCGCGGCTATCATGCTTCCCAGGGGTGGCGGCGTGCTGGTGGCTTCCGTATCTGGCCGATTTAGTCGGCAATGACACTACATCCCCGCAATATGTTGCCGTGACGCCGGCCACCGCGCTTTGTCACATCGCGTACAGGAGAGGAACGTCGCTCATCCGCACACGCTACTGCAGTCAGGAGTGAGCAGGTCGTCGCCTGACGTAGTCAAATGGTGACTCATCATCATCAGGCGATGACCCATCATCGTCACATAGTGACCTACCATCATCAAATGGTGACGCACCATCATCAGATGGTGACGCACCATCATCAGATGGTGACTCACCATCATCAGATGGTGACCCACCATCATCAGATGGTGACCCACCATTATCAGATGGTAATCCACCATTGCCAGAGGGCGACACTTCCGACCGGGGACCACCGGGACCAGGGATCAATTACAGCGTCTCCCGCCTGCTCCGCCGCTCCGAGTAGGTGTGACGCCGACAGCGACGTCACAACGTCACGACGAGACGCCTCCGGCAGCGGGCGGCTCGCAACACGAGAGCCACACGCGCCAGCTGATGCCCTTGGCAGCGGCCGACGGCGCCCGAGCTGCCGAGCTGCGCCAGAGTCGAACCGAGCTGCCGCTCAACGTCGTCGCGATCAATAGGGCGTAGAAGCGGCGCGCCGACTGGCACACCGGCGGCAGGCCCCGGCGGCGACACTGACGACTGCCACACTGATGGCGACTGTCGCACGGCGACACTGGCCGAGTCGCCCACATAAGCCACCTCCGGGCGGTACGCGTGCGATGGCCCACGCGCACACGTCGGGTGCCGCCCACTCGATATACAGCAGGCTCCGAGCTCAGCCCGGCATCTTCTCACGTACAAACGCGGGCGGTGTATCCTAACATAAATCAATGTACTGCTCTTCCCCCCCCCCCCCTCTCTCTCTCTCTGTCTCTCTCGCACACACAACGCATTCGACTGCCGAGCCATTTAGCGTGACGAAGTTGTCAGACCAATTGGTACGTGGGTATTTTTAGAGGCATGCCGGACAACAAAGGTCATTTCCGCTGTTTTTATAACGAGTTGCAAGCAAAGCTGAAAGGTAAGTGAACATTTACGTTCAGGACGAAGGCAGAATCCAACTCTAAAAGAGATTCGCATGACGATGCCAACCCAACGCTACAACCACCCGACCAGTGAACGTACGCAACAGTGAATACCGTGTGGCAATAAATGGCGCAGAGGCACACAGCGGTCGGCGCACACTCGACAGCCGTCTTTACGTCATGGAGGCGAGGGAACACGAGCCGAGCGAGTACCGCCTCACACCGGCTGGCCGACTAGGACGGGTCGGTAGTGCACCCGCCGGCAGCCTGGACACGCAGACACAGAAGGTGAGGCGAAGAGGCTGGTGAGATATCCACACAGAGGTGGGCTGGGTGAACACAGGGGTGGGTGAAGTGAAGATGCTGGTGAGATAGCCGCACAGAGGTGAATTAGGTGAACACAGAAGGTGAGGCGAAGAGGCTGGTGAGATAGCCACACGGAGGTGGGTCAGGTGAACACAGAGGGCGAGATGAAGAGGCTGGTGAGATAGCCACACAGAGGTTGGCCGGATGAACACAGAGGTGGGTGAGGTCTTCACCTTTGCTGGCACCCAGGCCGGCAGCCTTCAGCACCTTGACCAGCAGGCGCCGGGTGATTCTCTCGCCTCCGTCACCTTCCGAAGGATCTCGCGACTGAAATGACACAGCACACAGTGACTAGACAAGGCCAGATCAGCACACAGGACACCAACCCTGCACACCATCACCACGGCATGGCGAACGGCAGACGTGACACACACACACGTGCGCCGACCATCCTCCAACTGCCCGCAACTCGCTAGTTAGTTATTTCAGCTTCACGGCGCATCGACCATGCTGATCATATAGCGTCCGTTCCAACAAGCCAGTGTGCGTCACGCCGATATTGCCGTCGCATTGCGTGACGTTGCGCCGGTATTGCCATTGCGCTGCGTGATGTTGCACTTGTATTGCCGTTGTGTTGTGTGACGTGGTGGTATTGCCGTCGCGTTGCGTACGTTGCGCTGTGTGATGCTGCGCCGGTGATGTCGTCACGTTGTGTGTTGTTGCACCCGTATTGCCGTCGCGTTGCGCGACGCTGCGCTGGTATTGCCGCTGCGTTGTGATGCTGCGCCGGTATTGTCGTCACGTTGCGTGAGGTTGTGCCGACAATGCCGTCGCGTTGCGTGACGTTGCGTGACGCGATGGCGGGTCGCCGGGAGTGGCGTGCGGCGGTCCGTGATCGGCGGGATAACACAGACGGCTACCGTCGGTGGACGGTGCGTGCAGCTCCTTAGTGGCGACCGGTGGAACGTTTAGGTCAGCCGCATCGCATGTCCACACGTGTCCACAACACGGACCTCACACCCGTCCACACTAGCAGACATCCGGGGCGTTCAGGCGCAACATCTCGCAGCGGTAGTGTCGGCTGGCGAAGCTCGCCGAGACCCAATTCGTTCCGAAACCGTCCCCAGATCCTCACGCCAGGACGGAGCGGACGGTCAAACGGACATCTTTGCTTGTTTGTTTATTGGGTGGTTCACGACGCACTTTATGCACATTCACGGCTAATGGCGTCGCCCACGCTGTTTCGCCGATGGGCCGCGGGACCGGGAAATGTCACGAGCGGTGCGAGTGTCGAACCCGGAACCTTTGGTACTCATAGTCCGGCACCTTAACCCCTCGACCATCCCCGCTTCCCAGACGGACATCTGTCGGCCCAATTCGCCGGTGACATGTTCAGGCGCCGCCCTCAGACCCCCACCCGGGCGGAGCCGACGGCCAGACGGACATCTGTTGACCCAGGCAACGTGCGCGTCCTGGCATTGTCCCACGACAAGCGAGTCGTCGGCCAAAGTCGCGTCTGTCGGCGGCGCGCGTCCGCCTCCCCGCCACCCTCGGCGCACCACACCCGCTCCGTTCTCCGACGCACCACGCCCACACTCCAGCTGCAAGACCGTGCCGAGTCGCACCACAGCAGTTGGTCTGAATCGCAGCCGCTTATCGGGCGGCGCGTGTCCACCCGCCACTCCCTGTCCACCGACGGCGTACCACACCCCTCTCCGCCACTTCGCCACTCGCGCACCACTTCACCATCCCGTCTCAGGCGCCCCCCCCCCCCTCCATGTCGGCCGCCTCGCCGTCTCCGTCTCCAGTGCACCACACACCAGCTCCAGCAATGGGGCCGGGTCGAGCGGCACCCGAGTCGGGGTCATCCTTCACTCCAAGGACGCCTTGAGATAGGCACCCCTGGATCCCTGGCCTGCCCAGTTGGAGCTGCGCCACATCTTCAGCTGTTCAGGCATGCTTTTCACGGCTAATTCGGGTGCACAGATTCAGCGGAGTTTCCACGGTTGGTCATGCAGGATTCAAATCAGCCTGAGAGTCCGCCCAGCGCAATGAATGAACAAGTGGGGGTGTGGAAATACGCAGTTGTATCTGAATGTGCCTGCCGCATCCGGAGCTTGAATAAAACTACATATACACTTCGTTGCACGGGCAATATTGCAAAATGCCTTGCATAGATATGACGCACATTTAATGATTCATTAATTACAAATATGCCATTATATTACAAATGAATAAATATACCGCCACAAATAGAGAATTGTGGTTTGATGTAGTTAACGATATGACTGCTCTAGAACGAACAAATTGGACTTCCGACTGGAGGCAATCTACAGGTTTATGTGCTTCAGCCAGTTAAAGCACTAAAGGCGCGAGAAACAAAACATGAACCACATAAGAACAATTCCAACGGTAACACGCTGCAAATTAAGGTGGCGATATTATACTTCATCCTTGAAACAAACACAAACCATTACAGAGAAACGGTAACTATCTATCGCAAGGAAACAAAACAGGTTAATTTTCAGTACCACGTTTGTACCACAGTGTGACTCTGAAGCCCCGACAATGACAGACATTTCGGTGCTTCAATAATGAATAAAACTACATATACACTTCGTTGCACGGGCAATATTGCAAAATGCCTTGCATAGATATGACGCACATTTAATGATTCATTAATTACAAATATGCCATTATATTACAAATGAATAAATATACTGCCACAAACAGAGAATTGTGGTTTGATGTAGTTAACGATATGACTGCTCTAGAACGAACAAATTGGACTTCCGACTGGAGGCAATCTACAGGTTTATGTGCTTCAGCCAGTTAAAGCACTAAAGGCGCGAGAAACAAAACATGAACCACATAAGAACAATTCCAACGGTAACACGCTGCAAATTAAGGTGGCGATATTATACTTCATCCTTGAAACAAACACAAACCATTACAGAGAAACGGTAACTATCTATCGCAAGGAAACAAAACAGGTTAATTTTCAGTACCACGTTTGTACCACAGTGTGACTCTGAAGCCCCGACAATGACAGACATTTCGGTGCTTCAAAATACCCAACCGCCTACTGCTCATTATACATTTATGCGAGATAAGCGAGAAAGAACTGCGCCCATTTCCGGACGGGGCCTTATACAGCAGGCTAATCACGGAGCGATCTGTGTCTGAATGGTCGTGCAAGGCTTGCACGCAAGACACTCAAAGAGAATGAGCCTTTTTCAGAAAGAAGTGCACAAAAAACATAAACGTATTCTCATTCCAGCTGAAGACATACTGTTAAGCTGGATGCCGGAGATTCATTGCCGCTTTATCTGTCACTTATCCAGCCTCATCTGCAAGATCACGAACGATCGGTACCCCTTACTTCCACCAAGCGCACGTTCCGCCTCACAAGCCCCGGGTCAGCGAAGCCCGGGCCACCTCCGCCGACCTCGCGGGGCCAGCGAGCCCCGGCGACACGCTGACGTTACGCCCCCGCGGAGAGGCGCGCTCAGCGCCGCAAACGGGGTCGGCGCGCGAGGAGACGCGAGCGCCTCACAGTACCATGCAAATCAGTCTGCTGAAAACAAGTTTAAATCGGCCACATTTAGACTTCTCGGCACCATAAATCTACTACCCCACCAGATGCACACCCTGCCAACTTGCAAGTGGCAAAGCGTGCGCATCAGCCCAGTGCCGATCACAACTCCATGACATAAAGATCACCATTCTTACCATAGCGAGACATACATTTTCATTCGCCGGTACAAACTGGTTAACTTCGCGGCTCCTTTTCGGAAGGAAGAAAAACGCGGAAACAACATGTTCCGTTGATGGGAGTTCATCTTCCATACGGTGGTGCATATCCGTATATTCCGGCTTCGTTCACATTATCGACCCCGCGATTGTTGTCTGTTTCGCTTCAGTTATCGAGGTTTTGGGCGGATCAACTGCATTGATTATCCAGCGCCTCGATTTCGTCGCAATCGCACCTGCGCCATATCAACATCACACAACATGCGATATCACAAAAGCACCACTGGCGAGAGATGGGACAACCACATGGAGTTTTCACCGATAACCGAAAGCTATGTAACAGCCGTGAAGTGTTGGCCTACAAAAATGCGGCCCAGTCGTGGACCAATGAAACTTCGGCTCTATGTCAATGATGCACACAATAATGGCAAAGGGTATTTACCTATCGCTGGACACCGAACTTCATGCTTTTGACTATTCGCTATATCCACTTCCGCGCCCCTACATCACTCTCCACTGGAAAGCCTGATCCGCCCGTCTCACTGTTCAGAGGGTACCCACCTCTCAGTCTACCACCACACCTTCCCTTTCCTTTCGACCTTCACGTCGCCTCTCAACTTTCACGCCCTTACCCTCTCCACTTCCTTCCCCATAATCAGTTCACTATACGCGCCGTCGGCTCAGGCGGCCTCCTCCACATACGCACTGCGCGGTGCCATATCAGGTGACACGCCGGAAGTGACGGTGGTGGCACATCGGGGGCGTCCCATCGATCCGGCGGCACGCCAACTAGTCGACAAGGGAGCACTCAGCTCAAATCATGCCGCCGGGGGAGGTGGGTCCACACATAGCAGCTCCCCTCCCACTCGGCGCGAGTTCGTCTGTACTCTGGGAGGGGGTGGTGTGGGGCTGGACTTCCGACGCGCGGGCAGCTGCCGGCGCGCGTACGTCCTCAGCAATCCACAGCTGGCGGCAGTCCACACCTGTTCGGGGTACCCCCACCGGGCACCATCCCGCCCCATCGCGTGCACCAACACACCTGTGCACCTGGGCACGACCAACGACACACAGTGAACCCTGTGTACGATGCCGTCCACACGGCAGCACAACCAGACCGGCGGACAGCCACCCCCGCACGCCCCGGCAGCCATCCAGCGCTGCCGGGGACGGTTGGCTGTGTCGCCGGTACAACTTCCGGTGCAGCCCGGCCACCAGGTCGTCGGTGCCGGAGCCGGGCCGGAGCCGGGCCGGAGCCGGAGGGCGCCGGAGCCGCCGGAGCCGGGCCGGAGCCGGGGAGGCCGGAGCCGCCGGAGCCGCCGGAGCCGCCGGAGCCGCCGCCGTCGCCGTCGCCGTCGCCGTCGCCGTCGCCGTCGCCGTCGCCGTCGCCGTCGCCGTCGCCGTCGCCGTCGGCGACGGCGTCGTCGTCGTCGTCGTCGTCGTCGTCGTCGTCGTCGTCGTCGTCGTCGGCCGGCACGGACCACACGGACGTGGCCGCTCCGCTCCGGCCGTGTCAGTAGCGCACTTACGGGCGCACATGCTACTCACGTCCGATACACGGAAACGTGGTCACGACGGCCATCGGGGTGCCGCTGACCAGTGGTCATGGTGGTCGGTTGGTCGGTCGGCTAGTCGGTTGTGGCTGGCCGGTGTTTACGGTAGCTAATCAGGTGTCGCTGACTGGTGGTCACGGTGGTCGGTCGGATATTGCTGACCGGTGGTCATGGTGGTTGGTTGGTGTGGTGTGGCTGACCGGTGGCCACGATGGTCGGTCGAGTGTGGCTGACCGGTGGTCACGATGGTCGGTTGTGTGTCGCTGACCCGACCTGGCCACGCGGCGCCTCTACAGTTTGACCCACACGTTCGTGTGACGCCTCTAACCCACAGGGTCGTACAACGCCTCTCAACACCTGACCACACACCATGTGAGGCAGACAGATACGTGTGGACGGCAGAGTAACACGAGGATCGCCACTCGCTGGCGGCCACACCCGCTGGCACCCGGGCCACCGGTGCATCACGCTGCCAGCCGGTATCCAAATAGAGACCCACTGGCACTCCCTGGAGCCGAGCCGGCGCAGGCTCATTAGTGAGGCCGACAACACACCGATCTGATGATTTAGTGATCTCTAACGGCGAGATGACGCCGATGTGTGTGCAGAACCAAACGCTTTAAGCCTTTCCTTTCCTCGGAAATTTATAACGAGCCAATTATTACGCGCCCGGGCTTCTGATCAGCCGACCAGACTGGAGACCACACTAGACCGCCATACTCAACTGATCCGCAGTCAAACACAAGCGCATCCACACCGACTCGAGAACACCGGTTTCCCAGACTAGTGTTCCCTCACCAGACTGTGGACCTGCCCGGGTCGACTCACCAGACTGCGGACCTGCTCGGGCCGACTCACCAGACTGGGGACTTCCTCATCCCGACTCACCAGACTGCGGACTTTCTCAGGTTGACTCACCAGACTGCAGACATTCTCAGGCTGACTCACCAGACTGCGGACCTGCTCGGGCTGACTCACTAGACTGGGTACCTTCTCAGCCTGATTCACCAGACTGCAGACATTCTCAGGCTGACTCACCAGACTGCGGACCTGCCCGGGCTGACTCACCAGACTGCGGACCTTCACAGCCCGACTCACCAGACTGCGGACCTGATCGGGTTAGCTCACCAGACTGCGGACCTTCTCAGCCTGACTCACCAGACTGCAGACATTCTCAGGCTGACTCACCAGACTGCGGACCTGCTCGGGCTGATGGCGACTGACGAACGGCGGGAAGTCGACCTCCTGCGAGAAGTTGAGGTCGAGCACGGCACCACGCAGACAGCCGGTCACCACCTCACGGACGCCCTCCTGTCGAATCTGCTCCTCCAGAGATGTGGAGCGACCCTTGTCGTCCGTGGGCGAGAGTTGCAGCTGAACCTGGCCGAAGACGAAATCCCGGTCAGGTCGGCGAGTTGGGGTGGGAAATGCGGTAGTCGAAGCTATAGGACAACACAAGGCAGTCAGCAGAGGGAGCGGGGAGCGGGAGGTCAAGGTGACGTCATGTCAGCGGGACACACCAAACAAGGCCACGTCAACTGATCAATTACATCTTCAATTCTTATACATTGCGATTCTCATACTACCGGAAGGTTAGGTTTCAATGATGGACACATTAGAACCCAACCAGTTCCCGTCAGCATTCTCCTATTGACGTATGTCAGTAGCGCAGTCTCAGACGCGCTGGCTCGAATTCACGACTCCAAAAACGCCACGTCCCACGACAGACAACGCCATCGAACCATTCGGCCACCCATATCACATTTGCCGCCAATTCACCACAACACCAAGACACTATGACTCAGGCAAATGTGCACTACCGATTGGCGCGCCCTGGACCCGCTAGCCACGATACCCGACACTATGACCCATGCCAATTTGCACCATCGACTGACGAGTCCTGGACCAGTAACCATGCACATTCCCGTACGGCACGCATCGCTCACCACACGGTATCAGCCGAGCAGTACGGGTGGAGACGCGACACCAACTCCCTCAGGCGTGGGACGGAAAATGACCCCGTGAAGCCGCCCCAGTCTTCTAACCCATGCTAATTCGGCCGTGGTCTGAGCTAACTGGACACATGTGCCGCATGGGACCACCCACAAATTATTGTGTACCTCGTGTATTTATCAATAACCACCAACGGGCATCGGCCTAATGCTAGGTGAAGTCATGTATATACGTTCAACCCAACATACACGCTACACACTTAACCCTTCCGCTAACACCAATATAATTCATCCTCATCAAGCTCCGAAATAGTATGCTAAGAAACCTACGAAAGGCCACACAAGGAGTGCAAATGAATGCAGGCTACTCGAGCGATAGGCTGACAATAGCATCGACAAGTGCCAAAGTACATAGAAGAAGCTGATCATACAATATCACAAATCACGAGTTCAGAGAACGTCGTTACTGATCGCCCGCAGCCACCTAACATATCAACATAGGCCCAGTAGACGGCCAGACAACTCCAGATAAGTTTAAAATGGACGGCCAGCAAGTAAATATACTGCCCCATAAAGCGTCGACTTTACCAGAGGGAACGTGCCACGGCACCCTACCGGTAATTCCGGATCGCCTGGGTGGCGCAGGCAACACGAAACGTTGCATCAGATACTGGGAGAGCCGACAGCATCATCTGCAGCCTTGTATATCAACAGAACATCACTTTTGACCCGCCTGCAACGATGGCGGCTGGAAAATGATACGCAAAAATTGGTGATATAGCTTGTTATCCGGTCCAAACAACAGATCAACATTCCAACATGGGAGACGGTCGGCGCTGCAGACAGAAATAGCCCCTTGTTTCTTCGGCTGACACCAGGGTGGCAACCGACTGGACAGTTCATCTTAGAATACCAGGGATCTGCTACCTTTCAATATCATACCGCTGATATGTTCCACCAACGTGAGCTACTGAGACAAATTACACCGAAGTATCGCATGGAGGGAATTTCGAAACGTTGGCATTTCGAAGCATTCATACAGAGCTTCTAGTCGGCTACCCGGTTTACTATTGCATCAGCGTGCTCTTATAATGCTTGGACACCATTATCCCTTTTGCTTAAAAAAATAGTGTAGTCATCTGCAAACAGCGATCAAACTATTTTGACAATAGCTTGTCTGATATTCTGAAAATAAAGAAAACAGCAACCTCCGCCAACAGACGTACTATTTATTGAGCAATCCACAATGGACTTGTGGCTATCACATCCTCGCGTCAATTAAATAAAACAGCAGATTTGGAAACGTCAACGTCACAAAACAGCTAAATTGGAGGCCATACAAGTCATAACTTATATATATATATATATATATATATATATATACATAAATAGTGCCACTAAATTTAAAAAATAATAAAGTACGCGCCCGCGGGGAGTACCAAATACTACAAGTATCCATTCAGCTACCTGACTATTTAAAACCACCCTGCTTCCGTCTCCCCAAATCGGACCTCAGCCACTTCTAGACCTGTCCACTGAGGTCGCACCATTCCCGAGGACAGACTCTCGACACAAATCTCCTTGGGTTCGTCTATATACAAATCAGGTACGTGTTCCTTCATGCAGCCATATCCTCAACGCATTAGCAGCCCCATGCTCTATAAAACCGGGACTAGCAACCAACAACCCACTGTCCGCCCAACCCTGACTGGGAACTAGACACGCAGAGTCCACCATAAAACCACCGGATACATACCGTAGTAGAACCACGAACATAATCACTAATCCCGACTACACTTGCAGTGTGATGCACAACCATTCAAGGATTCCTGTTAATCGATTCCAACCAGGAGACTACAACACCGCTAGCTCATGGATAGATACTGTGCAGCCCCAACCAGAAGGCTTTGGTATCCTTCACCAAGCATACTCAGCAACCCTGGCCGCTCCTGGACATCAGACGTCACGACTCTTCACTGTTGAACATCGAACGTTACGACACCGTCCGCTCCCTAACAACAGATTCCATATCACTCGCCGCTGAACATCAGACTTCACACCACCCACTCCCGACCATCGAACTTCAAGGCACCACCCACTCCCGAACATCGAACTTCAAGGCACCACCCACTCCCGAACATCGAACTTCAAGACACCACCCACTCCCGAACATCGAACTTCAAGACACCACCCACTCCCGAACATCGAACTTCACGACACCGTCCGCTCTTTAACATCGGACTTCACGACACTACTGACCCCCTAACAGCAGATTCCACGACACGCCTCGCCCCACCAACCGCTCCCGAACATCAGACTTCACGACACCGTCCTCTCCCGAACATCAGACCTCACAACACCACCCACTCCCGAACATCAGACCTCACGCCGCCACCCACCCCCGAGCATCAGACCTCACGCCGCCACCCACTCCCGAGCATCAGACCTCACGCCGCAACCCACTCCCGAGCATCAGACCTCACGACACCACCCACCCCCGAGCATCAGACCTCACGCCGCCACCCACTCCCGAGCATCAGACCTCACGCCGCAACCCACCCCCGCGCATCAGACATGACACCACCCACTCCCGAACATCAAACTTCACGACACCGTTTGCTCCTCAACATCGGACTTCGTGACACCGTTTGCTCCTCAACATCGGACTTCACGACACCGTTCGCTCCTGAACACCAAACTTGACGACACCGCCCACTCCTTAACAACAGACCCCACGACACCACCTGCTCCTGAACGGTGTCCAGCCAGCGGACCAGCAGACTGTCTGGCCCTGACCAGCAGACTGCGCGTCCCTGACCAGCAGACTGCACGGCCCTGACCAGCAGACTGCACGGCCCTGATCAGCAGACTGCCCGGCCCTGATCAGCAGACTGCGCGTCCCTGACCAGTAGACTGCGCGGTCATGACCATCAAGATGCACGGCCCTGACCAGCAAGGTGCACGGCCCTGACCAGCAAGGTGCACGGCCCTGACCAGCAGACTGCGCGGCCCTGATCAGCAGACTGCACGGCCCTGATCAGCAGACTGCACGACCCTGACCAGCAAGGTGCACGGCCCTGACCAGCAGACTGCACGGCCCTGATCAGCAGACTGCACGGCCCTGATCAGCAGACTGCACGGCCCTGACCAGCAGACTGCACGGCCCTGACCAGCAGACTGCAAGGTGCACGGCCCTGACCCAGTAGACTGGGGTGCACGGCCCTGACCAGACCAGGCCCTGATCAAGACTGCGCGTCCCTGACCAGTAGACTGCGCGGTCATGACCATCAAGATGCACGGCCCTGACCAGCAAGGTGCACGGCCCTGACCAGCACACTGCGCGGCCCCGACTAGCAGAGTAAGCGACCCTCTTCAGATCAGATCAGGGTTTGGCCGCACGAGGCGAGCTGGGCTCACAACGAGGCCAGAGCGCTACCCGCCGGATCCGGACAGGCGTCTGCTCACCTCGGGCCAGCCGTCGAACTTGCCGACGGCCATGTTCTGGTGCGTGAGCGTAGCGATGTTGACGCGGCCCTGCAGCACGTCCACCGACGTGGCGTAGGTGGCCGAGCGCGCGTGGCCGTCCTGCTCGTAGGTGACGCGCGTCGTAAGACGGGGCCGCGCCAGAGCGTCCGCCGTGATGGTCTGTCAAGGGCGCCGTCAGTCACACCACACCCGTGACGGTCAGGTTGGCTCAGGTCAAGTCACACCACACCCGTGACGGCCAGGTTGGCTCAGGTCAAGTCACACCACACCCGTGACGGTCAGGTTGGCTCAGGTCAAGTCACACCACACCCGTGACGGCCAGGTCGGCTCAGGTCAAGGCCGGCTGACACGACCACGAGTCCACGTCAGGGAAGCACCAGCACAGGTATGCTAGTGCAAGCTGAGTGCATGATGCAAGAAAATGGATGCCGCTTTCCGTCAGCAAAACAAGCAAACAAACGGACAGGAAAACACCGAAGAATTATTTGGCGTCGGTATCGACACCTAACTTATCAAATGGTACCATATTTAGTTTAACAAATGAGGTCCAAAGCTAGTACGTTCCCAGTTGTAATTGCTTGAGGATTAATTTCTCGCAAGAATGCGGTCAGGTTGCGGGGGATGGCCGAGTGGTTAAGGTATTGGGCTATGGGTACCACAAGTCCCGGGTTCGACAGTAGCGCCGCTAGGGACATTTCCCAATCCCGCGGCCCACTGGCGAAACAGTGTGGGGTCGTCATTAGCCGTGAATGTGCATACAATGCGTCGTGAACCACCAAATAAACAAACGATCAGGTTGCGGATTGTACCCAGAGCACGTTGGTAAAACAACCCCGCTCTAGAACTGTCATCAAGATTATCTCTAGAAGATTGCCCTGTCGCTGTCGCTGTCGCTGTCGCTGTCGCTGTCGCTGTCGCTGTCGCTGTCGCTGTCGCTGTCGCTGTCACTGTCGCTGTCGCTGTCGCTGTCCCTGTCCCTGTCGCTGTCTCACTTGAGGATAAAATGCCGCTGCATGACGCTTAACTCATCGAAACTGAAATACTCACAACACTCCACCGTAACTGGCAAAACACAATCAACCTCCTTATTTTATTTTTGAAGCCCAATAGAAATCTTCTTTCTGAGTACGGTTCCAGAAATACATTTGCTAAAATACAATTTTATGCGAATTTCGCGTGCTTCCATTTGATTTGTCTCAGTATTTCCAAATGGCAGACCAAAACTATATTATCCCATGTCCATAAATACAAAACAAGCTTCCGATGCCCACAGAAGATAAGAAATATGCACTCCGATAGCAAGAGCTAAACAAATTTCCATCTCATCATCCCAGTGATAAATTATTCGTGAAATACGATGGAATAAACCACCTTCTGAGCACTGATTAGACATCCTTTTCAAGGATGTATCGACATAGTGCTCGTTGATGTTTGCTTATGAAGTCTCCATGACTCGTTCCTACGAGTACTTTGCGTACAAGTAGTATAGCTGTGCTGACTATTACGGATTGAATACACGAGCATCGCGTCACACAATATCAGATACAGAGATTGTCTATGATGTGATGTGCTAAACAGTGAGATCTGCTGATACCATGGCATTGCAATCGTTTTCGTTAAGATAGGTATCCATATATCAGGTGTTTCCAAAACTGAACCAAAAACATGCACTAATGAGTACTCTATGGGCTTAAGTGAAGCCTGGACTGAAGCGATATTCTAATTGACATCTTTCCATGACAGATTTCGACATCCTACTGTACTCGTTTCGACATCTTACACCTAACGAAAAACATTATTTTAACACTGCATTATTCAGAAGTCCGAAGAATGCATTCAGTCTCCGAGCCTCAGGGAGTTCCAAACATAAGAATTATCAGTGAACTGCAGCAGAAAAAAAAACATTCCATAGAGGAAAAGGAGTCATATTTGTAATGGATGCAATCACATCGCAGTTTGCCGGGTACGGCCAATACCTGACAATGCGGTATCGAGTATCCCACCAGGTTCCACAGATATCGCGTGGCGAGTTCTGCGCCTGACGTCTGGAACGTGAAATGCCGCGAAGGGAAAACCGCGGCAACTTCTGCAGCCGCCTGTTTCCTCACACATGGTGCGCGGACAAGCAAACTGGGGCTGAAACAGCAGCCGCTGCCACGAACAGTGCTGTGCACAGCGTCGTGTACAACATTATGCACAGCGTGGATCGCGGCGCACAACGCGTGCAAGCAGCACCGGTGGGTACTACGAGCCGGCGGACCGATACCACACATCGAGCAGAGAGCCACTGCCGCCCCTGTTCTGCCAAACTCTAGACCTGTCAACCGGCGTTGTACCAGGCAGACGGGTTCTCGGGGTCCTGCCAGTGCAGTACGGTCACCGGTGTCACACCAGGCAGAACCCTGCGACCATGCCAGTGCAGTAAGGTCACCGGTGTCACACCAGGCAGAACCCTGCGACCCTCCCAGTGCAGTACGGTCACCGGTGTCACACCAGGCAGAACCCTGCGACCCTCCCAGTGCAGTACGGTCACCGGTGTCACACCAGGCAGAACCCTGCGACCCTCCCAGTGCAGTACGGTTACCGGTGTCACACCAGGCAGAACCCTGCGACCCTGCCAGTGCAGTACGGTTACCGGTCATACCAGGAGGCAGACCCTGCGACCCTCCCAGTGCAGTACGGTTACCGGTGTCACACCAGGAGGCAGACCCTGCGACCCTCCCAGTGCAGTACGGTCACCGGTGTCACACCAGGAGGCAGACCCTGCGACCCTCCCAGTGCAGTACGGTCGCCGGTGTCACACCAGGCAGAGACCCTGCGACCCTCCCAGTGCAGTACGGTTACCGGTGTCACACCAGGCAGAAGGCGCCCCGGAACCCTGCGACCCTCCGTGCAGTAAGGTCACCGGTGTACCAGGGGCAGACAGAACCCTGCGACCATCCCAGTGCAGTACGGTCACCGGTGTCACCCCAGACATGACTAGGGATGCTTCACAGTCGTCTTCCTCTCCGTCACACCAAAGACACGGGCGTCATCATCGCAAGAGAACGGCATGTGCGTGTCGTGACGTCATTGCACGATGCCAATGTGAGAGGGCGGCGTGGACGGCCGCGGTGTCCGGACCTGACGGCGAGGTCACGCCGCCAGGTCCGGACCAGAGCTCGCCGGGCCCACGAGGCCCACGCCTCACCATGTACGGGCGGCCCGCGCCTGATGACCGAGAGACCCGGCCCACGAGCTCACCAGGTGCGGGCGGTCAGAGGCCACGCCGCCCACGCGCCAGGTGAGCTCACCAGGCGCGACAGGGCGGTCGACAGCGGGCCGCTGACGTCACAAACACATGACATCACCCGGCCAGCGCGCCCGTGAACCGGTGCCATTATACGCCGCCGCAGAGGCTCGTCCCTCGTGAACCGCGCCGGTTCCCGGGCGTCTGGAGCACCAGGCCGTCGCGGCAGGCAGGGGTCTGACGCGCCGTCATAACACTGTGACGGGCATGTAACCCAGAGCTCCGCTACGACAATCCGCGGCACGAATACTCTCCACGGCGCTATCGCGGAACTACAGCAGGGATCTGGAAGGGCCGGGGTGTGGGTGGAACAGAATATATCCCCACCCCGATCCAAGGCTGGGGAGTGTATTTTAGAATCATGAACTTGAAGTGAATGGATTTCTTGGTACGAATCTCAAAGTATTTTTGCACTATTCCATACAAATCCACCTTTGTACGTCTGAACTGTGTGGTACCTAATTTTTATTTACTACTTGAAAATAATGGGATGATGACCAGCGGACGAAAATAATCCAGGAAGTTGGGAATATACCCAGACTGCCAGGGATGTATCTACAATTTCAGCGTTGGAACTATGGACTGGAATGAAAGTCCCCGTTTAGCAACCCACACGGTTCAAGGATATTTCATTAAAGGACAATAAGCTTCAACCAGTTGATCGTCAAACGGTGCCATTCAACTCCCCGTCCCCAATGATAAAAGGTACAGAACAATGTTTTCGGAAGATGCCCTGGGTGCTAAAAAAAAGAGGAAAATTTACCACCCACAGGGTGAGTGTGGGTGTGACGCGTCACGCACCGTCCTCTTGGTGACGTGACAGGGTGGGTGTTGGCGTGACACCTCTTGGTGACGTGACAGGGTGGGTGTGAACGTTACACCCCTTGGTGACGTGGCCTGACTCACAGACATGGGCGCGTCGTTGGCAGGCGCTGCGTCAGATCTGCGGCCTCCCTACACTGCGGGGAGGGAGCCGGGGTAGCGGACCGCCCAGACCGGTCGATGTAGGGAGGCCGCGACGGGGGTCGGTGCCACGGGTCGCTGGCTAACTGCTGGCCGGAGGCGGATTTGATTTGCTGCTTCCTGGCATCACCGTTTATCTACAGTGCAGCCTGCCCCGTCCGGCGGAGCAGGTGCTTGGTTGGTTGGTTATTTGGGCTTACGGGCGCATGGACTGCGTTGGTCATACAGCGCCCATGCAGGTGGCGTGTACTGAACGCCACCGTCGCTACATCCAACCTCTGCCGATTGTAGCCCAGGTGGCGACAGGCGGCGGCAGGTGGCATGCGGAAATTCGCCGGGCCGACGTCATGCGAACCGAGTAGCCGATGTGACAATACGTGAGAGGAAAACAGTGCGACTGCAGGAACAAATGTGCGGGGCCCGCCGCCCGATCAAACGTACAATGTGCCAACGCTCGTCAGAGGCAGAAACGACACTCGGCAGTGTACCCCAAATTCAATTTCAGTTTCACGTCAGGTGCCAATAAATTGCTTTGTTGCATGTTACATAACCAAAAATGAAGGCACAACACCTGAGTTTGAATGGCACCGAAGAACCCACTTCCAGGTGTGAATATTACACAGCAAGTAATAAAAAGGACCTGAAAATAAAGGGATTCACAATATTTCCATTCATCCCAAGTCAGGATCAATCATAAAAACATTGCCGATGGAGATCATTTTCTGAATGAAAGACGTTGCAAACGACCTATCTCGTTAAGCGTCGCGTCGTATATTTAGTTTAAAGTTGATACAACTCCCCAGCATATAAATGTATTATGCAGAATGCAGAGAAAAGTTCAAAACATGAGTGACGTGAATGTGGGCAAGGAGGAGGGTGTGATCATTAATCACTCATACAGCAGGCCAGAGACGTGAACCTGGCTATTTTGGTCGACGATTTTACGGAAAAGTATGACACCTGAGTACACACAAATGATCCGCCAGAGTGAAGCCAAGCCGACTAACACGGCCGAGACAGGGCACAGGCAACGGGACCGACCACGGCACCAACACGGGCGACAAATGGGACCACGACACCAACACGGGTGACGGATGCGACCATGGCACCAACACAGGTGACGGATGGGACCACGGCACCAACACGAGTGACGGATGGGACCACGGCACCAACACGAGTGACGGATGGGACCACCGGGCCAACACGGGTGACGGATGCGACCATGGCACCAACACAGGTGACGGATGGGACCACGGCACCAACACGAGTGACGGATGCGACCATGGCACCAACACGAGTGACGGATGCGACCACGGCACCAACACGGGTGACGGATGGGACCACGGCACCAACACGGGTGACGGATGGGACCACGGCACCAACACGGGTGACGGATGGGACCACGGCACCAACACGGGTGACGGATGGGACCACGGCACCAACACGGGTGACGGATGGGACCACGGCACCAACACGGGTGACGGATGGGACCACGGCACCAACACGGGTGACGGATGGGACCACGGCACCAACACGAGTGACGGATGGGACCACGGCACCAACACGAGTGACGGATGGGCCCACGGCACCAACACGGGTGACGGATGGGACCACGGCACCAACACGGGTGACGGATGGGACCACGGCACCAACACGGGTGACGGATGGGACCACGGCACCAACACGGGTGACGGATGGGACCACGGCACCAACAGGAGTGACGGATGGGACCACGGCACCAACACGGGTGACGGATGGGACCACGGCGCCAACACGGGTGACGGATGGGACCACGACACCAACACGGGTGACGGATGGGACCACGGCACCAACACGGGTGACGGATGGGACCACGGGGCCGACACGGGTGACGGATGCGACCACGGCACCAACACGGGTGACGGATGGGACCACGGCACCAACACGGGCGACGAATGGGACCATGGCACCAACGCGGGCGACGGATGGGACCACGGCACCAACACGAGTGACGGATGGGACCACGCAGGGTTAAAATATTGGTTTTTCGTTAGGGGTGAGATGTCGAAACGAGCATAGCAGGATGTCGAAATTTGGCATGTAGGTTAGGTAATTTAAATTGCTTTTGATGTCTTTCAAACCAAAATTAGAGTTGATGGTGTAGGTAATTATGACTGACCTTTATCATTTGTTTTGAGGTTTATAATTTAGGAAGAGCTGTATTTCATGAACGAGATACTGTTAGAAAGGAGACATGAATAGTTCATATCCAGGAGCTGGATGCCGATACTTCTTGGAGAAGGATGTTGATTGAGTGTTCAGAAAGTGGTATATTCCACCCCTATTTCGCGGATAATTTATCACTGGGACCACGGCACCAACACAGGGACGGATGGGACCACGGCACCAACACGGGTGACGGATGGGACCACGGCACCAACGCGGGTGACGGATGGGACCACGGCACCAACGCGGGTGACGGATGGGACCACGGCACCAACACGGGTGACGGATGGGACCACGGCACCAACACGGGTGACGGATGGGACCACGGCACCAACACGGGTGACGGATGGGACCACGGCACCAACACGGGTGACGGATGGGACCACGGCACCAACAGGGGTGACGGATGTGGATCACGGCACCAACACGGGTGACGGATGGGACCACGAGACACTAACACGGGTGACGGATGGGACCACGGCACCAACACGGGTGACGGATGGGACCACGACACCAACACGGGTGACGGATGGGACCACGGGACCAACACGGGTGACGGATGGGACCACGGCACCAACACGGGTGACGGATGGACGCTCACGGCAACAACACGGGTGACGGATGGGGCTCACGGCACCAACACGAGTGACGGATGGGACCACGGCACCAACACGGGTGACGGATGGGACCACGGCACCAACACGAGTGACGGATGGGACCACGCAGCAATACGGGTGACGGATGGGACCACGGCACCAACACGGGTGACGGATGGGACCACGGCACCAACACGGGTGACGGATGAGGACCACGACACCAACACGGGTGACGGATGGGACCACGGGGCCGACACGGGTGACGGATGGGACACACAACACGGGTGACGGATGGGCTCACGGCACCAACACGGGTGACGGATGGACAGATCACGGACCGACGGGACCGACACGGGTGACGGATGGAACCACGGCACCAACACGAGTGACGGATGGGACCACGGGGCCGACAGCCGACCGGGTGACGGATGGGACCACGGCACCAACACGGGTGACGGATGGGACCACAACACCAACATGGGTGACGGATGGGACCACGGCACCAACACGGGTGACGGATGGGACCCTGGGACGGACTGCGGTGATATAAGAGACCACGGGGCCGACCACTGACCATGTTGTCGTTGGGCCCCGTCTTCCACCACCACATTGGAGAAGTCGGCTCGCTCCGAGTCGGGTCGAATGTCGACGAAGTGCAGGTTGATGCCCGACTGCCGGAGGACGGTATCGTCACGTTTGCGCTAAGTGGTGACCTTCTCGTGCACCCCTCGCGTGGTCTGTGATGACTGGTCAACGTCTCGCATACGGTCCGGATACGGTAGTGGATAGCGCAGTTATAAATTATTTGTGAACTATGGTGGAATATACCACTTATTGACCACTGAATCGACATCGCCTCCAAAGAAGTATCGACATTGTGCTTCTTGGTGCGTGCTTGTGAAGTATTCATGCATCGTTTCTAACAGTATTCAGCTTGCAAGTATCATGCTTATTCCTCACCACAACGAATCCGGGGATTGTGATAGCGAACATCCGTAGTGCAATGTCAGGTAAAGGGA